>JAVXUO010001219.1:0-224697 GCA_033065855.1 Escallonia rubra | reverse complement strand
TGCAACTTGTGGAAGACTTAGTTGTAGGAGCTAGATAATGTGTGTAGTCGTTGAGTTTGATGGTTATGTAGAAGAGGATATTCTTCTAGAATTTCTTGGGGTTGGGAGTTTTGATTGCATATATGATTTTTTTAATTTAATGAAACCACTGAACTTTGATAGAACGATCTTTAAACATACTTTCGTGTAGTAGAATTAGATCGATATATGCAATATAAGGTTACTCAAGGAGAGACTAGTCCCACAACATAGTTACGCCATTTACATATAAGTAATGAAAGATAGGAAAATCGAGTAGAGATTTCATGTGCTGAAAATTGCTGGTGGAATTTGATCATATCCTGTTTAACCGACAATTGAGCTCATTTTCAATAGAAGAATATGTAGAAGCTTGTTACATTGAGTAGAAGAAAATTTCCTGCTCAAAGATGTACTGTTATTATGAAAGATTAGATGTAATAATTGGAGCATTTGTAGGTAGATGGGAGGAATTAAGTTTTTGCTGGTTGAAGAAATTAGGAAGGTGTCAAGTTAAAGAAATTAAGATCAACATGAAAAGGGTATCAAGATCAGAGGACAAGTGAGTGAGTCTCTAGTGTTAGATAGTAACGATTTTAGAGTGAGAAATTAGGACACCCCGGAGATCAGTAGAAGTAAAATAGAGATTAGGTGAGAAAAGCTTGTTGGTTTGGCCCCTATTTTAACAAATGCGTTGGTTACAATGAGTGAGTTGTCAGTTTTAGTGATAGCATCTGGGAAAGAGGAGCCCAAAATTATCATCTCTGATGATTATTAGGAAACATGTGACAACTTGTGAAGGATGGTACAAAGTAGTGCAGAAGTGCAGAAAGTGAAACATGGTTAGAATATCGCTAGTTGTTTGAACTTGGAAAAGGCTTGGTTTATATGAGAGAGAGAAAGAAGTAGTCCTAGTAATTTACCGCTCAGATACCACCTGAGGCAATCGGTTATGTAAAATCTTCTGTCCTTTTCTTCTGTTTGATTTTGGGACCTAGAAAGCATATATGTACTACATGGTTTTATTTTCATGGATTCTTCAAGGATAGGTAATGCTGAGGACAAGGGGACTGCTTTTGTCTCAGTCTTTCTGTTCCTTTTTATATAAAGTATGATCCTGGATATTAGCAGTCTGGGACTTGGGGTTTTCCTTCTGTTTGCTCAGTTACCGCTCACCAGCGAGAAAATCTTTTTTTTTTTTTTTGGGATGCTGATTTGTTGATGGTGTGCCTTTACCTGAGTAAGGGCTTATGTTTTCTTCTGCTGATGGAGATCTTTGCTTTTGCTCCAATATGTGGATGTAAAAGCAGCTTTGTCCCGAAGTTGCCAGTCCTTTGTAGTTAATGAAGTGCTTCCTCTGTTTTCAGTTTCCTATGGTTATTTAAATTCTTTTGTTGCACTCTAGCTGATTCTGCCACTGATAGATATGAACTAGGAACCAAATGGATGTCATATTTTTCAAAGTGTATGCTTGTTTAGGCCCCCCTTACTTTCTGTTGCTCTCAAACTGATTGAACATAATCTTATTGTATAGAGATTTAGTTTTCCTTTGGCGTTTATTGTGTAGGACTTGTCTGCATTTCATAAGCTATCCGATTAATAATTTTGTGTGGGGCTGTTTAAGCGATTAGCGGGTCAATGTCTTTTTGGTCTTCGAAACAGCCATTTACTGGGTTTCAGTGCATGAATGTGAGTGCACATGCAAATTCATACCATCCGTCTAAATTTGCACTTTGGCTATTCAGGTGGAGGCTAAGAGGGCCTTATCGAGAGAAGAACAGAACACCTCTAGACCTGGAAATCCTAATGCTGGCAGAAGCCTTGGAGGTGCAGGAAATTACAAAACCAAAAAGATATTCGTTGGAGGCTTGCCTTCTACTTTGACGGAAGATCAATTTCGTCAGTATTTTGAAACTTACGGCGACGTAACCGACGTAGTAATAATGTTCGACCAAAATACCAATAGGCCTCGCGGTTTTGGCTTCATCTCCTTTGACACAGAAGATGCTGTTGATAGAGTTGTCCAGAAGAGCTTCCATGAGCTAAACAATAAACTTGTTGAGGTGAAAAGAGCCCTTCCAAAAGATGCAAATCCAGTAGGTGGTGGCACTGGTGGACGTGGTGGAGGCTACCAAGGCTATGGTTCTTCTGGTGCCAATGCTAGCTCATTCGAAAGTCGAATGGACGGCAGTAGATACTTGCAGCCGCAAACTGCTGCTGGTGCTTATCCACCCTATTCTAGCTATGGACCACCAAGTTATGGTTATGGAGCAGCAAATAACAGTGTTGCCTATGGTGGTTATGGTCTTGGTGGTTATGGAAGTGCCAATATGGGATTTGTTGGCCCTGCTGGAGCATATGGAAACCCTAGTGCTCCGAATGCTGGTTATATGAGTGGCCCCCCTGGTGCCTTGAAAGGCACATGGAGCAGCCCGAGTCCTGGTTATGGTGCTTCGGGCTACAGTGGGAGTGCAGGCTACCCAGGAAGTGTTGGTGCTGTTTCTGCACCAATGGGCCAATCTCCAAGTGGTGCTTCTGCTTATGGGAGTCAAGGATCTGCATATGGTGGTTATGGGGGCAGCGAGGGATCTTATACAAATGCTGGTGGTTATGGGACTGCTGGTGGACGTGCTGGGAGTGCCCCAAACAGCAACCCTGGGAGTGGCATTAGTGGAGGTGAGCAACAGACTGGTGGTGGCTACATGGGGAGCGGCTATGGGTCTTCTGGGTATTAAAATGCAGTCTGGTGGTCAGTCTCCTTGTCAACCTGGCGTTTCAAGGTTCTCCACTGGCATCCAGCTACAGATTCTGGGACTGGTTGGGTTGCTTCAATGCCAATAGTAGTTTGCAGTAGCTTTTGTGCTAGTCTAACTACTAGTAGTTACGATGTAACCTACTCTGTATTAGTTGTCTTTGCTCATAGTATTAATGCTTAATTTCAGGTTGCTCGTAGTTTACTTTTGGTTTTTTCCCCTTTACGTGCTTGTCCTCGACTCCTCGAGTGTCAAAGCTGAAGTAGCAAAGAGTAGACTTCTCGTTACTTCCTGGCGTTCTTTTCTTAGCGCATTGTGCTAGGTCTTTTTCCAGATGATTTTAACTGAACTCTGGTTCTTGCTGTCCTTGTTGCTATGTAGTGATAGTGGATTGTAGTGAAGCTTCTTGGTTTTGTGGGTGGATGACACCACCAGCCGCTCACTACTTGGTCACTGGGATGTGGGTTGTAATGGTAATATTCCTTATTTATTTTGCCTTCATTGTACAGGGACGAGGAGCTGCTGTCTAACTGGCATTTGTGTAGCTCGTAGAGCTTTACGTTAAAATCGGAAATGTGGTCTTTGTTGGTTCTCGTTTCCTAATGTTGCGTGTGCGCTAACAGATTGATGTCAACGATCAAATTCTTCGCCAAGCAAGAGGGACTTCTGACTGATTCAGTAGGAAACCAGTCAGAATGAATCTTCGACAAAACAGTGTTTGGAAGAAGTGCTGACAGAAAGGAACGGAAGGTGCTTGTTGGTCGAGCAGCCTAGAAGATGTAGGAGTTTCTCCAAGTTTTTCGTTTATGTATATGGTGATATAGGCTTGGGTTGCTATTTTGCTGGTTGCTGCGCGTTCAGTTGGCCCTCGTCATAAAAGGAAAGTGATGATTGAACGAGTAGTTAAGTGACGATGATAGAACAGGAGTGATCAATAGGATGCAGATCTTCCAGGGTTGCCCAAGTAACTTCAGCGGTAGAGTTTCTCTCCACTTGGTCTCGATTGAGACTTGCCCAAAAATGCTTAAGAATACAAGCACCGAAAAACATGTTGTGACAAACCATTTTTTTTGTTTTTTTTATTTTTTGGTAGAAAGAGAGAATTGCATTAGAATTCAAAAGGTTACAAGGTTTTCCAAGAAGCCATTCCGGCTTGGAAATAACAGACAGGTGACAGTGTTCCTTCAGCTAAAGTGCATACCGATATACAGTTATCCAAAAGCAGACAAAAGACAAAAATACATATTAATCAAAAGAAGAATTTAGATCACAAATGCAGTGAACCCTCGTTTACCCAATCCTGATAGACTGTAATGCGGGCGTGACATGCAAAAGATGCGAGTGATCTGGCCTCCTCAGCTGCATGGCTAAAGCTCTGTCAATACTACAAAAGTGCAAATTGTTCATTATGTAACACACGTCATATAAAACCGGCGCCACTGGATCTGCAACATCTTCAGTATTTGTCATCTGGAAAATAAGAAATTTTGAGTCAGTAAAGATTTTAAGGTGATTGATCTTTTTCCGATGTGCTCATGATACAACATATAGTAATCCCTTGGCTTGAGCAGTCATCAAATCAGATGCTAAAAGGGATATTGTCGCTGAGCCACAACGAGTGTTGTGAGGATTTAGGACTGAGAGCCCTATTCTTGTTTTAAGCGATTTTTTATCAAAACACATGGCCAGAAATAATTTTATAGGTTCTAAGATGGGGCAGGAACATGGGTTTTGGTTACTGTGAATTATGTATGGGAGGCCTAGACTTAATTTTGTAATCATTTCTGATTTTACCTTCTGTTAGTTATTCCAATGACAACCCTACTCTTCCCTAATTATTTTTTTAATGTGTTTAATGAACATTAGGTTATAAATTTAATTTAAATCTACATTTACACATTGAAAAAAATATATGTGGTTGCGAAAAATATATTTATGTGTGTGTGTCTATACTACCTATAAAAGTATGAATATTGTAAATTATTTTTGTTCAATTATGTCCTTCGTTAATTACATCAATTACATTCTTACCCTTCTTTTATTACTTCCTTTTAAATTTTGATGAAATTAAAAGAACATTGGGTAATGAATCTATTCTATACATTGGAAAATAAAAAGTATGATTAAAAAAAAAACAGAACAAGGAAATTTTTTATTATTTTCTTTTTAATTTGGTTAAAATGAAATAAACATTAGACCTTGAATTGGTTAATGAAAACTGTGATTTTTTTTTCTTGCATATTTAGGTTAGCAAACAATTAACCAATTGAAAAACTGAAAAACAAAACAAAAAAATTGAAATACGTAAAAAATCAATTAAGAAACAAAAAATTGTTGAAAAAACAAGAACAAAAAAAATGAAAATGGGTTAAATATGCATAAAAAACAAGGCTTAAATATGGTGTCAATTTAAACTGAAAATATGTTCGGTTATTGCAGTTGAAGATCAGGTGTTTTGCATTTCTTATTGAAGAAATGCAAAGCACCCGATCTTGAAAATTATAAATCTTAAGTGTAGTATAAACCGATTTAACATATTACAAAAACAAAGACGTAGATTCATTCTTTTAATTTTTCTATTTGCTTTTATTTTCAGCAGTACCATCAAACATTTCTTCAATCCAGAAGCTTACAAAAAATATTTTCAAACATTGAATTGATTACAATTGCGAACATTAAATATACATTTTTTTCTAAAACAAGTCACAAAAGAAATAAAAATATAACTAAATTACATTATTTTGATTTCAAAAAATATAATAATATCACCTCAAACATTACTCTCGACTATATTCACTTGCAACGCACGTGTTCTATGCTAGTATGCTTAAAAATCAGCACATTTATGATGACTTACATTATAAAGTATTAAACATTTTCAAATGACATGAAATTTGGAGAGCTCCTTTGTTTTTTGTTTTTTCATTTTTCATTTTTTTTAATGTGATTTCCATCGCTACGGTCAGGATAGTACAGACCAGTTTAAATTATATTAGCAGATCAATCTTGTTTTACCAAAAATGACACATTATTTAGACTATATCTCAATCACAAAAAGAACAAGAATTCCCATAGTAAATTAGCAGAATATTTATGCCGGCTTCATGGTTGACAGATCCTTGAGGAACATAATCTGTAGCAACGTATTAGATAGAGGACAAAATATTACTTATTCAACCCTATTTTGCTAAACACATCTTACTTTAATTTTCATTATAAATTTTGAATAAATCTTCTCTACAACAATTATACAAACTTTTTGATAGACAGTCGACCTCATATGGGAATCAGTATTCAAAGGGCTCGGACTTCTTTTCAGGAAATCCTTCTCTTCCTAATTGCATTTTCTTCTTTTTCCGCTCGAGAAGGTGATTCATTCTCGGTCGTTTGTGGACGCAACTACATTACTCCCGCGCAACCTCGGAAACATTTGTTCATCATTTATACCATGTTATTTTTGACAAGTTTTTCTTTCGAGATCTTAATAATAAGTACTGACCGGCCGAAAAGCCCTCTCAAGAATAACGTTAAATGCGTGCACACAGCAGAGGTTGCAATCACGAGTTTTAATTTGTACTGGTCAGGCCATTGATGCGTATGCTTCATTTGTTTGCTCTTCATCTCCATATTAACGTTATCGACCAAAGGGACAAGGAAGATAAGAACCTTCTTGCGGCTTGGAGGATTTTACTATCGAATTACAGGTCACCAAAATTGTCATGAACATCAAATCTAAACACCAACTGGGCTAGGGCTGCACACTCATCCAACCTCTTCTGTTGGGAACAAGCATAGAACACATCACGGGAAAATAAATACCTAGCTCGGATGGCAAGTATTAAATCTTGGTGTCTAACCCCAAAAAATGCTCAAAAGGAGGATAAATTCACTTGGTATAAAGATCGATCTCAAAGAAGCAGCTCAATGTGGTAGCGACTTATAAATGGAGCACGGGTACCGACTTAATGGCGCACGGGCAGAGCCTATTTCTGATACTATATTAAAATCTAGTGGCCAACGCCAACCTAAAAGTATGTTCAAGAGGAGGATAAGCCCACCGGATATATAAAAATCGATCATGTATAGTTAATCTGGGACTATAGCAGCAACAACTATCTCCTTCGATGCACTTCTTGAAGAGAAATATTGAAAAGGTGGTAACTTCTCACGATGTTATCGGTCATGATGGTCAATAAGAGCTTAACATTATCGCTGAAAATATATTAATGGCAAAGCATTAACCTCTAAGCTACACATTGAGGTACGAGGGTGTGAAGATAGATATTTCCAGTTCGTTTGGGTAGCGAATTTTTTTAACAAAGTTATTTTTATGCTGAAACCAGCTGCATGATTGACATTCACAAAATAAAAATAACCTGTTTTGGCTTGTAGCTTGTGGCGTCTGTTGGCGTGGCTCAATCACGCATACTGCTGCTTACATTACTTGCTGTGATGGTTCGATGAATTATAGGCAAAACTCTTCCAACAATCAAAATGCAGGGAGAAAGGAGACAAGAAGATGAATAATATACAGAATTTATACTTGATTCCTCAGTTCCGAGTGTATGTACATATATAGGTAAACCATACAGAGGTTAGACAAGAACAGGGGTGAGCTAGAACAAGTAAAGGAGGGGAATAAAGCATAGGGATTCTTGAGGCCGAAATGGTGCTTTGGAATACCAGTTCATGATTCCTAAGTTTATAAGAAGCCGAACACTTGGGTATATAGTTCACGTCAGTTGCTAAACTTTCCTGGTACCAATGATGACAAAGGTAGAAGAAGAGAAAGGACCTGCTGATGGCAGAGAGGATTATACACAAGATGGCACTGTGGATCTCAAGGGTAGACCCGTCCTAAGAACAAAAACAGGGAGATGGAGAGCTTGTTCCTTCATTGTAGGTAAATTGCTGCCGTGCATACGTTTTACTATGAAGTATAAACAATTAGTCCTCCTTCTGTTGATATCCGCATGTACATTCCACGTTACTTTCTCGCGTTATTCTAAGAGATGCATCACAGTTGTGACAGATATAACATGTTACAAGTCATAATACGATTCGACAGTTACGGAAACTTAACGACCTTTCTGTTAGACAATCTAAATCTGTTCATTCTTTACACCAATTACGTTCAATCGTGTAACGGTCATACTTATTTTTCATCGCGATGGATGTTCACTGGGGTTTACGGGGAAGGTGTAAGCCTCCACTCGTTGTGTAGCCGATGCTCCAGGTATCCGAGACGTGAGAATATGTGGATCTCTTCATGTACCAACTAAACCTATTCTTGATGCATTCTCATTTTGTGATCTTGAATTTGTAGGGTATGAAGTGTTTGAGAGGATGGCATACTATGGGATTGCAACAAACCTGGTGTTGTATCTGTCCACGAAGCTCCATGAAGGCACGGTGACATCTTCAAACAATGTCACCAACTGGGTTGGTACGGTCTGGTTGACACCGTTGTTAGGCGCCTACATTGCAGACTCTCATCTTGGCCGCTACTGGACTTTCATCTTTGCTTCTGCCATTTATCTTGTGGTACTCACTCAACCCCAGTTCCTAGTTCTACATGTTCATTGTGTTTTGGCAAAATTTTTAGGTAACCTTTGTATGACTTAAAGAGATTTTTGGGCTACGATTTGTGTAGCTGCCTTAATCTAGTGGTGGATCCACATACAGGTTAAGGTGGCAATTGCCCAATTGTCTTTATTACTACTAAGATTACCCAAAAATTATAACTTGGTAAAGTATGTTCTAATTTTCTTTGTTAAGAAACCGTGGCGCATAGTTACTATTTTCTAACCTTTGTTGAGATACAATCACACGTCGGAAAAAACATTACTAGTTGGTTTTGAATTAGATGATTTCACATGATATGAAAGTGGGTTGATCCAAGTCCAGTAGATAAATCACAGATTGAGTTTACCGTCAACTAGTTATGTTCATCCACGTGCTAGGCAGCACCCGAAAAAATACAATTAACAACGCAATATATAAGCCTTGTGAACCTCTCTCATCGTTATCCATTACCTTTAAAACAGATGCTGCTTTCGCACTCCCTTTTATTGAATTAGGCTAAACCCTATATTTTTCTTTTGTGCAATCCACACTTTGACGAGTGAGCAAAATATAAGTGATTCTTATAATATTGATCTAGCATATATATATATATATATATATATCTTCTAGTCTCGCCCCACAAACATATTGTTATTACAATATGCTATGCAAAATTTTTGGTACTTACAACTATTACATGTTACCCACAAATTCTGCTGCCGTTATAAAATTACTCATAGTGCTATGACTTTCTTCACATTATAATTCGCAAACCTTTTCTACTATTGCCGTGCCATTTTCTTTGAACTTATTTCTAATTTATGATTCTCCCCGCACCTCTTTTGGGAAAAATTTAAGAAATTAATATTTGAGTTCTACTTTTTGTCATTTAAATTTTACTTTCATCGCTAAAGATCTCTTTTTGTCGGTGTGTAAGACCTTTAGTGACCCTTATAAAGCTCAAAACTTAAAATTAGAACTCAAATATACTAATCAATTTTTAGCATTTGAACCAGAAATCTGTTTGGGCCCATAAAGTCCACTACGGGGGAACAGCCTGTTTAGGTAGACCCGCATATGGGCCAGCAATTTATAAGCTCTCTCATGTTTATGTTTAGTCTGCGTTTTGTCCATGAAAAATCCTTGGGCCTGGGCTACACTATGGTCCTTAGCTTCCTTCCGTTTTCGCAGCTCTTTTGGTGCGACGTTAAGAGATTTTATTAGTAATTTAAGGTAACGTCTATAACTAACCAACTTCCTTATTGGATAGGGAATGTGCTTATTGACGCTAGCGGTGTCATTACCAGCCTTAAGGCCACCGTCATGCGGACACAACGTGAAAGACGTAGACTGTGATAAACGGGCTTCGTCGTATCAAATCGGAGTTTTCTACTGTGCTTTGTACATAATAGCAGTAGGAACGGGGGGAACCAAGCCCAACATCTCGACGATGGGCGCGGACCAATTTGACGATTTTGACCCCAAAGAAAGGTTCCAGAAGCTATCCTTCTTCAATTGGTGGATGTTTAGCATCTTCTTTGGTACCCTCTTTTCAAACACTTTCCTAGTCTACATACAAGACAATGTGGGCTGGGCCCTTGGCTATTCTCTTCCAACTGTGGGCCTCTTTGGGGCCATAGTGATGTTCATTGTTGGCACACCCAAGTACAGACACAAAGCCCCATCAGGAAGCCCATTGACTAGCATGGCCAAGGTGCTGGTGGCCACAATGAGGAAGTGGAAGGAGGTTGTCCCTGATGACCCAAAAGAACTTCATGAGCTGAGCTTGGATGAATACTCTGGCCCTGGCAAGTACAGAGTTGATCACAGCCCTTCATTGAGGTTCTACTCCTTCCAACCTATGTATTTTGATCCGTTTGATGCTTGCTCCGTCCCTTGAAAAGCGACATATTATGATGATTTCGGAGAAAAAAGTAACTCCTTGCTTTTCTGGGGTGGGTAATAGATTATTCTGTGAATAAATCTGATTCAAACATTGTTTGCAGACTTCTCGACAAAGCAGCTGTGAAGAATGGCAAAGTTTCACCTTGGATGCTATGTCCAGTAACCCAAGTTGAACAAACCAAACAGATGGTGAAAATGCTACCAATCCTGGCAGCAACATTCATACCCGCCACCATGCTAGCACAGACCCACACACTATTCATCAAGCAAGGCACCACCCTGGTCGGGAGAATCAGTCTACATTTCAGCATACCCCCAGCGTGCCTCACGGCATTTACTACGATCTTCATGTTAATCAGCATTGTGATTTATGACCGCTTTTTGGTTCCAGCGCTTCGTCGCTACACAAAAAGTCCAAGAGGGATCACATTGCTGCAGAGGATGGGGATTGGCCTGGTACTGCATGTGATCATCATGATCGTAGCCTCCTTCACCGAAAGAAAGAGGCTAAGCATTGCGAGAGAACATGGCATTTTTGGTAAACACCAAACTGTTCCTCTCAGTATATTTGTTCTTCTCCCTCAGTTTGCTTTGATGGGGGTTGCTGATAACTTTTTGGAAGTTGCAAAGATCGAGTTTTTCTACGATCAAGCACCCGAAGGCATGAAAAGTCTTGGGACTGCTTATTTTACAACTAGCTTTGGAGTTGGGTACTTCCTTAGCAGCTTTCTTCTGTCAACTGTTGCTAATGTCACCAAGAAGAACGGCCACAGCGGTTGGATCTTGGATAACCTGAATCTCTCTCACTTGGACTATTACTATGCATTCTTTGCTGTCTTGAGTCTTCTCAACTTCCTTTTCTTCTTGGTTGTTGCGAAGTACTTCGTTTATAACACAGACACGAATGAATCTAAGAGGGAGTTGCAGGACGCATGGGAGGCAACAATGAACAAAGGTGCATCTCAGGGTGATGTTTTGAAGGATAAACTGAACTCATAAACCCTGTAACTTCCTTTCAAATCATTACAGCTCCTGTAAGACTTTACTAGAATTGTCAGTGTTATATCTCAGGGTGATGTTTTGAAGGATAAACTGAACTCATAAACCCTGTAACTTCCTTTCAAATCATTACAGCTCCTGTAAGACTTTACTAGAATTGTCAGTGTTATCTTTTTCATTTCCGTGCAAGATAGTTTATGGTACATCGGATGTTTGCACAGAATTTTCTATTAGTACAAGAGTTCTCTTGAACAGCTGATTTAGATCCCAAAAGTACAATTTTCCAACGTCATTCATAAATGCCACCAAAAAATGAGATGCATAAAAGCATCATACTAAGATATTTGAGATTTACATACCATCTAATAAATAAAAAACATTAACACAGCAGGGTTTAGCAACCAGTGTTTGGCATTCCATTCCCTTCTTTCCTGACAATTCGAACAGCATAGCAATACTTCTCAATGCTCGCACAAAGGCTGCAACTTACACGCAGCAATTGATTCCAATATCCACGTGTGCCCAATTACTTGAGACCCAATTTTATCAGCCAAATCTTCAGCTTGTTCTAATCTTTGGAGCATAATGGAGCCTTCATCTTCTAATGAGCACCCTTTTGGTCGATCAAGGTTATAAACGACTAGTGTTTTTGGGGTTACCTGGCCGCCATAACTTAGTGCCACCAGTTGGTCCTTGCTCTCAATAACAGTACCTCCAGCTGTTTTGACCAGACTAAGGAGGTCGTTCTTGTAAGCTGGCACAAACTCACCATTGAAGTAAAAGTAGAAGCCATCAAAAAGCTTTTGCACCTGCATTAAAATTTGAGTTGCTTATGTCGCTTTGGACTTGTACCATAAGTTGATATTTTAGCCGATAGTTTCCAGCCTTATGTAAGGAATTGGATCATCAAATTTGACATTTTGCAAATATGTTCATCTTAGATAAAAACTGAGTTTTACTTACATTCTCGAAAGCTCTGAGTCGGCCATTTTTAGGGCCACCAAAGCACCCATGAGTGTCTAGACGAACTTCGTAAGGCTCTTCATTCACAAGTTGATTTGCTTCATTGCAAGCTTTTAACCCTGCAAACACATCAAAAAGTTGCATTAGCAATCAATTATATTGTGCATCAAAAAGTTCATATTTTCCTTTACTTTAGATTACTAATTGCAGGCAAGTTAAATGGGAGCAAGAAGTTCCTCTTCACAGCAGATGGGCCAAGATTTAGATGTCTATGTCTCATAACAAACATAATGAAATCACATGATGTGTCTTAAGTTCTCATAAAAGTTTGCAATGATTGTTCCACTATTACACCCCTCATTATTTTTGGAGTAACCAAACACCATAAATAGGAACTCCATTGAGAACCTTCTGATTACATGTTCGTAAGTTAAGTGCCTTTATCCACTATTTGACTGATTGATGTGGACGTCAGACATAAAAAGTTTCAACTAAGTCGCACAGTTGTGGAATGTGTCCAATGAACTGTGATTGTGACAAAATAGTGGCAAGTGCTCTCTATGTTCCTATATTAAAATAGGCTCATGTCCTGTTTTGGTCATCTGCAGCCACCATTTCCAAATATTGAGGAACTCCTAAGAGAAACAACAGGAGTAACAGAAAAAACTAGAACTCAAAAGAATAAATATAGCTTACAGTCCACTGTTAGGATCCAACTCCCTTTTAAAATTGCCATGAGAACTTTCAGTGTTCTTGCGCAGGCGCCGTTTGAATCTGTGGCAGCAATAACATGGGTGACATCTGGTTTCCAACACTTGGATACAGTTGCACCACAATCACTTGCAACCTTGACCAAATGATACTGCATAACATAATTCAAAAGGTACAACTAAGTTACTTGAGAATTGGTACATAATGCATGGTCGCCGTTGCCAGTAAGAATATGATAAATAGGCTTTAAGCCAAAACTCCCACGTTAATACTTTAGAGAAGAATCAGCTGTAGGTCGGTTGCAGCAATTTAGTTGCAAGACATGTTCATTTAAAGAGGGTTTCTCTAAGCTTCAGTAGAAACTTTCAGTGAATAAATATGAGAAAAAAAATCATAATTCACCTAACTTTGCATGTAAATATACAAATGAAGTAACTCTCGCTTTTAAACAGTACCTTCTCTTCACCAGACAAAGCAGATCCACAAAAAACCAACTTGTTAGCTCCAGTAGTTGATGTTGCCAAAAAGTCTGGCTGCTTAGAGACCCTGTGCTCAAAACAACAAAAAATGGGACATAAAATTGGCCAGTGCCAAAAGACATGATGTATATAAATGTAAAGATGCTGTTATAACTAAAGAATCTTGTGGAAGAAACTATGAAGGATCCCCAATCACAGAACAAGAACACTGCAACTATTGGTAGAAATTAAAGCGAATTTCAGGTTTAAAAATAACAATTTCTAAATCTTTTGTAGGTCAAACAGTAAGTTCAAAAAGACAATAGAGGGGGCAAACCCATGTACAAGAAGCATATACCAGATCAGCCACCTATACGAAGTGTAAAAATATCCAAAAAATCAAGAAAGCCCTCATTGAAAGTAACACTTTCCACAGCCTAGAACGCTAAAGTAGACAGAAAAAGAACCTTCAGATTCTCAATAGAACTCTCCAACCCTTCAAAAGCTCTGCTATCCCTTCCCTTCCATAAACACCAAAAACACATGGAGGAATCAACATTACGAGGTTAGCTCCCCGTCTCGTTTTGTACAGGGACCAAGCCTGTAACATATAACCAACAGATCGCGGCATGACCCATGCAACCCCCAACAGAGCAAACAGCAAACCCTTACAAGCCAGGCTATTGGACAATTTAAGAGTAGATGATTCACCAATTCACCAGCTTTCTTGCACATGAAACACCAGTTCAGATAAGCGTTTTTCTCCTCCTGGCAGGTGATGATGATGTTTTAGACTTCTTTCACGCATTTTTTGAGATTGGAAGTTTTGAGAGAATCCTTAACACAACTTCCATTTCTTTGATCCCTAAAAGGGGGGTGCGGTCGATATTAGACTTATTTCCAAGGTTTTGGCTAGCAGACTCCAAAAGATAACTGCCTCGGTGTTTCAGATTCTCAAGATGCTTTTGCCGGGGGTAGACAGATTTTAGATGCAGTTTTGGTTTGCAAACAAGTGTGTTGATTATAGAATTATATAAGGTGCTCCTGGTTTGATTTGTAAACTGAATGTCAAAAAGGGATGTGATCATGTTAACTGGGATTTTCTTTTGTACTTGATTGAGTGGATGGGTTTTAGGCAGAGATAGAGGGGCAGGATTGGATTTTGCATTTCTTCGGCCAGGTTCTCTATCTTGATCTATGGTTCACTGCAAGGTTTCTTTCATTCTTCTTGAGGTATTCGACAAGGAGACTACTTGTCACCTCTTCTCTTCTTTATTGTTATGGAGGCCTAAGCAGATTGTCAACCGTGCAGTGATGGGAGGTTTCTTCAAGGAGATTTTTTTTTTGGGTGCGGCAAGATGCTTCAATTGGGCTGGTAGTGTCACATCTCTTATTTGCAGAGGATACCATATTGTTTTGTGATGCTTATATGTCTCATCAAATTATATTGGACTGGTTTTTCATTGTTTCGCGCATGCTCAGGTCTGAAAATCAATTTGGCCAAGAGTGAAATCATTTCTGCTGGGGTTGTGACAAATGTTCAATCCTTGGCCATGTCTTTTGGTTGTACAGTCGGGAGGCTGCTATTTATTTACTTCAGACTTCCTCTGGGTTCGTTGTTTAAAAGTAAAGCCCGTTGGAGTCAGTGGTGGAACTCTTTGAGAAGAGATTGGCAGGTTGGAAGAAACAGTAACTGTCCAAAGGTGGTCTCCTTACACTTGTCAAGAGCACCCTTTCCACCCTCCCGACTTACTTTATGGCTTTGCTGGTGATTTTGGCTGATGTAGCAAAAAGATTAGAGAAGCTAGAGAGAGACATCTTATGGTAAGGAGCTTTGGAGAAAAAGAAATACCATTTGGTTAAATGGTTACAGAGGTACATGAGAGAAAGAAACTCTTTTTGGAGAACGTTAATTATAGGAAAGTTTGGGACGGGTCTGAATGTGTGGTCTCCCAATATGTTTTGTATTCTTATTTGAGCTTATGGGTTGGCAATAACAAGGTGTGGCAGAGCTTCAAAGAGCATCTTTGTTTCTCCATCGGACATGATAGTCGGGTTTGTTTTTGGCAAGATGTATGGTGCAGTAATGAGGAGTGTGCAAGTCTTTCCTTGCTTTGTTCTCTATTGCAGCAAATAAGGAGGCTTGTGTGGCTAACATGGTTTCATATGTAGGCAGTGGCTTTGTGTGGAATCCGCATTTCAGAAGAAACTTTGATGACTAAGAGCTTGATTTGCTCCTCTTTCCTTGAGCACCTAGAGTCAGTGGCGTTCGATCTCTCAAGGTAAATTAGACAGGGTGGTATGGAAAAAAAGACAATAGGGGTCTTTTCTCTATTCGTTTTTACTGCTTGATACTTTCTTCTCATCGTAACTCTTCTTTCCCATGGAAAGGGATTTGGTGTTCGACAACCCCTCTTAGGGTGTCTTTTTATTGTTTGGAAGGCTGCTAGAAATTTAGAAATCACTACTAAATGTTGCTATAATCCCTTAATTCATTAGATCTCTTCCCTGAGGAGATCAAAACCGAAAGCCTTTCATGCGAACCTTTCATGGTGCCAAAGAAAAAAGAAAAGATGGAGCTTTTCAGCTGCTGTGGTCAAGCAAATTGCAAATTGCAGAATGCAGATGTCAATGTTATATCAACACGTACCTATAAGCGGCAGCAAATCCTAAGATTCGATTAGCAACATTTAAGAAGTGCACCAATAACCCACTCAGACTGACTAAAGCATGCTAGTTACAAAGTATGTGAAAAAAGCTTAAATGAAGTACATACATTTGAGTTGGCACATGATGCTTTTGGCCAGCTACAGGCTTCCCAGACTTTGATTTTTCTCTTGAACGATTTTTGGACATGTGAGTCTGACACCACATTGCACGTCTCTCCTTTTAAAAGGAAAAAAGACAGGAAAATGTTCAAATGAAACAAGAAAAGAGAAAATTGAAGAAACATTGATACGATTTAACCGACAACAGATACATGTGCATATTACTATCAACTTACACAGTCCCAGCTGCAATCTAGGGCTAATGCACAAGGTACATGATAAGTTCTGCGACAGGAGTTCACATAGCAGCCAAGTGCTGCTCCCTTTAACCCACAACTGCTGCACTTTAGCTTAGTAGCTCTTGCCACCTCTGATTCCAAATTTACTACCGTATCACCCTCATAATAGACTAGAGGCGCCCTGCAATTGCAAATGTGTACCATAAGGCTCCCCACTTGTCAAGGTCACGAAAAGGACATGGCATAATCAAGGAACAAATACAATAATACTGCTAGCTCATGCTTAAGAACCATTGCTCCTTAAAGATTGACTGCAGTATGTAGGACGCATGAAGCACCCTCATGCCACATGTCCAACACATTTGGTCAATAACTGTCAAGACAAAAAGACTACATTCCGATAAAATGCTTTTGTCATTAAATCTTTTTTGGTAGAAACTGGGTGACAGGTTTATTATTAGCCACGTTTTCTTAATTCAAAATTACCCTTTATCTTATCTATTTGAAATACTTGGTTATTGCAAGAGCAACCATTGGTGTAGCAATACGGCTGCTCCATCATAACCTGATCACAGGCAAGGGTAAGGCTTGTGTATATCCAATTAACCTCACTACATGCAGTTGGGGGAGCCTTACAAACTCGGGAAGCCCTATTTTATGTGGTTGTTGTCAAGAAATAATGTAATTTCTCCCCTCCAAAATCAGAAGCTAGTTACAGTCGTGTTAGTGCAAGCCGTGTACCTATCAAGTAAATAGATAGATACTTCTATTGGCATGCAAAACCATGAAATTATTTTCCCAGGGGCTGGGTCAGAGACACCTGTCTCCACTTCAACATTTGCTCACAAGAAATGCAAGTCAACACATATAGGCCAAATGTTCATACAAGTAAATAATCATGAAGCATCAAGAAATGCAAGTCACAGATTGGAGCATGCGTCCTTATGGAAAGGCACACATCTTTAACAACTCTTAGCAGTAGTTTAGCAAACCTATTATAAATCCCAGCGTGGCCGTGCTTTACAAAGGTTTATAACTTGTAGGTGCTTTTATTCTTCAAAAGAACGATGAGCTAGTGTTTAGCAACAAAAAGTGCTTTTCGGTTTTGGGCTCCAAAAGCAGAAATTTGTGTTCTGGCATAAGCAAGTGGATGCCTGCTTTTTACATAATCATTTTTTTCCACAAGCTATTATGAACAATTGATTGTGGCTTAAGCAGCACCAAACTGGCCCTACAGCACCATATAGGATCAAAACTATCTTATACGTAGAGAGGGAGACATGCATATATTATGTGCAACTTTGATGAAGCAATCTACACTGATGGAGCATACCAGTCAATGCATTTCAGGTGACCATGTATGACCTTGGAGGATGTAGGTGCATCTCCAACTACTTCCTTCCCTTTAGCATAACTTACCATTGGCCCAGTTCCCTACAAATCAAAATGAGGTAAAATATTTGGAGAAGATTGGAACAATAAGATGTAATCAGACAGGCAGAACAAATAGCACAAATTAAGAATCAGAACTCACATCTGTGACCTCGGTACAATGGCAGAAGGCACAAACACTCTTATTTATATCTGTTGAACCTGAATTTGCAGTGGCCTCAGAATGCAAATTCTTTGGCTGAGTATGGGCGTTGATTTCCACAATCATCTCGGAGGACAAATTAGTTATCGTCTTTTGTCTCTTGACATCCCTTGTATGGCCTTCGGCTTTGGAGGTACATCTCTTATTTGGTTCACTCTTTCCTAAGTTGTTCTCTGCTGATGTCTTCTCTGGATGTTTTTCTACAGACTGCAAACAAGGTCAATCAAAGCCTTACTATACTTCATATGTTGATATTTTGCTTTTTGAGCAAATTCAGACATGATTGCACACATTGGAATAGGTAGCATACAATCAGAATACATGTTGACAAATTATGTAGAGCATTCAACTTAAAGTGTATTGAACGACAAATACAACCATCAGGTCATTGACCTGTTTTGGACCACCAGTCAAACTGCTACAACCGTGCACTAGTTTCATACATTCTTCGATGTTTGGTTCGACTTTGATCATATGAACTTCATTATATTTGCGATGCTTACAGAAGACATGCATCTCTATCACTCAAGTGGGTAATTCAATCAAATGGCTCTTTTTTCACAGGATGAATATACACCGACCAAGGCACAGCCATAACTAAATTCATGTAAAAGCAGAATAGGACGCTGTCAAATGAGGAATCCAAATACTGAGTGCAATGATTTACCACTTACCAGCAAGAACTACGTCCAGTCATAGCTTTGAGGTGCTTGGTATAGTAAAGGTACGTGATTTTATTAAGATAGTCTTAGAGAGCATGCCACTTTTAATAGCTAAATAGTTTAAGATCTTACGCCATTGCAGCTACCGGGGTCACTTCCACTGTCAGTCATATCTTTGGTATCACCAAAGGACGGAGGGCTAGACAGTGATAACTGCTCCACCTGATCCATGTCCATCACCTCTCTTACAAGTTCTTGGTGCTTTTCAGCTCTCACCTCACCAGGACACTGCAAGGGAATCGCATCATCTTTGCCACGAGAAAGAGATCCACAATTACCAGGCATCTCAAATTCTGTTTTCGCATTGCTGTTTAGCAAGGCACTTTTGTCAAAGTTCCCAGTTGACTTAGTTCCATCTACAGCACAGTTGGTGGGTGAAACATGGACGCGCTTATTAGACATTAGCGAGCATTTAAATTTCCCACTGCTAGAAATTCGCTCTTGAGGTGTTTCAAACTGCTCCATTTTGAACTTATCATCAGCACTTGTCATAACTGAAACATGACACTTCTCTGACACCCTTCCAGCATCTATGACAACAAAATTTGAAACCCAGTCACTAAACCATTTGAAAAAATAAAATGAAAAACAAATCAAAAGTAATTTTTACTGGTTCTCTTACCAGAAGAAAAAGGCGAAATGAGATTAGCATTAAAAGTAGCATCCATGCTCCGGTAAATGTTTACCATATTTTCCATGTAAGGTGCTGGTCGTATCTCTACATGCAGCCAAATGAAGCAAATATCGACCCATTAGTATTCAATAAAAAAAATTCACAACAAATAATGATCCTTAGACAGCCTTATGCTACTTTAAAATGTAGAAAAGCAAGAAATTTCTTACCCCAAAACCTTTCTTTTAATTGTGTGAAACTTAAAAAAAGTGAGTAACCGAGTAAGGGACTTTAATAGCAGCAAAAGTACACTACATAAGCCAAAGCCGCATACAGGAATGTAGTTGCTGGAAACAGAAGGGAACACATCTAAAACAAAATAAAAAATAGACGCTTATGGTTCCAGTACACGAGAGGGAATCCCAGTGTCCATGCATCTAAAACACCAAAATCTGGACTTTACTGAGGGCAGGCACCAAATACAAAGAGAAATAAGCAGAAATAAGATACCTATTCACCACAAATATCTTCCCCTCAATTTTTTCCATCCAAGTAATTGACATGATAAATTTATAACATAAACATGAAAACCATCAGCAACCCAGATCTAAAACATCTCGTTTTGGCGAAATTAGTGAAGTACCTCGATCAAGATACTGATGTTTACATGCAGGGCATTCGGATCCGAATTGGTTGGACTTCGGTATACAGTACCTGCAATGATTGAATTATAGAAAATGACCCATTTCAGATAGGAAACAATAGAAACACTAAATCAGTTGAAATATCAAACTTCCAGAAACAACTGACTTGCAGAAAATGTGATTGCAGGGCAGCAACATGGGCCGATTAAGCAAGTTCAAACTGCAAAAACAAAAAAAAAATTACAAAAACTCGCATTCAAGTACATAAACAGTCGTGGGCTCGTGGGTCATTGACCTCACATAGGAAGAAAATACATATTTTTAAAGAAACGAACCAGAGAGGGCATTTGAGCTCGAGGCTCAACTTCTGCAAGTGAAGAACCCATGGATTAAGGAATCTTTGATAGTCCTCCATTGGTGGTGTGCTGAGGGGAAGGCAAACTTGCGGGTAGTTTGGAGATGTTTTGAGATGTGAGTGTTTTGCTGATTTGGGTATTGAAATGACATATCGATTGCGTATACTGTTTGAAATTTTGGCAGAGCGCCGACTGTTTGAACTTTTGGCGCTACTCCCGAAATTCAGCTCCCGCCTTTCCAATTTGATGCTTCCCGAGGAAATCAAGGGCCAAACCAGGAAACCAAATTTAAACGGAAATGTTTTTGAGCGAACGCACATCTTTATTGAAAATGCATTTTCAGAACACGTTTTCACTATTTTTTTCTAAATTTAATGGAGCATGATGGCCTGTAAACTAATCTGCAGCCCAACAGAGTTTGGTGAGTGCAAATTGGTCCGGGCCTCTCAGCGGCCCAATCTGTCCGAGCCCTGACCACGTACAAGCTAATTTCAGCTCACTGGCCCAGCTCGTGTGGAGAGACAAAAACCACCTGTAATCCTGCCAAATCAAATATCAACACGTCATCAACATCCTACGAGGCCTGCCGCACCTGATCATCATCCTCAAACTTTATCTTAATCCCTTCGTAAAACCTCAGTGTAGAGTGTAGCTCAACATTTTCAGCATGGCGGCGGCGACCATGGCCCGAGCGATCCTGACCGTCCGATCATCACACCACCTCATCTGCAGGCGCCTCCTCTCCTCCTCCGCCTCCATATCCAAGCCCCCGACCGTCCCGTGCTTCGCGCGCCCCCCCCCCCCCCCAGTCTCCCTCTCCCACTCGCTCCGGTTCGCGGCTCCGGCCCGGCTCAGCACCATCCGGTGCAGGGTGAACCGATCCGGCGGGGCCTACTCGCCGCTCAACTCCGGGTCCAACTTCAGCGACCGCCCCCCCACCGAGATGGCCCCGCTTTTTCCCGGCTGCGACTACGAGCACTGGCTCATCGTCATGGACCGGCCTGGTGGCGAGGGGTCCACTAAGGAGGAGATGATCAAGTGTTACATCGAAACCCTAGCCAAGGTCCTCGGAAGGTACTGTTTTGACCATCTTGTATTGAAACGGGTATAAGTTCACGAATATTCTCGTGTGTAACGGATGTAGTGATAATATTTTAAGGGGAGGCCTAATCCCCGCGTTTCTGGCTTAATCCACCAGTTTTTGTCACTGAAAGAGGTGTCAGTGATACTGTTTAACCCTTTAGTGACAAAATGGCGTAGATTTAGGCCTACCATATCTTAAGCACGCGCTTTCGATTGACGTTAGGTTTAGATTTCTTCAACAGGTAGAGAAAGAGAGGGTAACAAATTCAGGGCTCATAATTCTACGTATTTATGCTATTCAGGTAGAGAAAGAGGAGGTAATTATATGTTAATTTTTGACTTCGGGTGGGTCCTCGTAGCTGTTCAAATCCCCGTATAAGTACTTGCATTGGTTGGCGGTTAGCGTGACCCTTGGTAGATAGATGGGGGTATATTAGAGTCCCTTTAGTTTTTAGATCAAACAGAAACGATTTTGAAAAAAAAGTTGTAGCTGACTGAGTTTCCATTTGGCAAAAGTTAGAGAAACAGTTTCTGCTGAAAGCTGGGGAAGGTTTTGGAAGGTGTTTGGTGAAAAGGTGTTGAAAACAGTTTTAACGTTGGAAAATGACTAAGAATATGCAAGATTCTCAATATTTTTTCTGAGGAAAAACTTCAAAGTACAAAAACCATATATTATGATTGTTTCTCAGTTAAGCAACAGTTGATTTTGAAAGGAATCTTGCAAAGAGCAAAAATAGGGTGTATAAATAGCTCCCCTCTGAAAATTGTAATAATTGTCTCTAATAGGAAGCCTTTTTCGAAGTTCCAATTTTGCCCATGTATTACATTTCAACTTCTCTCCATTTATAACTTATAAGATTTTAACAACTGTATTTTACGTGTTAGTTTTTTTTCAATCATCTTCTCACTATCTCTCCACACAAATAATGGTAAGTTATCAGTTGGTTACAATCGTACATCTGCTGACTGTACGACAGACGCGATTTGTACGGCAAACCCATTGCTTGTGCCTAGAACCACTAGTATGGTTCTCATATCACAAACTGTTAGTGAAACCAATTCAATAACTTTACCATCTAGTTAATGGTCTCTCCCTATTAGGACCCAAAAGAATTATTCATATTCTCAAATAATTTCAAAAAGGGCATTCAATGTTATTTTGGAACCATGTGAGCGCAATCTAGTACTTTTGTTGGTCAAACATGTTTCTTCTGTCTCCGGTGTGTTTAAAACAATAAATCACAATATTGTGGCTAATGATTTTAAAATTTAAACACTTTTTCTACCTTTGGGGAGTCTATTAAACACTTTAGTATTTTTTGCCAACACCATGCAAACCTGTTTTGCAATGTTTAAAACAGGTTTGACTACTCCAAAATCAATCTTAAACTCCATCTTAGAACCTTATAGAGAGTAATTAGGCCAGTGCATAATCTGGTAATAGAACTTGAAAGAGGGGGAAAAAAGCAGCTGTAAAAATGTAATGTCATCTCTTTCTTGCTCTCTCTTTCACACACACTGTCTATCTAGTTTGTGCATATAAACCTTAGTAAAACCAGTGTTGTGTTATTTCGTTTTTTCACCCAACAATGCCTGAATATCAAGTCCATTATCAAACTTATTATACTTTTATGTGGACCCCAACTTGATTTACTCCTCATTCCTATTGTGGATAATATTATTGAGTTGGATTCTACTTTGTTATCATGATGGATCAGTGAAGAAGAAGCGAAAAAGAAGATCTACAATGTTTCTTGTGAAAGGTACTTTGGGTTCGGATGTGAGATTGACGAGGAGACATCAAATAAGCTTGAAGGTTTGTCATGTGCTCATATTTCTTTTTTTTGGGCAACAAATGTTATACTGTTTCAATATCTTACGGTGACATTAGCTAACGCGTATTTTTCAGGTCTGCCTGGTGTTCTTTTTGTGCTTCCGGATTCCTATGTTGATGTGGAGAACAAGGACTATGGAGGTGAGTCTGTTATGGAAATTGAAAGGGATACACAACATTTGCTTCCTATGCTATGTTAAGATTTGGCTAATTAATATTTCCTTACTGTGTTTTAAAAGTGACCAATTAAGCTTTAAACTTATTCACTTCAAGGGCTACATAACATTCATTTTCAGTGCCTGTATAAAATGTGGCCTTAATATTTCCATACTGTTTTCCGAGTGTGACAAATCAAGCATCAAACTGATTACACTCAACAAACCTCTATTTTGGTTTTAACTTATTTTTAAACCACATTCTAGATGTAGACCCCACCCCCTTCTTGCTTCGTCCCTTTTTACTTTGTTATTCTCTCAATGTATGCTATTTGAATTTAAACATTTGTAGATGATAGGGAGCTTGTAGAAGGTAGGTTCTAATGTGGTTGGAAGTTATGGAATTTAGCTTTAAACCACTCCCATCGTCCCTTCCCTGATTCTCTCTTTAGCAGAAGTTTTTCTTTTTCGTGTATTTTAGTTATTGATCTCAGGATCCTGCATATAAATTATGGTTAATTGTGCTTTGATTTGTTGAGTCTGATTATTTGGTTATTGGGGTGATGGTGTTTAACTAAAAATGCCAATTTGCAGAGCAAGGGCGTCAGTTAAGATGACGATCACTTGCATTGAAGGTTGGCGATATCAATCTCAAATAGCGATTCTCCGTGCCTAATATTAGACTCTTAATTTTATTACGGCCTCGAACAATTCGCTACACTCCCCCTCAATTCCCTTCTTACTTATCAAAAACAGTAACAATAAAATTGTCTATGCTCTTGAGGATAATAGACAAAAGTTGATGCTTTGTGCCTTTAGGTGTTTTTGCATCATTTTCAGGTGGAATAAAGTTCCTGACTTGTTGTCATGTTGAGCTATAGTCTTCAACAATATATATGTAGACCTATTCTTTTGGAAATAGCACTATACGACTACTTCTCTCTCTCTTTGTTTGGGGGTGGCGGGGGGTGGGTGGGGTGGAACAGCCTTCTCGTTATCTGCACTTCTCGTTAGTTACACTTGTGATGTGTAGAAGTGATGCTGGTCAACTTGGTAATTAGACGAGCCTTGAAAGAGCAATCCCCAGCTTTTGAATGCTAATGGCCTAACTATTTATTTGCTCATTAGGGGAGATGAAACATGAAAAGTTTGCATTATGGCTTGGACTAGGGAGTTACTTTTGTAAGAGAACATGTTGGGGTATTGCTACGGTCGGGATTTAACCACTTAAGAGTGTTAAATGTTCTAATACCCCTTGCTTCATGTCGTTGCATTTGTAGCTGTCAACAGGCTTTTTGAATTATTAGAGGTAAAATCTCTGTTTGCACTCGTGTCCAGATAGTTCGTTTTGTGAGATATATATGATACGCTAGGCACAAGGTCATTTGGTGAAGACTTGAGCTTGAGTTTGGGCAAGTCCATCTCCGAAGGAAATGACATATATATTCGACATGTGTAAATTCCTATCTTGAAAAATTGTTTTGTATTGGCCGTCTTCTAAAGAATCACATGGTAGATGATGCTAGCTTATGAGTCCATCTTGGCAAAGCAGAAGAGCTGCGCAAGGGCAATCATCAGCTTTGAATGCAAATGGACTTGCAGCAATTTTCTCTTGCAACTTTTTTGGGCTGCTCGTATCAAGTGAGTAGCTGATAAATCGAGATGATACATGAAGCCTTTGAACCTTAGTTGCACAAAGCGGGAGCGGGGGCTGGAACGGGGGCGGAGGAGCGTAAGCACCTGAAAGAATCTAAGGTTGGGAGCGGCTTGAATAAATAAATACATAAAAGAGTATTACCATTTGCTGAATATAGTTTACACGAGAGAGGGAGAGGGAGAGGGAGAGGGAGAGGGGGAGAGAGAGGGGGAGAGAGAGGGAGAGAGAGAGAGGGAGAGAGGGAGAGAGAGAGAGAGGCTTTATGGAGTTGAAGGAAAAGAGAAAAAAGGAATTGAGTCGAAAATGGCTTGATTTTCAGGTACTCTCTCACTTGTTCCATGCATCTCTGTCCAGTTGACGGGATCGAGTTCCCATATGAGCTTGGGACGAGATCCCATGGAGCTCCTAACTTGGGATCGCAAAAGCGAGTTTCCGAGAGAGAAGCGTCACCATATGAGGAGTTTCCTGCAACTAAGCTTTGAACTATAGCATGTTAAGCTATCTGTGTCTTGATTTAGGTTATGTAAGATTCAAGCACTAGTTGAATTAAGAAGTGTCTTTAGGTTTGTTTAACTTTTTTTATATATCTAATCCTGACATTGATTGCTGAACATATAGTGATTAATATTATGATATTCACTCAAGAGGGTCTAGGTATGTTATTCCTGAGAGATGCTTGTTATATGCTTCTTCAGCGGGCATGACTCAAATCTGAAACTGAATCATAAATAATTCCATTCGGAAAGGATCAGACATTTTTCCTATTTAAATCAGAATAGTTTTTGGTCCCTGGATTTAGTGAAGGAGTTTGTTCGATAGAATTGCACTGGTTTTTACAGGGAATGTTACTTTAATCCCTAGTCCATCTTGGTAATGCAGATGAGCCCCAAAAGGGCAATGAACAGCTTTGAATGCTGATGGAATAATATCAGTATCACTGTTTAACTTTTCTAGCTTCTTATTTAAGTCATTAGCCAATAAACAGAAATGAGACAAGCATTTACCCTATTCTTTTGTCAGGGTGATTAGGGTGTAGGCGTGGTAGACGGAAATTTATCAGGGCAGCGTGGACGATGCCATTTGTGACAGATTTGGAACTGGATCACTGAAAAGTCCATCTAGGAAGGAATTGACATATTTACACGTAGATCACAAATGAAGTCTCTTGGTCAATGAATTGAAGAACTTTGCCAAGAAAATTATTTGGTTCTATTTCGGCTCTCACTAAGCACTAGGGTCAAATATAAAAGTGATGCTAGTTTGTGAGTTATCTTGGCCAAGCAGGGTAATAGCTCGAGTTGCCTACAAGTGGAGATACATGAAATATTTGTACTGTGGCTTTTTAAATGTGGAGATCTTGTGGGAAATGTTGAAGTGCGTCTTTCGAATGCTTTTCGTCATGTTGTCACTATCATCATCATGTAGAGAATTACGGTGTCTTCTTGTTATAAACATTCCATGAAAGACATCCACAATCACCATTTTTCTCAATAGAGAATAATTTGGAATGTTATTTAATGTCTCTGGTTTTCTTATGGTTCATCAGCGGAGCTGTTAGTGAATGGAGAGATAGTACAAAGGTCTCCTGAAAGACAGAGGAGAGTGGAGCCAGTCCCACAAAGAGCTCAGGACAGACCCAGATACAATGACCGAACACGTTACGTAAGGCGTCGGGAGAACATGCGATAAACAGCGATATGTGCACTTGCAAATGGTAGAAGTAATATATGGATGACGAGTTCTGCTATGATTTGGTTGTATCTAGATGTCATTCCGTTGTACGGTCGTGCTCTTATGTAACAATGCAGGTTATGAACTTGAAGTATTAGGTACTCTGTTTCTGACACTAATGTGACATTCCTCTACTCTACCTAAGTCGGGCTTATTTTGGTTTGTTTTCACCCAACCTTTACCTTAAAGCTAAAGCCGTGTTTTGGTTTTTGCGTTGGTGAACTTATTAATATCACATCTTGACCCATTGTTGGAACTTGAATTTGTCGATCTATACTTTTGACCCTCAAGTTCTAATCTTAGTAGTTTAAGAAGAGTTGTCATTGTGCCTAGAGGTTGTTTGAACTTCAATTTGTCAAAACGAGAATACTTGTAGAAGTGCACTTCATAGTTTTGCATCTTGATTCATACTTGTGTCGAAATATTTGCTTTATTTGCACCCTAAGGTTCTTCATAGGCTTTTGGTACCACCAATTCCCCTTTAATCCGGGGATACCCATCTGCAGCACGTTGAACTTTATGGTGTACATAGCTGCAAACGTGTTTTGCGTTATTTGCCGCTTCCTATTGCACCTGAATTTGCCATAAATCTGGCATATGAGCCGCCGGCATTAAGCACCACACTACAAGTTGGTATACAGCTCCACTGTAGTGCTTTGAAGCGAGGAGTTTCGTCACCGTGCTAGGCTTGCTCCCCCGGGATGCTATCCGAGGGACCTCTATTCGAAGTACCTGGTACAAGAACTCATCTCTGCGAGATAAGCGACCGTCCTTGGGACACACTCCACTTAGGGTCACTTGACGCTCGACTACACACGGGTTACTGAAGCTCATGGGCACATCACGCCTAGTCTTTGTGTCGATTGCGGGCTTCCAGACCACTGCCAGGTTCTTCTGTATCTCTTCACGCCCATGTCGGGCTTTGCAAGGCTATTGTATTGGAGGCTGAACCGAGGGCTTATTATACCACATGGGCATCAAACCCGAGTGGGCAAGGCAAGTGAGTTCTGAATGCGTCAAAATACCTCGAGCTCAGGCTCACGAGAAGACAAATAAATTTAGATGCCTACAAATTGAGAACTCATTTGTACAACACTTCAAAGTTCCCTCATTCCTAGAAATCTCTGAGCTTAAGAGAGAATTCTAGAGAAAAACTGGGTTTTGGTAGCTACTTTTGCTTAGTACCCTGATGTTAGATCTCTGCATTGGACATTGACATTGGACTTGGCCTCTAGCTTTCTCTTCATAGTCACTTCGTCTCCTTTTGCTCGCAGTCCTCAGCCGAGTTGCTTCGATTCCTTTCCTTACTACTACTCACGCTTTCTGCTTATATCTCGCCTGACTCGGACCGCATTTTGCTCGAGGCACTTCCTAGTATAGTCGAACCAACTCTCCTCACAACAATAATTAAAATACAATTTTATGATAACACACATGTCGAAGAAATCTCAAAAGCGGGGAGTAAAGAAATCAATTTTGAAACTCGTTAAAAAACTCTTGATAGTATCTCCTCTTACCGAACTCTTGTTATCAATCAATTTCGTATTCAATCCAAATCACCTTTTACCAAACTACTTAATCAAAAACCATCCAAAAATTACAGACGTCCACTTTCTTGAAAGCACATGGCATGCATCAGTTTTTCCTGTTTGCAAATGAAAATAGTACAAAGATCTATCACTTTTTAAACTTCACTTGAATACCCACAGACAAGAAAATAGTAGATTTTCTTGAAAGATCTATGGTTTGAAAATTTCAAACGACATGCATCTTTTTCTTACGAGTGCATTCAAATTGCGAAGGGCAAGATCACCTAAAGCCACTAAGATTTACCAGACCACAACTTGACTTGGCCATAGTCCGAGCAATGTTTCCTATGTCATTTGTCATGTTGGTCTTGCAGAGATCAGAATCTTCTGAAGCCTCAACAGCCCAAGGGCTACTCGTTCATGCACCGTCTACTGGCTTGCAATCATTGCCTCGGTAGAGTCATTTGATTCCTACTCTCCTCTAGTTAACAGCCTGGTCCGCAGTTCATTTTTCTGGATTTCCTCTGATTCACTTTCATCTGCATCAGCAGTTTTTTCAGCTTCTGTTGCTCTGAATTCTAAAGATATGTCAGCAGAATGTATGACGGTCTTATCATCCGAACCATCCTTAGCTCCCACATCTATGACTCCTCCAAGCAGTTTTTCTTCCCCTAGAAGTTCTGTTTCTTTATCGATGGGAATGTCATAAGAACCTATATTTGCTGAATCCTCCAATGACTCAACAGAGTCTCTTGAAAAACTTCTTGTTTCATCATCGTCAAGGAAGTATCTTGCAGAAAGGGACTGGTGTTCAATTGTTCTTTCTTCAAGGTTATCAACAGTCCCATCTGGAAGGATCTCCATGTTTTCCATCTCCTGCAGCTTTTGAAGGGCTTCGGTGGCAGCAAGTCTTGCCCATCCGTTATCATTTAAATCTCTGGAAAATAAGAAGGGAAAAAGAGGAACAATCTCATTCCAGTTTTTAGATGCCTTAACAAGAAGGCATGGGTCGTGGCTATGCATGTTGTAATGCTTTGACCTCTAAATGGGCAGCAACAGATTGCATTAAGGGGCTAAGAAAAAGTGCAAACACAAAAACGGGAAACAATGACAAACATGCTTTTCAGTTAAGTTGACAAGTAAAAGGAAATTTTCAAACATGAGAGACAGTTGATTGTTCTTAGTTGCCTTTCTATAGCAGTCATACCGCTGTATCTCTGCGCATATCCAGCAATATTTAAATAAGGATGATTTAATTTGTATTGGGCAAACTATTAAAGACGATGTCGCCAGAAACCAAGGTGATATCGTGGTAAAAAGTCTCACTAGGGTTGGGGATATGTGGGGTAAGGTTAACCTATCATTGCAACGTAAAAAGAAAAAGGCGATCTCGCCGTGGCAAACACTGATGCGGTGACAGCTAACGAGAAAAATTTCAGTACTGAGGATTCTATGAGGAATACATAGAGATTTCTAACTCTAAGATCATCAATAGTAAGAATTTTCAGGCCCAAACTGTCCAAATCCTCATATCTAGCCAAGAAATAGTTCTCATAAATGTAGGCTCACATGTAGATACTTCGTATGCATATTTGATTGTCCAAATGCTCAATCAATTTACGTTCAAAGAAGCGCCACATCTTTGGTTCCAGTAAAGCCAACGTCGTCATTCTTCTTCCAATGTATATACGTAGGCCCAGTAAAGCCAACAACGTCATTCTTTTTCCAATCTATATGAACATAATCTTTATAGATATGTAGAAGGTAATCATGAGATGGGCATGTTCTTTCTTTTCTTATGGACAGATCCAAGTTCTGGAATAGAAAACCGAGAACCTAATTACCCAAGCACAAAATAAAGATCAGAAACGTTGATAATCAACACAGAGAACTGCATTGCTGGAAAGAAAAAAAAAAGCTGGAAAAGAAAAAAGCGTATTGACGTATTACCTAATATCGTCAAATTCAGCAGCAACGATGGCTGATTCCATGGGGGATATAATATCCACGGAGGCATTTATCATGTGGTCAGTCAAATATCCTCCATGCCTCGCGATTTCCACCAGGAAATGCATGTCCAGAACGGACTGCTGCGCAGAGAAAAGAGTTGATTTAACACAACTTGGTAAGAATATCAAGTAAGAATGGTCAAACTTAATTTGACATCTCAAATCCAATTTGTAAATAAAACATTCCGTTTCAGAAGGACAAGTAACATAGCCAGAAAACTAGAGTTGATGCACCAGATAGGACAAGAGTGAGAATATGAAGACCTCATGCTGCAGCAATGACACTGCAGTAGACAGGGTTAAATGTAGGAATTTGCAATTTCATACACATTTGGTCTGAAAAAGTGCGAAAACTTGTTATCAGGACCCACAAGGCTTCTTTTTAACATGCACCACAAGATCAGGCATTGATACAAGTTGGTGATTCCATTTCTAGGGAAAGTGAAGGTTGCTCGGACCAAAAAAAGTTCAATCAAGATTAACCAACAACCAGAGCAGCTGCAAATTTCACGTAAGAAGATTTCTTCCTTTTGATCATCAATACAACATCATTTTGCTTGTTTTTTTTGGTTATACTTCCATTGTTCAAATTAGGCACCAAAGGAAATATATACACAATATACCTGCATAAAATCAGCAGAACCTTGGTCCCTCAAATCCTCCTGAGAAGTTGTAGTTGAAATCCAAACAAATATGGCCGCCATAAGCTCCTTTAGTAGATCCCTCAACCAGCTCAGTTCTAGGACATGGTCGTCAGCAAGCTTTTCTAGTTTCATTACTTCTGAAAACAGTCCCTGATGATTCACTTGGAGCAGAAGGCAAATAAGTAAATGCTCCTTTAATGTCCAGATAAAAACCTCCCAAGTAGGAGATATGCATCAAAGTTGTTCGATATATTTCACCCACTGAAGAAAGCTAAATGTCCTTTGGAGAGATAAAAAAGGCAATCCTAAATCAAAATCGATAAGTAACTTGAGATTTGATATCATCTGCCAGCTTGTCAATGTTTTCTGTTTGTGAGTGAGTGTGTTTTTCTTCTTTGTCTTTTTGGGGAATGGGTATTACTCAAGACTGCTGAAGCTGTAAAGCATGCTAACCTGATCAACGTTGATGGTCATACCAGGAAAAAAGGCAGAAAAAAATGACATTATGGGATTGCCAAAAAGGATGTGATAGCTTGTTTTATACTTAAACAAAGAAGAATGCGAAAGGCTTTATTAAGTTGATTTGAGAACGTGTTCGCCTGTCCTTACTATACGACGCATTTTAGCTAATTCACGATCTACCTGGACAGCCAAACCAAGCCCCTATCCGATGAGCTAGGACAGGTAACCTTTACTAAATTAGGATCTTAACTGGTAAGTTACCACCTGTTCTAAAAGCTTAAGCTATTAGAGAATTGACCCAACAGTGTTATATGTTATCATGCTTAACATTCCCACCACCAAGTGCATAAATAAACAGAGTGCAAATTGCACTTTTATAAAGGTAGACCAAAGTCACCAAACCACAGCTCTGATACCATGTTAAGTCACCATCTGTTTTAAAAGCTTAAGCTGTTAGAGAATTGACCCAACAATGTTAGCATGCTTAACAATAATAACCACTAATCAATGGTAAATAAATTCAGTTTTGCTTTACCCATCTCCCCGTAGCGCCTTCATCCCCAACTGTATAGTTTATTGTTATTGTTGCCTTTCTAACTTCTAAGGAGAAGAAATTGAAGTGGACGGCCAAGAAAGAAAAGACGCGTCTGTCTTAATTACAGTTGTAAAATTGGAGAAAAACAGAATCACTATCAATAGATATGTTTTTTTGGCCCTTAACTGGGTAGTAAAGAATTGATTCCCAGTACCATGAGGCTAAAAGGTGACACAGGAAACTCAGCTGGCAAATAAAACAAGAGATTAATCTTTGACAATTATGGACCTGCTTAAACCAAAATACCAAGTTCAGGTTATTCCTTAACATATTCAATGTCTTTTCCTAGCACTGTCCATGACTAAAAAGCAAGTCATACAGCTTTTGCTTTGAAAACTAGGTCCTTAAAACCTGAATTTCACACCTCAAGAGTGTAAAACATAAAAGGAGAACCCCTATATGTACACGCATTTCTTGATAACTATATACTATCTAACAAGCGCCAAAGATGGGTCATATCCAATGCTACCTGAAAATTCGCAGTTCATCCTCAGTCTGTAATAATTTGACTTGGCAGAAACAGAACTTTCTGGCTTTAAGCATGTTTTAAAAAGTTCATATTAATATGTTTCCTCCCACCCGTTATAACGCCAAAGTCAGTTGGGTACTATAACAGCTTTACGTATGGCATAATTGAGAGCTGAAATATGAGATGCTGTCACAGCATTTCACTTCTGATTAGTTACTTTCATAATGATTAGGCATACGGCATACCTGATAAAGAGGAGAGGGCATCAGATTGGAGAACACGTTAAAATCATTCCTAGTGCAACTCTCTGGAGCAAGTTTGTAGTCACCTTCAAATGAAATTATCTTATGTATAAATTGCTCGCAGAAATGAGCTCTTAGCCGATTGCAAGCTCCCTGAGTAGATAGTGTATATCTATCTATTTCAAACTTCAAATGACTGATGTCCTTGAATATATTTGTGATAATACTGGAAAAAATTTGCACGAGTGTTGATAAATTTGCAAGAACAGAAACTTGTTGTGCCAGTGACTCTGCCAATAGAATTCTTGAACCACCCTTTTCTTCAACATATGTTTTACTAGGAAGGGCTCTTTCAAGGATGACGATATACTCTGTTAAGAGGTCCATTAGACCTTTGAAGATTGAATCTTCCATCTGAAGGGAAACTAGAGAAGAGATGTCTTCGGCAATGGCCTGAGAAAATATCTAATCAGCATAATTATGCACAAAAAGCACCAGCAACCACCTTATGAACAAGTGGATGAACGACTTAATTACAAAGCTGCAGTTAACATAGTTTTGATCCCATTTGTGTGATTGTATCAGTTCTGCTCCACGTAGATTGCATCAAAAAAAGTTCAAGCTGTGTCTCAACAAGAGGGAGATTTAAGTGATGCAATATCAACAACTTTGCAGCAGGACAATTCCATCAGCTACTTTAAACAATGGAACTGCTGTTAAAAAATCAATGGGCAAATTTACCAATCTTATCTTATAAGACTAATGCTAATGCAGACAACCTATCATTACTATTAATTTGTGCTCAAAACATTTGAATGTCGAAGTATTAAGGGGATCAGGAAAACCTGTAACAGCGTCACAAACTTCCGACCGCTGTTAGTGAGCAAGCAGTATTCTGCTTCATTCCCACCAACCATAGAAGAGCTCTCTTCACCTAAAATTCCAGATACAAGATATCTACCCAAAGTCCAACCATCATTCAAGGTTAAGATGTTGATAACTTTCTTCAAATGATCAAAATGGATCTGCAGAACCTCCTCCATACAAGGTCTAATGTGCTTTATTAAGCATGGCAGCAAAACTATCCTCTGAGTTTCTAGCAAAGAGCAATATGACATTGCAAAGTGCACAGCTTCCACTGTCGTTGACAATCCACCAGTTATTACTGATATAGACTTGACATATGTATTGAAACAAGTAGCAAAAACTTCAGTTTCTTCAGAGGCCCACTGAATAAACTCAGAAGCAGAGAGAGAAGTTTCTCCGTGTAAGGCTACGAAACTCTTTGCTGCTTGAGAGATCATTGAAAACACAAATTTTGCAACTTCACTGATGTATACCCCATAAAGAAATGATTTTGAGAACTGCATATCATGTATACCAGATGCAATGCGAGAATGGTAATATCTAAGCAATAATTGAGTTGCAAGATTATTGTCACCGAGTCTGCAGAGTCCAACTAATGTTTTTTGCAATTCTGCTGCTGGCACTCTAGGGTTTTCAGCCACCAGTGCCAGTTGATCTGCAAGCATGGTCCTCCTTTCTGACATTGCTGACTTATAAGATATCCAGGTATCAATGGGACGACTATCTTGCAACTGCATAGTTTGAATAGTTTCAGCTTCCATCTCAAGAATCACGAGAGCTTCGTCTAACCTGTGTTCCAAAAGAAGATTATCCAGGATTTCCGAAACTTCTTGAGTGTGAGTCTGTAAGAAGCATGAAGGAGGTGGCTCAACAGGTAGAGGCTCTTCAGTGCATTCTCCTGTCTCCTCCGAGTGAGCCGTCATATAGATGCAATCGAAAAGGCCTTTTACAAGCCTTTTCTGTGTTGAGACGTGATTTTTCAGTTGCACCAATTCATTTTCCATGCCTTCCACTTCTTCGAATACTCTGGAAATACAAGTAAATTCGATGAGATGCTCGAACTATATTAGGAAACGACGCATGAGAAAGGAATATCAGGCGCCCCAGCGATTATGTAAGGTATCACCAGCGAAGGCATGCAGACAAATACACTACCAAGTTTGATCACGTGTTATGTAACTTGTAGCACAAGTATATAACCACAAGCAGAATGGAGCCAACATCGACTGATATACAAGCACTGAGAGAAAGCTAAGAGACCTGCATAATTCAGGCAATAAAGAAGGTAGCTATAGTGGCTTCAGCACATGGTTCCAATCCCCAAAACAGACATATTTCAAAAGTAACACAGCCAAGCATTATTTCTTTTCCCTCCTCACGATTAGCAAAAACAACACCAGCCTAGTACTCAAACTATTGGTTTCCCCTTTCTAAAGAGCATGACAAGATGCAGTTAGGCTGCTCACTAAAGGTACCTTTGATTGAGAAGCAATTAAACACAATCATGTTCGCATTTGTTAATGACAAGAGTAACAAGCACTATCATCATCTTCTTAGATGAGGGGAAAGGAAGGAAGAGAGAGGGGGTGGGGGGGTGAAGGTGGGGCGGGAGGACACTGCTCCGAGCAAATAAGTACGTGAATCATGCTAAGCAAAAAAGTTTAAAGCATATTCCCATCGTTCATGATATTTGAAATTACCTAACAAAGGCCGAATAATTTGAAAATATGTTCTTCTGAAACTCTTCATCAGACGCCATCTTTAGCTCGAGGAGCTCCGAACAAAGATGCTCAATTCCCTGAATCGCCAACAAAACAAAAAGCGCATTACAATTCACGTGCAAATTATAGAATATCACATGCCCGGGCTTCTAATTCCATATAAACCCTTAGGTTCAAGTAAATCCTACATATCTTAAGTTCTTCTAGCATTCCACAAAAAGTTACAGCAAATTTACGCAAACTGAAGCTAATGAAAATTTTAAGGAACTCTAATTAGCTAGTTCAATGACGAAATTATGTAAGTGCAACAGCGAAGATCGTGGAGCCGAACCTTTCCGGTCATGGAGTCAAGCTCGGCCTCCGCGCCGCCGCCCTCGCTGGACGGAGACGAAGTGTCGGAGCCGGTAGAGCCCTCCTCATCCGAGTCTTTGTCCTCCGCGTCTTGCCGGTGATCGCGGAAGCGGAATCTCGGATTGGAAGAAGTAGGCGTGTCCATGGCGGATCCCGGTTCGGCGTTGCGACGACGTGGAGGAGCGTTGAGGGGCGAATGGAGTAATTCGAGCGAATGGAGAGCGAGGTGGGTTGGAGAGTTCCGCCATTGTTTTGTTCAGTTGTTGTGAACGGGCTTCGGTTTCTCCGTTCGCCTGTAGAGGGGAGGAAGAAAGCCGCGCTTTTGGGTTTTGTTTTTTTGCTGTTTTTGTTTTCTGGTTCGTGCCGTCGCGTATGTTCGTTGGAGTGACAAACGGAATGCCACCGTGGCCCCAATATATTTGGCGGCAAATCATTTTGTTGCCAAAGAGAACAAAATGGTCTTGAAAATTTTAAGTATCGTTATTTTTTATAAATTAATATTAATATGGCTTTGCAATAAGTCTTGTGGCGGGACAATTTAACCTAATAATGTTACTGTATCATTTAAGTAAGTTAACGCGCAAACTTAATAAATATAAATATAGTATTTTTTGTTATTTAGTAGAATTCATTTTAATCTGTGTCATATTTCATTATATTTATTTTACAAAATTCTTTTAATAGAAATTAAGGTAACAAGTATTTAATAAGATTTAAATCGTTACGAGAGACTGTCAAAAGAGAACGATGGAGGAAAGAATGTAATAATAATCTTTTATAGTTACAGATCAACAGATAGACGATGTTACATTTGTATCGAAATAATTTTTTTTTCTTTTAGCGAGATTCAAGAGTGGGAGAATAAATTTGAGATGTTCAAATACGGAAAGAAAAAAGGGACGACAAAACAAAAAAGGAAGGAAGCGGAAAAGAGAATGAAGAAGAGAAAAACAAAAAAAACTTTTCAAGGTGTCTTCAGAAAGGCCTTTTAAAGTCTGAACTCCCAACTGAAAGTCAAGGACCACTGTCCAACCACCAATATGAGAGGCCACATCGACCTCATCTTCGCCGTCCTTCTCATCGGAGCACTCCACGGAACCGCCGTGAACGGCGGCGAGTTCGCCGGAGAGTACTCCAAGCTGTCCGGCATCATTATCCCGGGATTCGCGTCTACTCGGCTCAGAGCCTGGTCTATACTGGACTGTCCATACTCGCCCCTTGATTTTAACCCTCTCGATTTGGTCTGGCTCGACTCCACGAAAGTAAGCTCTCCTCTACTTTCTTTGAAAGGAGGACTGTAATTTTCTCTTTTGCATTGTTTTGTGATTGTTTAATTGATCACAATATGCTTGTACACGCATGAATGCACATATAATATATACGCTCTATTGCTACCAGCGGTTGTAAACTCTGGTTTTAGGCTAGTTTGGAACCTGCAAGGTCCTTATTACCGTAGAAAAGATGAGGATTAAAAGCAACATGGAGACTTACGAGGTTCACCCATGGGACTACGGCCTTAGAGTACGACTAGGTTGCTATGTAACTTTTCAACTATGACCCGAAACCCTGGCGCTCGCTATGTTTCCATTATCTCCCTCGGCTTTTATCCAAACCTGGAAAATACGATATCTGTGAAGACCTTAGAGCGAGACATGCATACCGGTACAAAAGTGCAGTCAAAAAGAAAAAGAGTTTGCAATTGTTAGGTAGTTTTCCTTCTGTTTCAATTCATTTTCCCCTATGACCTTCAAGGAACTCCTAGGATAGGTTTAGAACTTGTAAACGTTTGACTTTACTCATTGTTTTTACCCTACCTTGGCTTTCTGGATGATACTTATTTACTCCGCGATTGTAACTTGAGTTCAATTCAGTCTTTACATGTGCTAAATTCTATCCTAGGAATTTCTGAAATGTAAATGGCAAATTCCAATGAAACGGAGGAATATCAGCATTGAGGTTTGATGTACAGTACTCTCGCGTTATAATGTAACTGTTTGGTAATAAGACCTTATATGTAACACAAAGATCACCTGCCTCCATTTTAATGCCCTAATTATTACGTGAAGTGTAATAAGTATAAGACCAGTAGATCTTTGGAAAAGCATGCACAGCCTTTGGTTCCAAATGTCCGTCCACTAAGTTTCTTTTCTCATACCTTTGCTATTTAATGAATCCATCAATGCTGGACGAAGACTGACGAATATCGTGCAGCTTCTTTCGGCCGTGAATTGCTGGCTTAAGTGCATGATGCTAGACCCTTACAATCAAACAGATCATGCCGAATGCAAGTCTCGCCCTGATAGTGGTCTTTCTGCAATTACAGAGCTTGATCCGGGTTACATAACAGGTAATCCATGGCATTCTTTTTAACTATTCACCAGATTCTTTCATTCTCTGTTCAATCACATTGACATGCAACAATACTATTGACATGAATATATGCACGCTTAGAATACACACCCCTGTAATCGGGAAGATAAGTTTTCAAGTCCTTTCTGGATTTTTAGTGTCTCCCTTTCCTTTGTAAAGAAATAGATGGAGATCTTGTAAGCCATTTCTTAAATCCTATCTTTGATATGAAAATGCTTGAGCCCAAATTCGTCAGTATTATTCTTTAATGTGGTCGGTCCTTGGATGTGTTGCTTATCCTGGTAGGGATCAGGATTGCTATATAAGCCTAAAGATATCTGTTGAGTCAAACGTCAATGTTGTTTCGTATTATGTAGTAAAAGAATCTCATATTACGGGTTAAACTATCCAGTCGTGCTGAAATTCTTGGATTTGGCTTGAGTATAACAATGTAGCATCTACTAATTTAGGCATTTTCAAGCACGTGCGTATAGGAATTGATGATAATGGTCACCCAGCTTCCTAGTCTTCAGCCTGTAAAATTTAGCCCTCGTCACAGAACTGCACTGCAGATTATACCTTATATATGCTGTCCATCCTTTGTACTTCTCTCCCTGCCCTTCTTTCTTATCAGGCTTTTGACTATCAATTTTGATACATTTAAAAAGGACTTACTGCGTCCATTTAGGATCTTCGTCTGCAATCATACGTCTGAACTCTGAACAAGCTATGAAGAATGCTTCTGCAGGATTACTTAAAATCCCGCCTCTGGTGTGGGGCCTAAATCATACACTGATCACTCAATTTTTTGTGCCACCACCTGCAGTTGTGTTGTTGGTAGGCTTTTCAGAATTGCCCTCTTACCGTATGGGTTTCTCTGATATTTTAACTTTATGCTCAAATCAATACTGGTAGCATATGGTTTCTGAAGTCACACTCTCTATAAGCTTGCTCTTCGTGTGGACTGCTAGTTGTGTGCAAACACTAGTTCTCTTATGCATATCGCTTTGGCCTTTTACATTATCATTAGACTGCCAGGCAGTGCAAACTCAAATCTTCCTGCTTGCTGTGTGGCAATAAATATCCTCACTACTATCTGTGAGAAAGGACCTTGAGACCTGTAGTTCCTTCTCTAAAACTTATAGCCTGCAGTCTGCAATTATCTGCGTTAGAACGTCCATCAACCCACTGTTATTTCTGCAAGTTTATACTTGTCAGTATTATCTCATCAGGAAGAGCAGACTCTGGTTCTTGACTTGAAAGTTGTTATTAACCAGCTTGCCTGTATTGAATCAATAATAGCCAGAGGAGTAGAGGGGGCGGGCATAGGCTTGTAACAGGAAGCTCTCTCCCCGCTACTCAAGAAAAGAACCCAACTAAGATTATGTGTTATCTTCCATCGATTATAGGTTATAAGTTTGACTGAACTTTCATGATGTTCCTGGCTTCCTGATTAACTTAATGAATGCATAGTTAACTTCTTCCATTTTGGCTTCACTATTTTGTTTTACGGTTTTACCTAACAATGAATTATGATCCACAGGTCCACTTTCCTCAGTGTGGAAAGAATGGATTAAGTGGTGTGTTGAATTTGGAATTGATGCAAATGCAATTATTGCTGTTCCATATGATTGGAGACTGTCACCATCAAAGCTTGAGGAGCGGGATCTTTACTTTCACAAACTAAAGTTCGTATTATCTCGCATCTCTCTTGCATTTACTTTTAGTTTCTATCAGTGAGATCGTGATTTAAAGCTTCTTTTCAAAAGTAGATATATTCCCCAGTGAAACCTTGAGAATTGGGACCTGTACCTTCACATTTTGTTCACTTCTTGTGTATATTTCATGCTTACATTCTACTGGAAATGATCCTCAACTATTTGGTGACCTGTTTTCATCACACTTCATAGTAGACTTTTGAACCCGGGTTGACGAATCCAAAGTAGTTGTTCTCTCCTCCTTTGCCATTAAGATTCAATATTTCAGAACTTTTTTTTCGTTATGTAGCTACTTCATTATATTTCGTTTTTGAGATGATAGATGATTGATGATTAGTATGGATCTATATTACGTCTTTCTGCAATAAGGTCAGTAGTTCGTGCTGATAGTGAAGACTTGGATTTGTGATACTTCTGTTCAAATAATGACAGGGTAGAAAAGAAATATATAACGAAACAACTTGTAGTCAACTTTGTTTATGCTGTACTTGTTCCTTGTAGGGTTTTTTCCTATCCATTTAAGTCATTAAAGGAACCTTCTACTTTTCCTTCCCTGCCCGTCTCTCTGAATGGCGTAAGAATATTGGTGGTGTTTATTTGTCTGAAGGAAAATTTCTCTTATTAAGTTAGGTGTTTACTTTGTCCTCTGATTGCTGCTTCAGGTTGACGTTTGAAACGGCCCTTAAACTTCGAGGTGGTCCTTCATTAGTTTTTGCCCATTCAATGGGTAACAATGTCTTCCGGTACTTTTTGGAGTGGTTGAAGCTAGAGATTGCTCCAAAAAGATATATCCAATGGCTAGATGAACACATTCACGCCTATTTTGCTGTTGGTAAGCTTTGTTTGAATTTTATTTTATTTTCAAGGCCGAGTTCCCTGACATTGTAGAATGTGCAGCTAATTTGGCCTTTTTGCTGTTTGTGTGATTCAGGATCTCCTCTTCTTGGTTCAATTCAGACAGTCGAAGCAACGCTTTCTGGATTCACATTTGGTCTTCCTGTTGCCGAGGTTCCATTTTCCTTTTATAGATTGTTGTTTTTTCATGTTTTTTCTTTTTGTTGCAGGTACATATATTCCTTTTTACAAATTATATTGCCTGTTGGACACATGTTGCTTTCTTCATGCAATGCCCAGGGTTTTTACTCTTTTTTCAGCAAGTATCTGGAGTTTCTCTTCAAACATTTGCCTTTTCATTACCACACTTACATGTTGTACTTACTAGAGCAACCAAATTATGAGGATGAATTAAGCATCCGTAGATTATCATTAACGTAGATCGATAGGAAAAGATTGTATTAACTGAGGGAATTGTTAGAGAAACTTGTTTTGTTCACAGCAAAGTTAAATACAATGTTTAGGCGTTTGAGGATATTTTCGTCTTAGCCTTCTCTTCAAAAGCCGGGTCTGTGACCATGTTTTCGGTTCAATTCACTGGTCATATTACTAAGGACTAATACTGAAATAGGTGATGATTGGCCAGCAATGAGTATGTCCTGTGATTTTTTTCTTTTGTCCAGAATATGCATTTTACCATGACATCCGCAATTTGTATGTGTAATGCATTGACCGCCTATTAACCATATGTTACATATAACACCTCCCACCCCCGGCATTTGGTTTCCAATAATTCTGTTTCCATTTCCATGTTTTGAACATATAGGGATAGATGCCTTTTCAGAAAAAAATGAAAAACATGTGTTAACTTGTTTGAATACCATTGTCAGAATTAAGAAATTAAGAACATTTAATCGGATATCTTTTCAAAAAGAGAAATTAAGAACATTTTATGTTGTTTAAATACTATTTTCCAACCCATTCATTTGACTGGGGTGAATTCTAAAGTATATCTGCAAGGAGTTGGTAAAAAGGGTTGAAGTTGGTGTCATCTGAAGACAAAATTTGAAAATGGTTACGAAACAAGAAAGTTGAATTTGGAGAATTTGAAAATAGGAAAATAGGAAAAATGGTAGGCAAGCAGGGCTTTTGTGACACATGTTAACCATATGGTTTTTGCTATATGTCAGGGGACAGCTCGACTGTTGTTCAATTCATTTGGCTCTTCACTGTGGATGATGCCATTTTCAAAGTATTGTAGGACAGAAAATGGGTACTGGAAACATTTTTCTTGCGAAAGCAAAAAGCGACATCATGTATATCGTTGTGATGATCGTGAATTTCACACAAATTTTTCTGGATGGCCGACAAATATAATCAATATTGAAATTCCTTCGGTACGAGGTATGAGTTCATATCAGTAAACGTATTTTCCTGGCAACAGGCTTGAACTATGCTCATGGGTTCTTGTTAATGTGTCACCAGGAGTTGATGCTTATCCATCATTCTTAGAAGTAGCGCAGGCCAATTTGTCTGGGATGGAATGTGGATTCCCAACTCACTTATCATTTTCTGCTCGTGAAGTGTCAGATGGGACATTTTTCAGAGCAATCGAGGATTTTGACCCGGATAGCAAAAGGCTCTTGTACCAGTTACACAAGTAAGTAGTCAATAATGGCTATTCTTTACCAGCAGTTTCTTTCACTTTGCAATTTTAGCAGATGCATCCATGAAGTGTAATTCAGTTTACTTGCATCAAACAACTTCATATCAACAGTCAATATCACTGGGGAAACCCAAAGCAAGGCATTGAAAACTAGAAACCGGTAATTTTTGGAAGGAAGAGCTAACAACTTTCTTTCTTCTCTCAGAGTTTTAAATGATCGTAGCCTTATAAACAACACCAGTGGCTGTGAGGTCCTGGAATGATTGTCCATTCTGAACTTCACTGTCCCCTCCTTTCCTCCATCTTAGCATAAGCTTATGCTTTTTCTCTATAAAATCTATTTATTACTCGTAATAATGTTTTTGAATGTTGGCATCCACAAATCGTCTATGCCAGCCTACTGTTTAGGTGAAATTACACCACATGGTCATAAATGGCTTGTAGATTAACATTTTAATTACTGTTTATTCCTCGTATGTAGTTCCATATTTCTGATTCCTATAATTGTTTTGTTGTATTTATAGCTCTCGTGTACATTCTGACTTGAATTTTAATCATAAGTTTCTAAGCCTGCTTCACAAGAGCATGTATATGTATACTGGGGAAGATAGAGAACCATTACCTGGAAAGCTTTTCAACTTTAATTTACTGGCAGATTTTGGTGTCACTTTGCACTTGAGAATTTCACCTATTTCTTTGTCAATCTATGTCTACCTTTCTCCGGAACTAGCTACTGTTATAACTGAGCTACAAAAAACCAAAGATACTGTTTTCACTTGAGACCTTATCTTAAAGCTGAACCCCCCCAACCCCAACATACACACAAACAATTTCCTTCTTGATCTACTCTTTGAATTGGAGAAGTATGAATTTCGGTTAACTTATCCACCGTGTACTGTGATGTGTACTTCAGGTCATATCATGACGATCCAGTTCTAAATCCACTAACACCTTGGGAGAGACCACCCCTGAAGAACGTCTTTTGTATCTACGGAATAGATTCAAAAACTGAGGTACACCTGTGCTCTCCCATATATTCCGTGTCCTAAATATAGAAACTCATGGCATCCTTTTCTTCTCTTATTGCAATCGATTAGAACTTCAATTTGTTGTTTGTTCATCTATACTCAGCCGACATTAAGGTTTTACATTGTTTAACATCACATTCTGTTACTAATTTGTGTTACATATGCCATCTCTTCCTGAATTTCATCAAATGAAGGGGAAATACAGAAGAAAAAAAAAACTGACAGAGACCCCCATTTATTTTTTTGTCAAAATATCATCGGAGACTGAAGTTGAATTATCTATTCAAATTAAGTATTGATGTCGTCACCTTGCATTGTTTATTTTGCAACTAAATAAAGGAGGGGGTGGAACTTGCTACTCTTAGAAAACCTGAGAGGTTTGGTAAATCCAAAATATGAGGGTATAGCTGAGAAAACTTCAGAGTAGTAAGGATTTTGTAGCTCAAGCTGATTATTTTATTTCTATCGCAACTAACTTAATTCGCTGGGGTTGTGTAGTTACTTTTTTTATGTAGTTGGTTAGCATATCTATTTGGGTGATAGTTCTGGAATTCATCAGTTAGCCAACAGGTTGGTTACTATTTTGCTCCAAGTGGCAAGCCTTATCCTGATAACTGGATCATAACTGATGTCATATACGAGATTGAAGGATCCTTATACTCGAGGTAACTCTCACCCTCACCTACATTGTTACAAATTACTAGTGTTCAGATATTGCTTCTTAGTTAGTCTTCTTATGCTCTCTAACTCAGTTTCTTTCTCTCGTGTGAAAAAGAACAATCTTGAATGACTAGAAAATATTTTCCAATAGTTGATTTTAATAACTCACCACTATGTACCAAGTGCGTCGTGCTTTGTCAGCTATTCTCTGCTAGTGGCCAGTTGTTTAGCATCAATGTGTTTGATTGACACTTGCACTTTGTAAATCTGCTCAATATGTTGAATGTTTTATAGTTCTTCTAATTACGTCATGGCCATTCTTTTAGGTCAGGAAATCTTGTGGAAGGAAACCCAGGAGTTGCAAGTGGGGATGAGACGGTATGCGCTCCTCCCCCCTCCCTAAATCACTGAGACCTTATTCTTTGGTTTCTGAGTTGAGGTTGCTCTTACTATTGACTTCAATCATTCCTTATGCATGGGTGTTGTCCTGAAATGCAGCTTTAGAATTCATGGGTCTTAATTAAACTTTTTTAGTGACCTATGACAAAGATATGCACAAATATGTATACTAACCATCATGTATCTCCGCCTATTAGGCACTGTCTCCAGCAAATTTAACACTTAACATGAACTTGATACTCAAGTGCTCGAGTAATACACCATTGGAGTCCTCGGGCAGCTAATATAAACCCAATTGGCGATGACAGGAGGTGGGTACCACTTTACTGGGAAGATTACTTGCTCTGATCACCAATTCATCCTTTATTTTTAAACATACGTACATAATTCTCCCTCTGTCTGAGTTTCAGTAGAGTTCTTTGATAAGTCAACTTCTTGAAGCAGCATACCCACCAGCCTCCTTCCTTCGCAAAATCTCAATACCTCTTACCTGTTCATCACCTCAATGTGTAGAACCATACCAAAAAGGTGGGAAAAAGGGAGGCAAACTTGGAGAGAAGGGTCACTATTTTGGTCATCTTCCATGCATATTTCGACAATTTAGCTGACTATGGTGAGGGCCAAAGACTTCACAGCAGCTAAATTCTTAGTCCATTTCCAGATTTCACGACAACTTAATTCTTATTCAATTTGTGTAACTTCTCCAATCATCTTCATGAGATCCTGTATTGTTTAGGCCCTGCGTTAGGATCTCGTATTATTGCGTTATGTCCTGGAGGTGGCAATAATTGATGTTTGTTGATGGAGGTCATGGTTGTAGTTGTTAGTGATAGTTGGGCTTCAAAGGAGGCGGTGTTGGCAGATGTCATTGGTGAGCTCTAAAATGCTTGTGACTGGTTCTTTGTTTACGCTGGTGGGTGACTCGTTGATGGCTGGGTTTAACACATTGGGAAAATCATTGAGTTGCCTCATTGTTTAGCAACCAGACTTTCAGAATTTGCACAATTCATTAAGCTTGCCTTGTTTGTTGATGATAGGTTGACTGGACTTAAATAGTAATTGTAGAGTCAAGTCTGTTAAAAAGCATTTTGTAGTTTTAAGTGATTGTTTCAATAGAGGGGTGGGGGGGGGGGGGGCGGCAAGGAAGCCACATGCTTTAATTGGTGATTGATCCTTAAACTTTATGCTTCAGTACCTGCTAAATGAGACCTTTATCTGTCATTTACTCTTGAGAGAGTATAGGTGTATCTCTTTTTTTGGTACGTAAGGTATATCTCTTTACAGGTACCATACCATTCCCTCTCCTGGTGCAAGACTTGGCTGGGACCGAAAGTGAACATAACAAGGGCTCCTCAGGTACTTGTCAGTTGCACTTAGTAAAAAGATCTTTCATCCCATACTAGTACTAATTATGAAGAAATTAAGTTTGCATTTGTGTTTTCTTTATATTACCTATGCATTTGAATAGATCTTTATTGAACTTTTAAAAGGTGCTTCCTTTTCTCCTTTTGCATTCATAATTGAGCTAAGGTCTAAGGTGCAAAACACTAAAATTGGCTTGATGAAAATGTTTGACGAAACTTGATAAGTATGTCTATTAAGTACCTTGAACTTTATTCCTCTTTATTTGGGAACAAAAAGTTTGTTCCTTCAAATATAAACCTGCATTTTGTAATGGAAGGTGTCGTGCTCTTGAAATTTATGCCGAAATTAACAACCTAAATGTATCAGTGTGCATTTGTGAGAGATAGTTATGATCATCCACTAGAGTGCACTCTTTGAGAATATTCAATAGAACCTAAAAGACTGGCTGTAGTAGATGTGATCTCTGCTATAGTGCTATTCATGGGAACTTTAAAAAAGAAAGTCATCTCCACAACAATATGACGACTACTGCTGTTGAAGTATGGTTACCATGGTTCTCCTACTATTCAAACGGTTACCATGTTGTTATCTAAGTGTCTCAGAGTCCGCTCAGTTGATACCAAACATTTCACCTTCTTTCGGCAGCGTGTCAACATTCAGCCCCTGCCCATCCGCTATGTCATTGATAGCATTCTATGATCGTCCTGTAACCTGCATATTTACTTGGTAATAATTGCTGTTATTTTGTAAAAAAGGGAGCTTTAAACTATGAACTTACTATGATCTCCAGCTTACTTGGAGATCCTCATGCCACATGTTTGCACAATGCTGCTAAAGACACTAAGCAGCTGATAGATAGCTTTGGTACTAAATCTGTTGGTTACCTCATCAGCTTACTAGAAATGACCTGATTCTGTTTATTTCCTTCTACATTCTATTTGAGTGTTTCAGTCAGAGCATGATGGATCAGACGTACAAGTGCATTTGAATGTGGAACACATTCATGAGGAAGATGTTATACCTGACATGGCAAGGTCACCTAGGGTTAAGTACATAACCTATTATGAAGATTCTGAAAGCCTTCCAGGAAAAAGGACAGCAGTTTGGGAGATTGATAAAGGTATTAGAGTTTGAAAATGCTTATGAAGTATGAAACGTTGCAGTACGTTGGCCACATATTCACGCTGCACTGCTAATGTCTATAAGTAGGACTATTATGGTGCTGTAATCCTTCAAGGCAAACCAAGCTACTAGAGCTTGAGGTTAACCTGTTATTAGCCCAATTAGAGTATTCCTCGTATCTGTTGGTGGTTCTTTTATTTCTTGAGTTTGTCTCAAGCTAGAGTTGTTATGCTGATAAGCATCTTCAAATCTATAGAAACAGAAAGCGACTTGAGCTTGAGTCCATTGCTTAACCAAGAACCGACCAGTCTCATGGACTCGGTTCTTGTTAGTTGAAGGAGAAATTAAATTCTCTCCTAGCAGAAGAATTTCCTTTACATCCATGCTATTCCCTGGAATGCATCCAGTAAGTTGGAACTGTCTCTGTTGCAGCAAATCACAGGAACATTGTTAGGACACCAGTTCTGATGCGGGAGCTGTGGCTCGAGATGTGGCATGATATTCATCCTGATAAACAATCAGAATTTGTTACAAAAGGTCAATTTTTTTCCCCTGAGCTCCTCTGCTTCATTAGATCTTTCTAATCCTACATGTTACAGCTAAGCGTGGACCTCTGAGGGATGACGACTGCTATTGGGATTATGGAAAAGCTCGTTGTGCATGGCCAGAATATTGTGAATATAGGTTAGGTCCTCTTCATTTGACATTAGCGTTTCATTGTGATGTTATGGTCATCATTTTCATTTCAGTATGACGATGCAGGTATGTTTTTGGAGATGTTCACCTTGGGCAAAGCTGCAGGCTAAAGAATACTTCGGCTGATCTCCTCTTGCATTATGTATAAAGCATGAGGTACATTTTCAAGTTTCATTTTAGTGGAGTTTATATTGGTGTTCTTGTTGCTGATGGAGAGAATAATACAGAAGTGAAGAAGACTATTCTTAAAAAGGTTTGTGTTGTGACAATTTCTGGAAATGCCGTTTCAAGTTTTCTGTGCTGCTTTTGAGGTTCCGCTAAAGGAGAAAATAAAAGAATTCTTGTAATTTCAAGTTAAATAACAGGTAGATCTTATTTATGGTGGGAGAGTAAGATGATAGTGAAGAGGGGTGAATATTCATAGCACCAGACTACCACTTGACAAATCAACCATGGTTTCGAACCAATCTTCACCAAGTATGATAGCCACCATGGAAATTGATTACATATATGGCAAACCTGTTGAAGCTTTTACAGAAATCCCTTACTTTACTTCTTCCGCCCACCCTCCTTAAGAGGTTATGGCCATGCGAGTTTGCCAGCTAAGAACCAAAACTTCACGTATGTGGACAACTTGATGGTCCAGAAGCGCAAACTTGTACTTCAGGAGAATCTAACCTTGCATGGTCTCTACTATCATCACTGAATTACGATGTTTGGTATAGTTGGTATGCTTTGCCCAAGAGTATACTTCCCTGACCTCAGAGCTCGTAAACTACATTTTGCTTGTAGACTCAAAATTATAGGCAGCCACCTCTGCTTACCCAAAAAGATAATAAGTATAGGCAGCCACCTTGAGTTTTTTGTGATGAGCATGCACTCTGTATTGTTTGCTACAACTCTTTACGGTTAGACTTGCTTGAAACTTTGTAGTATTCAATCTTCAAAGCTTTTCTATGAACGGCTGATCTCCCGTAGTTAACTTACTCAAAGTTGAACACAGATCCATATGTTCAGGTGCTGCACCTAACCACGTTGATTCAGAGCTGTGCGCCTTCTGCTGCTTTGTTACCATAGTTGTACGAGAATGCCAAACTGTACGTGTCTATGTCCTTGTTACTCTGATAAGTTGTTTCGTTGTTCCTTGTATAAAACGTGCTAGTGTAGATCAGCTTTCTTTTCTTTTGTTTCTGCTCGCTTTTATGTCTGACTATATCTGACGCATAACTATGATGTTGTAGTGCAGAAAATTCGGTGTTCACTTACAAAAGTAAATGGCGCGCTCCCTTCTGAAGTAGATGCCCAATGCAGACAAGGTGTCCCTGTAAAATGCTGCTGCTTAGGCCAATTTATGAGTACCACGCGCTAGGAGGATTATACACAATACGAACCGAATTCGGATTTAGGTAGATCCCACTTATATTTAATGTAATATAGGTAGTGTCCTAGAAGTCCAGGAGGAAATTTGCAGCTTACCAAGTTGCATTTGGAATGAATTACACTCATGTCTAGAGCCGAAGAGTCTCTCCATCATAATGTATATCTAAAGCAAGCATGACTTTTGCCTTGCCTTTCTTTTTTCTTTTTCTTTGAACCCAAATCTTTAGCCAACTTTTCTAAAGAATTTCAAGAAGGTAAAATATATTTATAATGTGTTCTCAGATAACACCCCCCCCCCCCCGGCGGCTAGCCGGAAGGGAAAATCATGGAAGAGCAACCAGAAAAGGAGGAAAGAACTTAAAGGCCTTACAAGAGAGGAAGGAGACCATGGACATCTAAATCCTGAACTTGAAAACGACCATCAAAAGGTCATAGAAAGTAGCATTGCTGATTGGCCTTGAAAACACTAGTTCGGGCTTGCGCATAATAAAATGGACAAGAAGATAATATCTAACGCCTAACGGGGCGATTTTGCCTGTTTTTTGTTACGGACTCAATGTCTGGGCAATTAATGTAAGGGTGCTCATCGTGATACAAGTATTGGACTACATAATGGATATGGCAGACCTGAATATTGCCCAAACACTCCCGTTCACGGCCCACTACAGGGTAATGCCTCCCTCAAACTAGTCAAGTAAGTGTTTATAAGTTCATAGACAAAACCTTATAAGGCCAATTACAAATCATCCACATCTGATGTGAGATATCACAATTTCTCCACCCTATGTCTTAGCGTTCTCGTTAAGGCTTGATCACACATTGTCCAGAATCTTCCTCTCTAGCCGATGTGGGATACTCTACTCACCCTTCGTTACCCTAAACATCCTCTTGATGTGATGTGAGATATACCCGGGGTTACTTTCGTTTCCCCCAAACACAGGTAACACGACTGGATAGCTCCGCCTGAGCTTTCGAGAGTCGACTCTGATACCATCTGTAACGATCCGGTCCACGGCCCCACCACAGAACAATGCCTCCCTCAAAAGGACTAGCCAAGTACGTGTTTATGAGTTCACGTGTAGAGTCTTATAAGGCTAATCACAAATCATCCCACATCAGATGTTTATCACAATCTCTCCACCTTATGTGAGATCTGTTTTGAAAAGAGCCTGGTTGCCTCATTTGAAAATAACCAACCTTATATATGTGAGAATGTCCATAGTTCGGGACGCTTTGGCCTGTTCTAGCGTGTAGAACAGAATTGGATAGTTGGACAGGTTGCTGAGACTTTGACTAATTCCAACTCTCTTTAATCATACTTTGCAAATCATTAATGAGAAAGCTCCAGTGGTGAGAGCTACAGAGCAGCAGCCATGTCATATTCAAAGTGAAGACCGATTGCCTGCATCTTTCATCTTTCAAACAATAAGACTTCTAGACAGAGCCATTCTTTTACCAATCTTTGATGTTCTAGCAGCACTGCAGCATCTTCACAATCAGGAAACCTGATGTAACTAAAATGTTTTAAAGGGGTACAAGCACAGAAAATTGGATGGGACAAAGAACCTGTACTTGCATGCTGTGAAACTCCTGAAAGATGGTGCATTTTAACTTACTTTAGCCCTAATCTATCTAGCATAACTGCACCTTTAACAAGATGTGGGAACTCAAATCAGGAAACCAAGAATCAGCCATGAACTGCTTACTCTCTAGCAACTTAATTACCTAAAGCATCAGCCATCAACTGCTTACTCTATAGCAATGCTGGAAGCTGAAGTATAATAGAAGAGATAGCCCAACATACAAACTTTAAAGAGCATTTCATGGACATACTTCTTCTATTTTATTTCATATTTTCAATACTCGCAGGTATCTCAAGTTCAGTAATCATTGAATGGAAATCAAACTACAAAGTAGTTTAATTGCAGGTTCTTCCCGCCGTATGCCAGCACATGAAAGAGTGGACATCGGTGGTCGAGTATTGACAGTTCATTGTGTAGCGTTGAAGTAAAAGAAACCCACATCAATTCAGACCTGCAGCTACCGGAAAGGCAAGGAGAAATTCATAAAGACAGGAAAACACGCTGCACCAAGGATTTGGCTATCTGCTCTTTTTGATTTCGAAAGTATAATGGAGCTCCATGTAACATCTTTTATCGTCATCTTCGAACTGCAAGAAACAGCGACCCAGAATAAGTAACGATCAGACTCTTTACATAGCGTAATACGAGAAGAAAAGAAGATACCGTCTATAATGATTTAATCAGATTGACACGCATCACATCTGATGAAGTTTTCTTTTTTCCTTTTTCAACAAAACAGCAATTAGTAAGAGAGATGCTTTACATTGCAGAAAAAGCTATTAAGCTGAAGATATTTTCAAACTTACACTTCAGAAGAGATGAAATACGAAAAGAAACAAAAAACCAAAAAAAATGAATCTGGAGTGCATGCATTATACGCATGCTTCATTAGGCAACTAATACCGAATCACATGCAAACTTACACAAATTAGGTCCTAATAACCTAAATGCCTTTGTTGTTTACTGTAATGAACAACACAAATAGAAGTTCAAGTTGTTGGTAATGCTTTGTTTAGCAACTGGCAAGGACCTATTTAAGAATAAAAGAGCTCCTTATAACCCTTGATGCTTGAAAATGCTTTTGAACCTCAGATAATCACAATCTTTAGTTCCCTCAGATTTTGATCCGTTCTTATCCATTGTTCTTTCAAATATGGTGCTGGAATGATGTGAAAGATATTATTCTTGAGATGTAATGCCTCGCACCTTAAGCTTTGCTGTGTATATTCCTCTAGCAAGCACGCCAGACGGAGTGGTCTCTTCATCTAAGGTATGCACATATGGTTCCCGCTGAGGAGCGAAAGTACCCAGCATTCCTTTGCTTCGATCAACTGAAACTCATGTCCAAAACAAGCAACAAAACAGAATGAAAAGATAAAAGAGTGTACCACCATAATGAACTTTGATTAAGGGAAAAAAACAAGGCTTCGCTGAGCATCCGTCGGGTTTTCACCTTAATCGCTAACTTCCACTAAAATAAGACCAAAATCATACAAACATTTCTATGTCGTAATGCCTCATGAGCATGACTAGTTAAAACAAGTGGCCAAACTCCATATCACAAAGAATTAGATGAGTGAGTTAGACCTGAAGAGTACCAGAGAAACATATTACTCCTTGTAATGGAACTATGCAAGTTGGGTTCGACATGCAACTCCACCTAGAACTGGCATTCACAGTGCAGCATACTAAAAGAAAATAGGTTCCAAACCTTGAAGTCCTCGTTTCCACACCGTGTTCACGTAGTTCAGACCAGAGACAATGTTGTGCAGCACAGAGAAAGTTAGCTTGAACCGGTACAAAGATCCCTCTGTCAGTGTAAAGAGGAGGTGACCTTCATCCACGGGCAAGGGAGTACTGATCTCCCCAATGTCATCAGATATAACTCCTATAGACTGGAATGTAACTTCTGGGTTCATTTGTCCTATCAAAGTATGTTCAACAATCAGGAAAAAGAACCAATTGAAACATTTAAAGTCTGATTAAGATCCCTTAAGTCTAACCAATTAAATCACTTTCCACACAACCGAGCAGCTTCTCTTTCCACCTCCTTAAGCTCTCATCATCCTGCAGTGCCAAAATTTGAAGTGTCATGGTGGATACAAAGATCAAAGATACCAATCTTATGCCTGGCAATTGATGTATACAAGAAGCAACATCATAGATTCAACCAGGAATCCACCCTTTAGGAAACTAACAATTTTCACCAATAGAACAGAAAATTCTAACACCCCCCCCCCCCCACCCCCGCCCCACACACATACACACACACAAAGAAAAAGAGAAGAAGCTATGCGGCAAATCAGAATGCTTTTTCCATTTCCAAAGGAGACTAAACAACCCCTAGAACTACACTCAAAGATCTCTCTTTGAGCTCCAAAGCTTCAGTAACTTAGCAGTGCCAAGTTTCCACAACAAGGTCATACGCAAGGACATTTAAAATAAAAGCAAATAAAAAGAGGTAAAAGAAGAATGAGATACTTAATCAAAGCAACTGTCGAACTAAAAACAAGAAAGATACACAAAAAGAAATCAAATGAGTCAATTGAAGAAGAATAACATGTAAGACAGTAACAATTACCTTGTCCTTCTCAAGCTGGTCTTTAAGTGGAACAAGAGGTCCAGGAACAAAGTTACCCAGAACCCCATTTTCTTGATGCTCGTCATCATCACCATTCGCAGCACCTTCGACATCTAAAGCAGCCTCTGGTTTATGAGTTCTTTCCATCTGTTTCTTTTCTTCACAAACATCAGATGAACACCCAGTAGATGGTCCTGCTTCCATTTCTACTCCAAACCCCGAAAAATTAAAAGTCTGAAAAACCCCTTTCTTTATAACGTTCAAGACTACAAATCAGGCGTGGAGAAGCCGCTTTTGGCAAGAGTGGTTCGCAAATTAAGAAGAAGAAAAAAAAGGTAGCTGTCCCCCGTAAAGCCTGTTCAAATTTCAACTCACACACACAATCACGCACTATCTGGCGTTTGTTGTCTTTGTCTTTACTTCTCTCTCTATCTTTGTCGGCATCAGTGACTTGGAAGTAGAAAATGTTCGAAAGCTTACTGTTCATACTGTTTAAGGCCCCTAAATTCGCCCAATTTACATCCATGGCAATCTTAGAGGTTTTGAAGAATGGTATGCGAAGATAATACACTTAGAGCCCGTTTGATATTGATCAGTTTAAATTTTAATCAGTTTTCAAAATCTGATTTAATCAGAATCAGTTTGCTGTTTGGCAAAAGTAGTTGTAAACTAGATTAAATCTATAAAAAGTATTTGGATAAAAAGTACTTAAATAAGTTTCATTATGACAAAATGATCATTGAGGACACTCAATAAAATATTTTCTAATATCCAAGCAACGTTAACATAAAGGGAAAGTAGGTCGTTAAGGAGCTTTAAATTCGCGACTCAAAAGTTCTTGATTTTTAAGTGTTATGCTTTAAGTCATCAATTCTTCCAACCAAACAAGAAAAAGGAGGAAGCACATTGACAAAATCTTCTCAAACCTTGAGGATAGCCCAAAAGAAAAAAAATTCTCTGAACATATCAAGCCGATGTGAAGTAGGGGTGAGCACGGTTCGGTTTGGGGGGTCAAACCGTAAACCGAACCAATGAACCTCGATTCACAAATTCTTAAACCAAACCGAACCAAGACATATTGGTTTGAACGGTTCGATTTGAACGGTTCAAATTGAATGGTTCGGATCGGTTTGAGCGTAGTTTAAACATTATTATGTTTTCAAGAAAAAAACAATAACCAATAATAACTTAACTTAATTTATAACTTTTTCCGGCTACCGTATTGTTTGGGTGCTCATGGTATCTTTTCTACATTGTTTGGACTTTCAACATGATTACTACTGGATTAACATAGCACCAATTTCAAGACTTATTTCCTAACAGTTGAACATGAAACTAGACCAGGAGGGTGTGCATCACAATGGTAGTAAAAAACCAAAGATAATTTCTTAAGTCTTAATATCTAACAAATATGCACTTCTTTAAAGTTTTATTAGTTGATTTTTCTTCAAGGGAGCATGGCTTGTATTTTATTATTCTTGACTCTACTGCAATACTGGATATAATTAGCCTATTGGCTTCATGTTTACACTAAAAGAGCCATAATGTAAATGATGCAATATGTAGTGAGTAATGACTTTGAAAATGTAAAATTAGAAGAGAAGGTTGATTTAGGGTGAGCAGGTTTTATTCTATCCTGGTTATTAGATAATCAGGGTAAGGTATATATATATTTTTAATAATAATGTAACCCTCGGTTCGATTCGGTTTAGTGCTGGTTTGGAAATCCTGAACCGTGAATCGAACCGAACCGGCCTCGGTTTGAAAATCTCAAACCAAACCACTTCAGCTCATCAACGGTTCGGATTCGATCGGTTCGGTTTCATCGGTTTGAACAGTTTTATCGGTTTGAACAGTTTTATCGGTTTGTTGCTCACCCCTAATGTAAAGTATGCACCCATAAGATCGCTCAGGAAGAGGACTTAGTTTCATTGACGCCAAAGCTAATCCTAAAATACCATTTATCTTCCAATCCAAACGACTAAAAAAGGGGTAAAGAACAATTAGATGTCTTCTAAAAGAAAATTGCTAGTTCACATTAGAACCAGAATATCACATCCATAAACGGAAACTAAGGCCCCGTACGCTTACCATATTTGTTTTCTGTTTTCATATTCTGTTTTCATTTTCATGATTTTCATATTCAGTTTGAAAATTCGTTCCTGTACTTTTATCATTTTCACAAAAAAAAAAATTAGCTATTTTTTCTTATATTGGGTTAAGTTTGAGTGAAAAAAGCTGAAAACACCTTTTAGGTGTTTTCAGTTTTTTGTTACTATTTGAGTAATTTTATTCAAAACGAAAACAGAAAATGGTAAAAGTACGCAAAGAATCTTTTTCATCATCATTGCTAAAAACAGAAAACGAATATGATAAGCGAACCTAATGTACGCAGATCTTGTTATGGATCACATTCAAACATCAAAACTTGGTGTACTTAAGCATGTACTGCTAAAGCCAATTGATATAGAAATGGACCTCTATCAACCCTAACCTTCAATAAAATTAGGGTAAATTACACACGGCCCCCCTGAGGTTTGCCTAAATTACACACGGACCCCCTTATCTTTTTTAATTACACTAAACTACACTTTTTTATTTTTCCGTTCAAAGAATTAACAGAAGTAAGAAAATGACGCTAATACCCCTGAGAAACAAGTTAATTTACCCATCCCTCTCTATCTCTCTCTCTCTCACACACACACACGAAGCCAAGCAAGCAGCGCCGCAAGCGCGCCCCTGCCCCATCACAGTCACCGCCCAGGCTGATGCCGCCTCCATCACCGCCGAGCAGACCTGCTCCATCTTCGAGCAGAAGCACGTCTCCCTCTCCTCCGAGTTCACCGCAGATCCAATCACAGCACTCACGGCTTGCCTCCTCGCTCGAACAGCGCCTCGCCGAGCTTGCCCAGCTCCAGGCCGACAAGCACCAAGGCCATCTCCAATCGGTAATCCATGACAATCCGATTGAACCCCGAAGATGTCCGAGGTGGACGAGGAGTCCAAGCAGGAGTCTTACACCGTGGTTCGCGACGGTCCGGCGAGTGCCCCATCGTCAACCGCAACCTCAACCCAGAAACGGTGGCCACGAAATCTGCGGGGAGAGCTTGAAACGTCCGGATCAGCTGCCGGCGAAGGACGACAACAGTTAAGCCGCCGGAAAGAGCACCGAACAAACGCCGAACACCGCAAACAGGCCTGCCGGTGCCCAAATCCCGGCCAACCTTGCCAAAACGGGAGCTGTAACGCCTCCACGAACAGCCCTCTCAGCCCGAACATAAACACCACGAACCGTTATCCTAGGTGCATTTCTAGTCAAACGCAAACCCTGATATCCGCCTCCTTCCCTCAGATCAAAACCCACCATGATGCTCTGATTATCTCTAGAACAGCACATCTGAAAAAGAAAAAAAGTCCAGATTTGGCATTGTTGGGCGTATGAGTAGACACGAAGCGCGTGGTGATGCGTCGTCAGATCTGATCAGGTCCTCTCCAAGGACGCCGAAGGTCGCGCCTCTGGTGAGGCGTCGGCGGCAGTGGCGGAGCTGGCGGAGCATCGGCGGCAGTCGCTAAGCATTGGGTTGTAAAGAAGAAGAGGGCATTTTGGGGATATCATAATAATTGAAAGGTGCCCTAACTTTTCTTAACGGTTCTTTAACGGAACTGGGCTTTATGTAAGACAGTGACAAACCACAGGGAGCGGAGAGTAATTAAAAAAGATAGGGGGGTCCGTGTGTAATTTAGGCAAATCTCAGGGGGACCGTGTGTAATTTACCCAAAAATTTACAACAATCTTGGTTAGTTGGTATCCTTCATTGACCCTAAACTTCAATTCAGTTAACAGCATGGTGCTCGGCCATTCTTACCAAAATGCAGAAGGAAGATCAGAAAAGAGGCCATGAGCATATGAATCATGCATGCTTCAGTTCTGATGTTCAAAGCCCGAGTAAGAAACTAAATCAAAATCTATCATTTTATTGCTTGTTAAATACACGTAATTAGAGATCGAATGAGTGGTAAACTAGGGCGAGTTCACGCACAAGTTGGAAGGCTCACAAAGAATTTACACCAAGTGGTCACCTAAAGGGCTCAACTGGTTCAGTCTCTTGAAGAACAGTAGCAGCCTCGAAACACTCGGCAGCTTCCACTGCTGACTCGGCGCCTTCGTCTTTGTAAAGCAGACCGAGAGTATACCACGCGGAAGAGTTCATTCTGTCAAGCCGCAGTGCTTCTGTTAAGAAACTCCTGGCAACTGGCTGAGACTTGCTAGCTTGCCGTCTGAGGACCACAGCCATGGAGACGAGACTTGCCACATGGGTCGGATCTATATCTAAGGCGTGCTGATACCCTGCTAGAGCTTCTTTGTGGAGGCCCTTTGCTTCATTAAGCACACCTGCAGAAATTTTAGCTGAAAGCTTTAAATTTCACAATCACAATCGTCTAGGGCAAAGTGTTTCACGTGGATGCATACATGCACATTCAATAGTTAAATTGTCTAAGAACATGATGAAACCATAACCCATTCTCCAAAAGTAGATGGTAGAAGAGCAGAACCAGTCGATATGGACAGTGGCCAGAAACTTAATAACTCAGACCAGCAAACTTAAAACAAGTGACCTTTGCTCTGACTTGAACTGTATTTCGTCCCATTTGAGAAATAAGAGGAAGGGGGTGGGGGATGGGGAGAAGTTCAAATAAAAAGTCATGTCAACCCTCTCTGAAAATAAAAATAAAAACTCCAAGTAGTGAGGTGGCACGTCAGGTATTGCCACAACCGTTAGCTCAAGACAAATGGACCAGAAAACCTACCATTGATCCCACCCAAAGTCCACTGGCAAGGGGTGGAAAGGCCATAAACTTTTATGATGAAAAACAAGCTTCACTTACCCAAGGCAAGACATGAACGACTTTTAACTTGTGTTTTCCCATAGCCAAGACCATAACCTTCTTAAACAAGGTGCAACGAGCACACATGGCCAACTAGGCCTACTGCAGAATTCTCTTTGAGACAACATTAAAGCCAAAGCCAGAACCTTATAGCAATTATGGAGAGGCCTACAGCAAATCAAGACTTGTCTGCTGCGACATATTTTCTACATTTACGGATCCAGATGAAAAGACTGTTTCAATGATGACAGAAAATGCACAAAGGATTCTGGCAACTCGTATCACATTCCTATATTTTGCACTACTTCAGAATTCTGCCTCTGGTCTATTACTTTTGTCATTTGTGACCACCACAAAATCTATCAGCAGGAGGGAGACCGCGGGGGGGGGGTTGGTTCTATATTCCGCATTTTGGAGAACTTCAAGATATTACTTTAAATCTTGGAGAATACATCTAAAAAGCAGCTGGCAGTAAGCAAGAATATGAAGCAAAACACTGAAACAGGTTAGGAACTTAAGCTTGTTTTCATTATTTCTTCTTATTGGGGGGTTGGAGGGTGAGGGTGGTGTTAAGTACATACAAGGTCAATTCTCATTTATCAGAATTTCATCATAATGGTTAATGAAGATGAAGAATGGGTATAGCATAAGCAAGGCAAAGATGTACCAGTGGCGTGCCATCTAGAAGCAGAATAATGACTGATGGTTGTGGATTTTGAAAGACATATCTCTGCATCGCGCCACTGCGATAGGCTTATGTAGACAAAAGCTAGATCATGCCACGTTTCAAGCTCCAAACTTCTGTACCGGTTTCCATTATCCTGTTACAACATTAAGATTAAGCAATGTCTGAAATATGGAAACAAGTACATAAAATCATCAGGCAGATGGCATGTACACACCTACACATAGATGACCACCTTTGTCCACAAAAGAAAACAAGAAGAACTTAACCTCACTTATAGAACATCTCTTCTTAAGTTATCCTTGAGCAAGTTAATGTTTTTATGCCAGAAATGCTAGATGGATCTGCGACATTCTCTATACAGCTAGTTTTCAAAGTAGCACAAGTTCTAAACCCTTTCTACTGTTTCAAAAAACTAAATGGAGATGCTATCATGGAAAAAAGGTTGTTAGATATTAAACAATTCAAATAAAGAAAAGGTGGGCTAAAGCCAAATCTATAACCTAAAGTATACATCAGATCCAGCTTGAGAGCCCAATGTCTAAAACGTACCAAAGAAGTACCTAAAATTTTGTTATCGAACCAAACGAGTCCAAAGTGAATGGAGGCAAACGACCGTCAAATTTTCCATGGGAAAATGTGTTAATACAAAAATAAAATAAAACTCACTAACACCTCCACTCCTGGCCACACAACGCCCAACACCACTCACAACTGCACAAAAATCACCACCACTCTAGTAGGGTCACCTACAGCCACCCTCTGATACAGCACGCTCCCCTCCTCCTTCTTGCCCATCTCCTAGTACACCAACCCTGGGTCCACCTTAACAAGCATGGAGCCATGCACCGCACCCCTCCAATGCCTTGCTCAGGTTAGGCTGCACACCGCACAGCCGTGCTTGACGGCTCGCCCACCTGAGGAAGAGCATGCCCTCCCTCAGCGGCCGCAGCGCGTTCCTCCATGCCCTCTACATGTACACTAGAGGCACTGCCTGCAGGTTCGGCAGCACGATTTTTGCCAGCACGTCGTTCGGCAGGTTTGAAGTTGCAGCTATCGGATGCAAAAGGCGGTGATCCGGAAGTAAACCAGACGTGGTGGAATTTGGGTTTGGCGGTTTGGTGAGGGCGTGATATTCGGAAGGCAGGCGACGCGTTTGGTGTCTTTCGTGAGAAATGGAAGGGCGGTGTAGTTAGGGACATCGGAGCGGGATGGCCAAGTCCGCTGAGTCACCTGAGTTTTTCTTTAAGTTGAGTTCATATGCATAGTTATATCTAAGGTTGAGGCGGTGGGCTTGGATCTTGAATGGTCCAAGAAATGGGCGGCGATGAAAATTTTATGCTTGATGGGATTGTGGATGAAAGAAAGAAGTAAGAGGCTCTAAAGGAGAAATTGCCAGTGGCTATTGGTGGTGGGGATGGTCATGGAGGTTAAGTAGGTGACAGCGGATGAAGGTGGTAATGGTGTTGGTGGTGGTGTGGTGACAGACTCAAGAAAGTGGCCTATGGTGGTGGTGATCCAGAGGAGGAGTTCTTGTACACGAGGCGGAGTGGTGATGGTGTACGGTTGCTGTAATGGTGACTGGGTGGGAGAAGAAGAAGTGATCAGAAGCAATTTTTCACAAAATATTACCGTTTCAATATTAAATGACCGTTAGCTGTTGAACTTAATTGGTTAAAAAACAAAATAGTAGGTATCCCTTTGGTATGTTTTAAACATTGAGTACTCAAGTTGGATCTGATGTATACTTAACGGTACAGATTTGGCACTAGCCAAAAAAAACTTATAGCAATGTCAAAGACAACAGTAGGTTGGGCAAAATTTCTGCAAAAAAGTTAAAGGCATAATTGACATACTAATGAGAAAGCTTACATACTTTAAGAAGCTTCTTCCCAGATCCAAAGCTACTCTGAACTTGAAGAATAGCAAGAAGCTGAGTGTATGTCTGAATGGCTTCCTTAAAATGACCTTGTGCAATTTGGAGTTTAGCTTTAGTTCGCAGCAACCCTCCCTGATCCCATTTCCCAGTCTGATCTAAAGCAACATCTATAATAGCTTCAGCGTCTACAAACCGTTTCTGACCTGATAATATTCGTGCCAACAACATCCACCCCTTGAGATTAGAACCACCTTCAAGTTTAAGCAAGCATTTTGCATAATGAAGCGCAGGTTCCAACTTCCTCTGTAAGGCATTTTCTAAACCAAGATGGTAAACAATGTTTGGATCACTCATCCTTGTCATTTTCCCAGCAGTTTCCAGCACTGCAAGTGCCTCCGATTGTCGACTGACCCTCTCAGAATCAGTCAAAGCTAATTTAGAATATGCTGAAAGTGAAACACCTAACAAGAAATTCGCAACACCTAACGTCTGATCACATCTGTCTTGCATGCCATGCAAAGTCCCAATGGCTCTGCGAGCAAAACTTGTACCTTCTTCAACACAATTACAGCTCTCCATGCAAATCTTTGAAGCCATCAATAAAGCCGGAGTATAATCTGGATCCTCACTACTACTCAACAATTTCCTCAGCAAATTCAAAGCAGATAAAAAATCGCCCTGTCCGTAATAACAAAGTGCTAAGGTATAGTATCTTTCTTTACGATCAATAATCCCCGGAAGCAATTCTTCCACTTGGTTAGCCAAAGCCCATAGACCATCTGAGATAGACAAAGCATAGGAAAGATGATCCAATATTGATGGATCCCACTCGATTCTTCTCAGAGAGACTTTCTTTAACAAAACCACGAACAGAAGTATGGCCTCTTCTGTATTGTTCGTAGGCACAAATGAGCTGTCCATTTGTGACCGGAGATTTGGGGGATTAGTTTCACCTCCACTATATAGAAGAAAAATGGCAAAATCCTTTTGAATCTTTGCTGTAGTTTCTGTGTGAAGGTTCCACTGTTGGAGAAGGGCACGCCGGTATGACAAGATTGCTTCAAGGGGAGAATCAGCAAGTTTACATAATTCTGGAAGCAACTCGACTGCCTTGCTTAGCGTCTCCTGCAATTTACAGTCAGCACCAAACTTTTCAGGCAAGCCTGCTGGTAATGAAGATTCAACAACGTCCAGAATAACTTTGCATGATTGAGCAGCTTCTGCAAAAATGAGTTGAATATAAGATTAGCCAGACACTGACAGTTTGCTTGATGCACAAAGCTTGGAAAGCCCTTTTTTAACATTACCTGAAACTATATGTAAATATTTATAACAAACTTTTTGCGTATCTATGCACAAATACACGCACACGGACATACTGCCTAAGGAAGCAATCAACTATCCATGCTAAAGCATACTTCACATGCTGGGCTCAAGACTAACTACTTCACACTGACAGAACCAAACCAACCAAACTCATTGACTCCTGACATACTTTCTGGACGTATTAACCTAACTTTACCTCTGTAGCTATTGGATCAAACATGTAAAAAACAAACGAATATTTTCTCGCACCCTTAATGGCTATTTCCAAAGAGGCGACACATCCTTTCCGCAACATAAAACTCCTTAGACAGTGCGAGTCTCGTACTCTGGGCTAGCCCTGTAGAGTAGGGTCCTCTCGGCAAAAGGAGTGAGTCTAGAGAACAATTGCAAGAGAAGAATAAAACTTAATCTTGAAAAGGAGGTAGCCTGAAGTAGAGGACTGCTCCTGTCTATAAAGTAATTACATGTACGTTTTGCAGTAAAGGCCAGTTATAGTGTGCTTGATATTTACGAGTGTAGAGGAGAATATCCATGCCATGAGTGTAGCCAACATGCAAATTTAAGGCTTGTGTGTACTAAAAAAGAAGGATAATACTAGAAGCAAAGATACTCTTAAGCAGAAGTATCACTGCTGCCTTTAGACGAGATGCATCAAAGTAAACAGCTTTACAGAAATCTGCTTTTCAAATTTCCTTCATATATACATATACCATAAGCAATCCCCAACCTTCTAAATTGATTCAAAGTCATTTCCAAGAAATAAAACAGCCAGGTAACAAGATGACCTTCATTAAATAACTACAACTTTGCTAGGGATACCGCAAGAAGATGGCAAACAGATTTATAACAAAAGGAAAGTACCTTTATACCTCCCAAGATCCTGCAAAGATTTCGCTTTGAGAAAAATTGCTTCTAGGAGCAAACTAACAGCGTGTAGAGACATTGGTGGGGTAGCGAAGTTTTGTGAGCGCCTTTTACGAGTTTCTCCTGTTCTAGCAAGAGTGACTTTCATCTTAGGAGAAACAGCAGCAATATCAATTCCTTCAAAGACGTGTAAAGCAGCTTCGATGTTACCCTTCTGATACTCGTATCGCCCTAACAACGCTCTTGCTTCCTGGAACATGATGATATTTTAGTCTACCAAACTTCAGAAGGGTGAAACCTCTAAGTACAATTCCATTTATGAACTGAGGACGTCTCAATGGCAAATCCTTAAATCAAAAAAAAAAAAAATTATGGGTAAAGAGGCTATGAAATACAACCTCGTAATTCAAACAACCGTTCTCGCGCAGAGACGATTCGGCTTCTTCAATATTGCCAATATCTAGCTTCTGATCTGAATAATCCTTGTTAGCGAGTGATTCTGATGAAGGAACCATTTGATCCACTCTCACAAGGTCCCCTGAGCAGAGGCAATTCATTATCTTCCCAAACTTCTGACTTATTCGACCCCTCCTCTCTTTGATCAAATTCTCATCCCTCATACTGTTTTGCTTTACTCACAAATCTTCAACGCCCACAATACAAAACCAATATTAGACAATGCAAAACACATTAATAACCACTAAAGTTGGCCAAAATTAATTCAAGATTATGATTAACTTGCGAAGTATATAAGCCCAAAACCCTGTATCCAGTTTAAAGTTCCAAAATTTGCGATGGAAACAACTAAAAGAATCAATATTCCGGCAAACCCATGTCAACAATCCAGAATTATGACCCAACTCAACTTACTAATCCCACTTTAGTTACCACCAAATTCAATGAATTCAGAGAAACGCAATTTGAAAATTGGCACGAATAACAATTACAACCACCAACAAGATTATAAACAACAATTCTTGATAGACAATTAAAAGAAGTTACCTTTGAATGTTCCAAAGAAGCAAGAACAAATCAACACCAGAACCCATCTTTGGTCTCTGTTTATAAACCCAAATGAAAGTCTCTGATCAACCAAGAATCCAAGAAAGCTTCAAGAATCCTTCATTTGCCTTTATTTCACCCTTCTCTCTTTTTCCTTTTAGTTTCTTTTCCTATTGCATAAAAGAATACAATAACTTGTTTTTCAACAGTTTACTGTAAGCTTTGTGAATTAATGTTGATAAAGTATCTGGTAGGGATGCTCTGAGTTGTGTGTATGCAGGCAGAAGGGTGACAAACACAGGACGGAATTTGAATTCAATCGTAACAGAGAAGTTAGGGGATTTTCCCTTTCTAAATGGCAAATTTGGGGAATAAACAAACGAAGGAATTGATTATTAATACCAGAAAGTGCCAGTTGCCACGACCTGTCATGTTTGAATTGACTGTTTCACCCTTCTAAAGTCAATTCTTTGGAAATGGGAGTGGTCATGATAGCTGTCTGTGCCAAAAATCAAAAAAAGGGGAAAAGAAAATTTGGAAGTGCAGGATAACAAATATTTTATTCTCGATATTTTAGAAACTTTTTGTTTAGTCCTATTCCTTTATTGCAACACATGTTCTGTTACCGTTGCATCGGGATCTTTCTCAAAATATAGCCAAATTAAAAACACAAGAATACTCGTTTAAATGAGATTGTCTCGAGCTTTTGTGACGGGTAAAGTCTCCGATTAAGGGGCGCAAAATAGAGTTATTCCAGAAAATGCCACTTGCATCGGTGTGATATGTATGACAGACTATTTTATCCCTAGACATTTAACTTTTGTAACTAGAATTCATTATTTTACTCCTTAATGCATGTTTGGGTTTGATTTTCGAAAGCAGATTTCATATCAAATTTAATCAACTTCAAATTCGTTGTAAGCAATTTTTTTGCAAAATTAGATTTAATTCATAGATGGTTTTTAGATTAAAAAAAGTACTAAAAACAGTTTCAATATAACAAAATGACAAAAAATTTACTGTTTGAATGAAATGAACTAAATATCTTCATAATTAATAGGGATATTCTGATACTTTACTTGGTCAAACCTGATTTTAAAAAATTAGTAATTCACAATCTTCCTTTTCTTGAATTATAATATAATTAGTTTTAGCTTTTAAAACCTACTTTAATTAATTTCGTATGTTTGTCAGACCAGACCTTGTCAATCTGATTCACTTCAGATCAAACTAAGTTGGTGGTGCTTCTAACATTTGTTATGAGAAAAAGTATTTGAAATTTCTTGTTATAACAAGTGCTATGCAGAAGATGATGTACTAAAAAAGAAGAGTTGTCAAAATAAATATAAATATTTTTAAGTTTTACTCTTCACCTACCAAAAGAAAAAGTGTCGTCAAAAATAAATTGTTAGCGAGTTTTTAGCTACAAATATGACTCGCAAATGTTGCCAAAAACTTAGCAAAATTGAAAGGAAATAATAATCAACAATGGACGGTCAAGAAGAAAAGGATAAATCTGGAAAAATGAAAAAGATTAGATGACCTGACCCACATCGCCGGCGAACGGCTGTCAATGGCCGGCGGGCCAATGTGAAAGTGAACGACTTTTTGTTTATTTATTGGGAATGATGAAGATCTCCTTTTGACTGGAGAGGGTATAATAGTCTGTTCACATAAAAAGCTCTGGCAGCATGCAGCTTTGTCTGGCGTTATCGCCAGCCATTAGAATTAATAGGCTTTGGGCAACAGAAACTTCTGTCTGGGACCCGTTTGACGCCAATCTGTATTTATTTAGGTGGAAGGTGAATTTTACCAGAATTTCAATTGACTTCAGTAGAATTAATTAATACCAAGAAAAATATTTTTTATTTCCATAAAAATCTTAGCAAAACTCGTTTTAGTGCACGAGGATCCATGAAATTTCATTTTACCAGCGTTTGATTTCCAATTGGATATCCCGAGAATATTACAATGTGTGTTGTGTTGAACCTAGTGTCCAACTCAAAAACATGTTTAATAGTATGAGAAATTCACCAAGTATAAGAATCAATTCCAAATCTCATGTATTATCGATGTGGGACTTGAAACCTGCCTTCTCGCGAAGCGTGGGAATAAGATATGGTGCCGTTGGATCGAATAGGACCGCAGGGGCCTAAAAGTATCCTCAAGAGTAGGAGAGCCCACCAGGTATAAGAACCAATCTTAAACCTATGTATTGTCGATGTGGGACTTGACATGTTGAATATGTTTTTCCTGAAAGTGTGTAGCGTATCAAAAGAATTCCTTGTTCGTATATTTTCTTAATGTTCATCACGTGGCCAATAATAATGAGATAGAGTAATAAAACTTGTAAAATGTAGCAGAGGAATTATGTAATATTTTGAGGCACGTTTGAAAATATGGTTAATTACTCACGGCACCCCTGAGGTTTACCCTAAATTACACACGGACCCCCCTATCTTTTGAAAATTACACTAAACTACACATTTCTATTTTTTTTGTTAACAGAGTTAACAAAATTAATGAAAATGACAGTCATACCCCTGATAAACAAGTTAATTTACCCCTCCTCTCTCTCTCTCTCTCTCTCACTCACACACACACGCCGACAGCACCCTTTGGACTGCACACCCACTGCCGGTGAAGCCACGGGCCACCAACCGTAGCCACCATGGCCCATCACCGCCCCCATCACCATGAACCACAAGTGCCGGCCACCACCACTCCGCGAAGACAACCAAGATCTGGGCACAGATTTGGGGGCGGGGCAACCGGCGCAGATCATCGGACGGGAAAACGATAGCCGAGGCGAGTAACCGATCACCGGCGAAGTGCGGGTGATGGTTGCCGGAAGCAACAGCCAAGAGACCCAAACGTAAATCCCGGCCAAATGCAACAACGATGCAACCAAGAGACCCACTGGAGATTGAGAGGATGCCGGGAAAGGTTCAACACCACCGGGAAACAACCGCCGGCCAAGAAACCACGAGTAGCTCTGAAGATTACATCCTAGCAATCGGCAAGAGTCTTCGAACACGGCCAACCAAAATGGTCGGAAACAGCCCGAACCTAACCACCTCCGTCCAAATCCGAATCACCAGCCATTAGCAGCAGTGTCGTTGGCCTCCGAACTCACGCAGCGGCACCGGAGAACAGCCTTCAACCTCGTTCTCTAACTCTCCTGATTTGAATTATTTTTTGTGTAGTTGAAAAATGGAGATTTTTGCGGTGCCCGGTGACGACTGAATATGCGATGGAGGTAGTGGTATTTTCGGCGCCGCTGCCTGAATCTAGCGATCGGAGAAGACCCATATAGTACCCGGTTGCTGTGGAGTTAGTCCTAGCGGCTATAGTGGTGGATTGACGGAGTTTCATAGTTGTGGTGGTGGTACTTTTGTTGGATCTCAGGAGAGAGAGATAGAGAGAAAGGAAGAAAAACCCAAATCTAGGCGCAAATCCGTGATTTGGCCGGAATCTGGAGTCGCCGGTGATTCTGCACGGAAGAAAAAAAGGGGAAGATCTAAGGGCATTTTTGGTATATCATAATAAATTTGTGTTGCCCTAAATTTTTTTGACGGTGCCCTAACGGAAATGGGTTTTGTGTAATAAAATGATAAACCTCAGGGGAGCGTAGTGTAATTTTCAAAAGATAAGGGGGTCCGTGTGTAATTTAGGGTAAACCTCAGGGGTGCTGTGAGTAATTAACCCTTGAAAATAACACGCCTTCGGGATAGAAGAAATATAAGGAGCAAAAAACTATGGGATGTTAGGCAGAACTCCAGGGAAATAGTTAGAAAAATGTTTTAGATCGTTTTTTCAAGGGTTAAAGGAACTTGGAAAAGAAAAAGAGATGAGTTTGGGATGATGTTCATATCAAATCAAATATATTAATTGATACATCGGTATCAAAAACAGCAAGAAAAGTACCTTAACACCAGTACTATCACCTATATTATCGCTAGACCTCCCCCACCATTTCTACCACTATTAATTTACTCTTGATTGTCATAGGACAACACCATTGTTACTGCCACGCCACCACCGCTACCGTTGTCAATGTCATCACCGCTAGTATTGTCAGCATCTTTAATTTCACCTCAATACTACTACTAATTGTATAGTAATTGTTACCATCACTTCACCATCCCTACCACTTCTAACCTTACTGTTGTTGGACTACTACTTACATTACGACTATTTGCAAACTACCATCATCATGTGCTGCCACCAGCATATGAGAAATCACTTATCGAGTTTTTATTATTCATCCCGAGCCGAAAATGCATTGTCTACAAGTTTATTACTTCTCCATTCCCTTTAATTGACAAACACAAATAAAAATTCCTTGACTCGAGTTCCCTGAAGATGGATTCAATTCTGGAATTGAAAATCTAAATCTTAACTGGTTCCAAACACCGTGTAAGTAAAATGAGCGGACAATGAAGGGAAATTGCATTCATAATTATTTGTCAATGCAAATAAAGGATTGAAATGAATTAGTAATCTCAAAGCATCAACCTCAACAGCATTTTGCTTCACGGAGTATGATATTGTCTCAGATTTCACTAGAAGATACATAACCCTGGCTTACCCTTGAACTAGCATGAATGTCCCAAATCTGGCGTACAATTTTTTCTACCACCTAAATTTGAGTCTTGAGTCATTACTCATGAAACTAATTTTTCTCTCTAGAAAATGTTAAGCTTCATAACAACCAATATTGTTATACATCTTAGTTAGAATAAAATGATAAGACGGATGAAAAATGCTTAATCCTATCATTAAGGTGTTGATAATATTTAGCAAAGTAGTATATATTTTCAAATCAGATAGCACAACCATTTCAAAGCATACTTTGCTTTAATAAAAGAGACGCTAAGATTTTTTTGGTAAATAACAGAATAATAATGATAAGTATAGAGTGCAAGAGTTTGTCAAATCAGTCTTTTGGCGTTACATTTTTCAGAGCCTCTTGGCTTTAAATATTTTAAAACATAAACAAAATCAGAGTCATGACATTTCATGACTATCACAAATTAATAGAAGGCCAACAAATGAAGAAACATCAAACTTCTAAATACACTGATGCAGAAGAGATAATAGGATATAAAATCTACAAGCAAGCGTACGAATCGAGAGTAAGGCCACCACCTTATGGAGTCAAAGCACAAAAAGGGAGTTGTCATCTCCGCAAGATCTGCAAATTTCCACAGCCACATCAAAGCACCAATAAAACCCTACCTCTAAAAGAGGGGAATTGAAAACAAGAGCTATAGGGGCCAAAACCAAATTAGAGCCCACTCCATCCTTAGCCTTAAAGTTGTTCATTCAAATGAGACCCAAGACGAATTGCCTCGAAACCAAACCCCACCTCCCTTTCCCCTAGCCATCAGCATATGGGAAACCACTTACCGTAGTTTTTTTATTCATCCGGAGTTGAAAATACTTTATTTACAAATTTATTACCTTTCCATTTCCTTTAATTGACAACACAAAAAAAATTTCACTGACTCGAATTCCCTGAAGATGGATTCAATTTTGGAATTGAAAATCTAATCCTGAAATAACTCGTTCCAAACAACGTGTAAGTAAAATGAATAGACGGTGAAGGCAAACTGCATTCACAATAATTGGTCAATCCAAATAAACGATTAAAGTGAACTAGTAATCTCAAAGCATCAACCTCAGCAGCATTTTGCTTCACGGAGTATGATATCACTAGAAGATACATAATCCTGGCTTACCCCCGAACTGGCATGAATGTCATAAATCTGGCATACAATTTTTTCTACCACCTAAATTTGAGTCTTGAGTCATTACTCAGGACAACTAATATTTTTCTCTAGAAAAAGTCAAGCTTCCTAACAACCAACGTTGTTATACAGCTTAGTTAGAAGAAAATGATAATACGGTTTAAAAATGCCCAATCGTATCATTAAGGTGTTGATAATATTTAGCAAACAATATGTATTTTCAAAACAGACAGCTCAAACCATTTGAAAGCATACTTTGCTTTAACAAAAGAGACGTTAAGATTTTTTTGGTAAATAACAGAATAATAATGATAATTACAGAGTTGCAAGAGTTTGTTAAGCCAGTCTTCTGGCGTTACATTTTTCAGAGCCTTTTGGCTTTTATATTTTTAAACATTAACAAAATCAGAGTTATGACATTCCATGACTATTACAAATCAATAGAAGGCCAACAAATGAAGAAACATCAAACTTCTAAATACATTGATGCAGATGAGACAATTAGATACAAAATCTACAAGCAGTCGCACAAATCGAGAGTAAGGTCGCCACCCTATGGAGTCAAAGCACAAAAAGGGAGTTGTCATCTCCGCAAGATCTGCAAATTTCCACATCCACATCAAAGCACCAATGAAATCCTACCTCTAAAGGGGGCAATTGAAAACAAGAGCTATAGGGGGCTGAAACCAAATTAAAGCCTACCCCGTCCCTACCCTTGAAACTATTTATTCAAACGAGATCCAAGACAAATTGCCTCAGAACTAAACCCCACCTCTCTCTCCCCTAGCCACCAACATATGGAAACCACTTACCGTAATTTTTTATTCATCTTGAGCCAAAAATTCATTTTCTAAGAATTTATTACCTCTCCATTTTCTTTAATTGACGAACACAAGTAAAAATTCCCTGATTCGAATTCCCTGAAGATGGATTCAATTCTGGAATTGAAAATCTAAATCCTGAAATAACCGGTTCCAAATAGCATGTAAGTAAAATGAACATACGATGAAGGAAATTTGCAATCACAATTATTGGTGAATCCAAATAAACAATTGAAATGAACTAGTAATCTATAAGCATCGACCTAGGAGCATTTTGCTTCACGGAGTATGGCATTGTCTCATATATCAATGGAAGATACATAACCCTGACTTACCCCCTAACCGGCATGAATGTCCTAATCCTAATTCTGGCGTACAATTTTTTCTACGACCTAAATTTGAGTCTTGAATCATTACTCATGACAACTAATTTTTTCCTCTAGAAAAGTTAAGCTTCATAACAACCAATGTTGTTATACAACTAAGTTAGAAGAAAACGATAAGACGGTTTGAAAATGCCCAATCCTATCATTAAGGTGTTGATAATATTTAGCAAAGCAATATATGTTTTCAAAACAGATAGCACAACCATTTCAAAGCATAATTTGCTTTAACAAAAGAGACGTGAAGATTTTTTTGGTAAATAACAGAATAATAATGATAAGTACAGAGTTGCAAGAGTTTGTCATGTGACATCTTCTGGCGTTACATTTTTCAACGCCTTTTGGCTTTTACATTTTTAAACATAAACAAAATCAGAGTCATGGCATTCCATGACTATCACAAATTCATAGAAGGCCGTCAAATGAAGAAACACCAAACTTCTAAATACACTGATGCAGAGGAGACAATCGGATACAAGATCTACAAGCGGCCGCAAGAATCGAGAGTACGGCCGCCACCTATGGTTTCAAAGCACAAAAAGGGGGTTGTCATCTCCGCGAGATCTGTCCAAGTACCAATGAAACCTTGCCTCTAAAAGGGGGGGAATTGAAAACAAGAGCCATAGGGGGCTAAAACCATATTAAAGCCTACCCCATCCCTACCCTCGAAATTGTTTCTTCAAATGAGATTCAAGACGAATTGCCTCATAACCATACCCCACCTCCCTCTCCCCTAACCCAACCCATTCCACCACCCCCCCCCCCCCCCCCCCCCACCCCGCTCGAGGACATTCGCACAGTTAGACAACTACATTAGACATAGCTAAAGAAAAAAGGAGGGAGAAATAAGTGGAAGACTTGACCCCCCAAAAAGCTTACCAAGATTTATTACACAAAAAGCAAGTCTTAGGCCCCACGAAACCTTAATCAATCAGAAAAGTAGGTGTAAAGTGGCAAGGAAGAGGTTTCGTATTGGTGGACTGCATAAATTAATAACCCAGCAAGATTGGACCTCCGCCACTTCGACTTTGACGTGACAAGAATTTCGGCCATCGCCGGTGGCCAAGACACGTTAACTTGAAAAATAAGATAAGACTAGCCCTAGCAAGAGTATCTATTGCACCACAAATATTTCTCAAGACTGTTGAGAATGATAAATTGTTTGTAATCCATACATTTTTTGAGTGCTAAAATCAAAAGGTGATCAAGTTTTGTAATCGTTATATATAGACACTTTATGAGCAGATTCATTTGTGCACTATTTAGAATCACTATGCCGGGCACACAATATTTCTGAAGTATTTAATGTGCAGATTCACATATGGGTCAAAAGATTGGGAAAACTTTTCCATATAACTATTATTTGCATGTATTTTGTAGAGAAAAGTGAATATGAGAAGCCTTAACAGAATGTAGTTTCAAAAAGTTAATCTCGGTCTCACTTAAGTAAACTTTGAGAGTTTCTCTTCATACGGTTCGAATGTAGCTGCTATTTGGTATCTCACGTCCTCTTTCGCCGTGGAGATAACAAAGACCACCATTATCGGCACAACCACCGCCCGCTAAAGCAACCAAACCCACCATGATTGAGTATTAAAAACTACAACCCGTCATTATTGATTTACATCACCAGCGCCTCCATCAATAATTCGCAACCTCCACCACCCTGATCCTCATTATCAACCACCATATTTCGCAACAGATACATGTATATGAAAACCATCAACCAACATAATTTGCAATATATATGAAAAGCACATCAACTTCTACTTTTCACTTGATTTTCTTTTGTACCGGTAACAAATTGGTACTTCTCAATGCCATATCTCAGACCAAGCTTTCAAGCCGATTATTATATTCGGCGACTGCACATCTCGTCTCCCAACTGATTTGTCAAATCGGCGAATAATGAGGAACCAGACCTTTTCAGAAGTGGTGGCCGGCCGGGGATTGGTGTGAGAGATTTAGTGGGTCTGAAACCATCATAGTAGGTGAATTTAAAACTAGCACAGCGAGGGAGATGGAGGGAAAGAGTGGTTTGAATTTGGGAAGAATCCCAGGAGAAATGATGGAGGGATGGATGGTTGGTTGCTCTCCCTCTTCAAAGGGCTTCTCTAGAAAAAGCCAAAGAGGACGTACGTACGGTGCGATGATTTCAAACACCTTTACCACTAATTGTCCCCTTTATCTCTCTTTCACGTCAAGGCTACTTCAAATTCTGGCGCGTATTGCCTAAGATTTCAGTCACTATTTTATAGTAATAATACTTCCCAGTAATAACCAGTTTGGTTAGATATGAAAATAAATTACAAAATAAAAAATGAGAAAGTCTCAACAGTTCACAAGCAATACTGCATCGAATTCGCAGTCAACAGTACATGAAGAATAAATTTTATCACCAGCACAAAACAATCTAAAACATTCTCGTTAAATGTGCAACATATAACTAGACAGGAAAGCTAGAAAAAAGCAGGAGAGTTTCAAAATAAATAAATAACACAAGGAACGTTCAAAACAACAATTACTTATATCCAACTCCTCCGTTAGAAGTCCAGTATCTTGCATTGTACCTTCAATTTTGATTTCTAAATATGTGATGCTGAGATCAAAATAGCTGAACGGAAAAGAAAAGTCAATCTCACATCACATGATCTATCGTATATCACACTCAAGTAGTCATTCTAGTTACGACAATTGTTGCTCCATCGTGACCGGAAGGCTGCGAGTTCACGGATGTAAAAGACTTCCTACAGGTACACACAGTGTCAGGTATACATTGAAGGGCATTATTACCGCACAATTGAAGCAAGTGACAACCCCCATGAATGGATCTTCAAATTCAGGCTCTGACATACGATACACATAATCATGCAAACATTACATGCAAGCATACATACACTGCAAAAAGAAGAAGAGAACAGAACACTGCTACGTACACAATTCTAGAGAGAGAAAGAGAACGGGGGTTCTCTCTCTCTCTCTCTCTTCCCCCCACGGGCACAGCCCACGAGTCGCGAGTCACGAGTGACGACCACCAGCACCTCGAGGAACACATTTTGGCAAAGAGATTTACGGGACTTTCTTTTTTCCCCCCCAGAGTGGGGCCGCCAATGGGACACCGGCACGCGTTGGGTGCACCTTCGGTTACATCATCTCAGCTGCAAGAAGCGAGCTAATTGGCTAGGGTTGACAATGCCAGGCAGGTGGGCCCCGCCCCCCTTGAGGAGATCCGCTACTTCGGCGTACCTGCTGCACTCCTGCGGCTTCGGCTGCTGCTGCTCGGCCTTCCCTCTGGCCCTGTTCCTCCTCGGCTCGGCCGGAGCCGCCGACACGGGGGCCGCCTCCGCTCTGGCTGGATCCCACGGCTGGCCGAACAAGGTCCCCTTGGTGAGGAACTCGTGGGCCAGGTACCCGGCCAGGAGCTGGTTGCTCGGAGCCGGCTCGGCTGGCTTCGGGCTCGACGGCTTCGGCGAGGCGGCTCGGGGGAGGCTCGGCTTGGCTAACTTCGTTGACGTTGACGGCTTAACGGCGTCAAGTCCCTCCCTCTCTTTACGTTTATTTAACGCCCCGGGCGTCAAGATTCGACGAGGGGGGTGTTTTATCATGGTTGTACTCATGGCTCGTTTGACGCATGCCACGTCAGCACCCAATGCATCAAAATCCAAACTCGGCCAACAAATTTAAACACAAAAAAAACCCCAAAAAAATTTGAAAAAAATTTGTAAAAGGATAAAATGGTAATTTTGGGACAGATATTAGATGAAAGGAATTACGAAGACGGAAATAGATTGAGTTCGAAGAGATGCAGGAAAAAAAAAATTAGATCAGAAATCCAAATCTGGGCAATATTTGGGGGGGACTAGAGGGCGTTGGAGTTACCGGCGACCGTCTACCGGCGGCGAGAGAGATTAGAGAGAGAGAGGGGTAGATTGAGGAGAGAAATAGAGAGAGAAGTGTAGACGGAGAGAAAAGTGAGGAAGAGGGAGGTAGGTCGTATATATATAGGAGCGGAAGTGATTGATTGCCCCCGGGTGAGCAAAGAATTACAAGCGGTAGTGAAAAGACCAGAAAGCCCTTGTCTCTACAAACCTGATTTTGATTGCTTTTGAAGTTGCCTTTCCTTTTCTGGGATTTCCGTGCTAGCTAGTCATCATTTTCATGAAAGTTGGATCAGAATCATATTCGAAGAAAAATTTGTGATGACAGTTCTGCGAAATTTGATTGGTTTCACTTGTTTTCTTATCGTTCTCACCTTACGTAAATAGATTCGACATCGAAGAATATTCTTGAAAAGTCATTTTTTCGGAACTGATGAAAGAAAAAAAAATCTTCTAAAACAAAAATTACCTCTATTAATGCGTATCTATATCTCAATGAAATCGGAATATTGCACGAGTAAGATAACTATACACATTAAGACCTAATGTTTGTGAACATTAATTAGCATGAAACTAATGTGTTAGCCTGATGGTAACGCCTTCTCTCATCCGCACACGAAAGTCTTGCGGGGGTAGCATATTTAGGGTGGAGAAATAAGCATTTATTAACCAAAGAAAGAAAAAGATCAAATCGAAATGTCCCTTCTCCCCCGCTAACGAGGGTTCAACGTTAAAAACGTAATAGAGAGCAAGCAAAGAATAAAAATGAAAGAATCCAAGGACAGACTTGACTAATAGTTATCTATGCACATATTCAAACATACTGACTCTGAATAAAAGGTAAAGAAAACAAAAACGTAACAGGGTCTTTATCATTTCCTCGTTTTATCGTAATTGAACCTATTTGATCGGCCATAAATAAATGTGGGACTGCTTGTGTATTGTACGTGCCTAAAGTGGCCAGGGAAACGGATAAGAAAAAGACATTTAAAAAGAACTTATTCCTCACGATTCCGTTGATTTTTGGTAAAGAAAACCACCCGTCGCCATCAAAAAAGGCATACTAAGTAAATATAAGCCACGAGATTTGACGCTGTTGGCACTTGGGTCAAACCACGATCATGGCCCATCTCACGCCAATTGGGCTCGGTCCTAATATTGGGTCAGTCAAGCAAAACTACAGAAAAATGGGCCTACAAGAGTTTAAAATATCTAATTTGGAGTGATTTAATTTATTTTAGGAGTGAGATTATCAGTTTTCTACTTCGGCCTTGCGTCTATCACTATAGGGATTTTTCAATCCATATATATATATTTTTCTTTTGACACAAGCTAAAGGAGATTATTAATGAACTAAAAGTTTTAACACTTAAATATCATACTTTTACACAAAAATAAAAAAACCTAAACTTTAGCTCGATAATGTCAATTGGAATGTTTGATGTTGATCGAGCGTAATTCACTAGTATTTAAGTTAATTTAAGATATTATAAGTATCGTGATTTGTACCAAATCATTTGCTTACAAGTATCAAGTTGTTTTAAAAAACAAAGTAAGAATAATTACTTCGATTGGTGTTCTTACCATTCCGTAACTTTCTTACTCCTATTTTAGTTAAAACTTCCCCCCTTCTGGGCATGTGAACATCTGCAAATTTTATTCTTTTCTCTTCGTTCAGTTTATTTTTTCTTAACACGCTTAGTGTTTAAGACGAGGTATGTTTTTGTAGTCAATGTTGAGATTTACATATAAATCTCATGGGTTATTTGATTATATTAATCCATCTGAGAAAGTTCTAAGGGTCCGTTTGGAACCAATTCTTTTAGGATTTGGATTTCAGATTTGGAATTGGATTTAGAATTCAATTCACTTTTTTTTGTTTGGAACGAAAGGGAATTCAAATTACGGAATTCCAATTTTGTGTTTGGAGAACAGAGGAAATTGAAAGGTAATAAATTTTTAGACAATTATATCATTAACTTACGATGAAAAATAAATTACGGTAAGTGGTTTCAAGTGGACTAGTGCCACCACATGGTGGTGGTGGTGGTGGCAGCATTGCACGAGGTAGCAACATCGACGATGGAAGTGGTGGGGGTGGTCAACTGATGGTAATGATGGTAGTGGTGGTCATCCACTAACGCCAATAGTGATGCCGGTGGCAGTAGTGGTGACGGTGGTGGCAACAGTGATGACGGCGGCGGTGACAGTAGTGATGTTGACGGCGGCGGTGACAGTAGTGATGTTGACGGCGGTGGTGGCAATAGTGGTGTTGACGGCAATAGTGGTGGTGGCGACGGTGGTGGTGGTGGCATTATTGATGGCTATGGTGGTAGAGGCTGGTGATGGTTGTGGTGGCAGTGGTGGTGGTGGCGATGTTGGCAATAGTGGTGGCGGTGGTGGTGGCAGTAGTGGTGGCGACGGTGGTAGTTGTGAGTACTGGCCGTAGTGGTGGCGGTGGTGGTGGTGGCGACGGTAGTGTTAGCGGTGGTTGTGGCGGCATCGATAGTGGTAGTAGTGGTGGCGGTGGCGTGGTGGTGGCTACAGTAGTGGTAGCAGTGGTGGTGGTGACAGTAGTGATGCCGGTGGTGGTGGTGGTGGTAGTGACAGTAGTGGTGCCGGTGGTGGTAGTAAAAGTGGTGGGGCGGTAACGGCAATGAAGATGGGGTGGTGGGTTCATTGTTGGAGAGATCCAGAAAAAGGGTAAGATAGGTAAATAATTAGTTTTAATTCAAGTAAATCGAAATCCCTTGAAATCCGACCATTTTTCATCGAATTTCACACTATAGAAACAAATCCAGTCAAATCCCATCAAATCCAATTCCAATTCCTTTTTTTAATGTTCCAACAACAAAATTTGAGGATTTGAAATGAAATCCCATCAATTCCATGGTTCCAAACACACTCTAAGTCTCCATGACTCCATCATTATTTTGTAATGTTGGCAGATTAGTGTAAACAGCTTTACGAAGAGGTGGCTTTACATGTGTTTGGTAAAGCCAATGTTAGGTTTAGTTCTAATTTGAATTCTTGGAAACCAACCGTCACCTCTTGAAGAGGTGGCTTCGTCTTGCCCTTTTGCCAACAATACAATGAAGAATTGGCTGAATGAGAGTCGGAACAGTGGAGTTTGTCACCGTCTTGCACAACGGTTCATGCAACCGCTGTGCTCTACGACGGTCGGCAACTTCTTCAAAAGGTGTAATGCTTTTTCATAACAACGCAACGCTACCTTTTTTTTTTTTTTTGATTAAAAAGGAACATATATTACACGACTTAAATACGTGAGTATTCCACCCCAATTACATCCGTAAGCAGCAGTGATCGTGGTATATACACATGTATTCCATGTTTCAGCCAATTCTCATAGTTGATATGACTCAAGTATACACTCTTAATAATTGGAGGACACATAACAACCTCAGTTAAACTGGGTCAAATTAGGAGATTGATAATTACCTTATTAAATTTTTAAAAGAGTCTTCAAAGATCGTGACGTGATCCTCAAAGATCCGAATGCGATCCTAACACATCTGGAACACGACCCAGTCATACTAGGGGTCTTCTACATACAACTATATAAAAAAAAACTACCTCCAGGTACGCAGACAACTACACACAAACACCGTCTTTCATACTTTTTCGGAGTTCCTATCCGACTTAAGCATTCGAGAGTTCTTCGCTGGGAACCCCACTCGTCGGTCACTCTTTTTCTATCTTGATTAGGGTTCCGGAACATATTTTTAACAGCAACAATAGCCTTCCAAAATTGCATGCATATATAAAAAGTTTTGCTGAAAATTCAGATTGCTCTCTTAATCTACCAAAATCTATCTACAATTGTTTTACTAAGATTTTTGGATATCTTCGATATTGTTAATCGCAGTTCTTTTCAGACTTTATTATATCCTGAGAAGGAATTTACATCCAACCCGTTAGCAAACTATATCTCGAATGAGACAAATAACGTTATAAATAAAGTGTTTTTAAATATGCCTCAAAACCTTTTATTTCATTTCCAACAATTTTTCTCAACAGCCAAAGGTGACAAATGTTGATTACTCATATTGCAAATTGCTTGCTTTATATGAGAGGTATTCATGTTATAATAACTCGATCTTTCATTCGTTTGTCACTTACTTGTTCTCACAATCTTTTAAGAATTTTATTTTTCTGTCAAAATATGAAATAACGCTACGGTGTCGAGATTTTACTCTTTTTGAAGGCCTAGTTAGGTTAGTGTTGTGCATTCTATTTTCTTTAAAATAAAACCTAGTCCTTTAAAAAACAAAATAGAAAATGAAAAAGGGAAACGTCAATTATGGTCAAACAACATAAAACATGTTAGAAGGAAAGGAAATATCTCTCCTGGAATAATAGCTGCGGCGTCGTTCGCTTGTTGTTTTCCAGTTTCGCTCCTCATCTGTTCACTCTCTCTCTCTCCATCCGTCACTCCCTTAATTTTTCAACAGCAGTAAGCTGGAGACTGAGAATCTTAATTTCTGAAGCGATACCCACGACTGTCATCGTTCAGGTTAGTCAACTGCTGTTTTCCAGGTGTACAAAGCCTTGAATCAAATGGTGAAAGGTGTTTTTCTTCTGTGTACTTGTGTTGCACACCAGGTGTTTGATATTATGCTTATGAGAGTACCTCCTCTGCATTTCTTGTCAGCATGAACTGCTCACGTACTTTCATCAACCGCTAATGTGCAGTACTCGGCATTACATAAGTATCGGCGTTCGAGTTTAACTAGTTAATTTAGATGTGCGTTGTTATAGTTATACATCTAATGCGTGAGCCGGTGAATTTTATTAATCTGTTGTCACTCATGTTATGTAGAAATATATACAGCAATTATCAAGTGCGTGCATATGCTGGTGACATGAATAAACATTTGTCGTGTTATCTTCCCTCGTTTTTCTTGCGTAACTTTTGTAGTTTGGCATCTATAAGTGAACATGGTTCTTCTGCATTTGGTATTTAAGGTTAGTTTCATATGGTACCATGTATCTCAGGAGTGTAGTCTGTGCTTCCTGTATTTTGTGTTTTCTTTTCATTATGGAAAGGGATAATTGGCTGACATTCATGCGATAGTGTCCATGACGTGTTGCTCCGACACGGGAATTGCTTCTTCTTAGAAGTTTTTGTGCTTTTTAGACCTTTTAGATTCCAAACCTGCAGTTTCACAACTGTGCTTGAAGGCCTCCAGCGTCTTATGCTTTTCTTCTGAAAGTGTTCGGCGTTCTAAGTTGGCCTCAAATCCAACAAGAGGATCAATGTGAAAAATGCTTCTGGAAATGGTGTCTATGTTACAAGTCCAGATAACTGATAACATTCATGGTGTATCTGTGCTTAAGTATGAAGGAGAGAAAAGTTATTCATCTTCTCTATCACTTCACCTTGAGACTTAAAATTGCGGCCTCTGTACTATTTTGAAGCTCGATTCTCAAAGGCCTTCTAAAAGCATATGACATCTGCATGAGAAGCAATATATATAACGTAGCCGTACTTTTTTTATTGGTTTATGATATCATTAGTGCCAGTAATCGCCATTGCCATTTCCGTCGTTGATATCACTGTAACTTTCAAGTTAAAATTTGGGCAAAGATATGGGTTTGAATTCGTTAGCACTTGGTGGCTAAATTGGAATGGACAATAGGTCTTGGCATACGTTTGTTGTGGAACTTGCTTTGGCTTGTGACATGCAATAGACATCTTTAAAGCTTTGCATTCAACTTTTGGTTTACGATGACCAAAGGTCTACTTTGCAAGTTTGTAAGCTGTTATGGACGGAGCATTCTCCCTTCTCCCGCTTGGTTATATCCTTTACCTTTGCCCTCCTGTTTGCAGCTATAGTAATATCATGTATGCTGTGTTACATGGACTCGGTATGAGCGTCCGAGTCCAAATCGTGTCGAAGTGTCGAAATCGTCTAATTTTCCAAAACCCTAGACACAGGGACACGGCAAAATATGTCTATGTATTACTATTTTTCGGTTACTCTTAAGGTAAAATTTTATGCGAACGCACATTGTTTTAATTGAATGTTGTCTCATCTCAAAGCAATAATGAATTAGTGTTCTTTGTGGCATATCCTATGATATTTTTGGAACACATATCCCATACCCATGTCCAAGTGTCAAGTTAGGAAGCACCGACACCTCATATAGGTCAAGGTATGGTGTCCGACACCGCGTCACCTCACCGACACCTCCGGACACGTGTCCGACACCTCTCAGCGGTGTCCAAGTTTATTTATTTATTTTTCAGTTACCGGACACTGTGTTTGACACCTCTTGAAGAAGTGTCCACGCGTATGGGTCCAAAACACAATAGTTCAAACTTATTTCAGGTTAGTGTGTAATAATTGACAAATATGGGTTGAGAAATCTGGGGCCTTTTTAGAAATGAACTTTTAGGCCAAGCCCTAATTAATCGACCCAGCAAAAGGTACCTTCTTCTTCCTCTCTCATCTCTTTTTGTTTTCCTTCTTTTTGTTACCGAAAGCATCCAAGCTTGCCAGTCAAGAGGAAGATAGGTCAACAATATCCGACCTCATTTACAAACCCATCTGGATTTCCTTCATGCCTTTGGTCCCATGTCTTTTTTCCCTGTCTCTTGTTACTGTTGAGACTCTAATCTTGATTTTGTTGAGACATTCAACTGCTTTTTTGTTACTATTGAGATTATTTCATGCTACTGGCATATGTATAAATAGATATATAAAAATAAAATAGTACAAAAAATTTAGCGGTGTCCTGAGGTGTCCAAAATCTGATTTTTTGAAATTTGAGGTGTCCGTGTCAGTGCTACCTAGGTGTCAAGTGTCCAACACGGGTACTTCACGCATTTTGAAGAGTCCATGTAACATAGCATGTATGATTTCTTGATTGGAAATGTTGGTGTGTGTGGCTTAGCTTTTGCGTCTCGGTGTTTACCAGGGACGCAAAGTCCTTTGCTTGTGTTTTAGCCAAGTTTCTCCCATGGCACTGGAAGGTTGATATGTTGGTTCTTTACGGCCATTCTACTTATTAAGGTTAATTTCATGACTAATTGATTGTGTATTGATTAAATTTCATCATTCTGAATCAGGAGCAAAACAGCTTTGTGGCTGCAACCGCTTTCTCTTTGTTCTGTTCGGCTTTTCTTAGCATTTGGAGCTGAATATTGCTTTTAAGAGTCGGTGCAAGAGTAATGCCGTACTGAGTTAGTCAAAGGAAAACAATGTCTCCTTTTGCAGTAAACCCTAACCTTGATATTCGCTCTTTCTCATCACTCTCTTCCCACCTGACAGTTCTTAACCCTGTTTCTACCCTTGGTTCTCTTTCAACCTCTTCATTGAAACATAATTATGGTTGTAAACATCAAAGGTTCTATGTCATTTCAAGTAGTTCTGATCAAGAACCCAAGCCTAATCTTAGCCCCAGTGACAATACTCAACCCAAGGCAAGATCTCGACACCAGAAAACTAAAGTTCCAGAAAATAAGGATGAACATCCTGGCGAAGTCTTCCCGACTACACTCCCTAAAAAGACAAGGCGTGGTCGTAAGAGTGAAGCAGCAGCAGTTGAAGATTTTGTCAGAGGTTCACTTGAGCAGACATTTGCATCAATCCGACAACAGAACTCGGAGCTTTTAAACGATAAGCAAGCTGTCCTGAGGGAAAAGATTGGCGATGAGGTTGATTCTGATGGCAGTGGTGAAGACAATGGTGATGAAGGCGATATCAGTGGCAAGAAGATGGTGGTTGAGGAGGATAACCCAGATTGGCCTCTAGATGCTGATGTGGGGTGGGGGATTAGAGCATCTGAGTACTTTGAGCAGCATTCCATAAAAAATGTTGTGGGGGAAGATGGTGTTGAGATAGATTGGGAAGGAGAGGTTGAAGATAATTTGGTGAAGGAGATCAACTGTCTGGAGTGGGAGGCCTTTGCTTTCCATCCCAGCCCGCTAATTGTTCTAGTTTTCGAGAGATACAACCGGTATGTTTTCTTGTTATTTGTTGTATTACCTGGTGCACTTTTAGCACTACCTCTTTTATATCCTCCTAAATCTCATTTGACAATATTTTGTGGATTCCTGACGTTTTCGTCAAAGCACTTAATTTATGAATTTGCTCCATGGATTACCAAGAAGGTAAGCAAGGTATTGCTGCTTTAGCTATGCAAATTGTAGCTTGAATGTTGGTGTTTTAGAAAAGGGGCTAGCTCCCTCGGCTGCAGTATTGAGAAGAGTCGTCTTACAGCGAGGGTAACCATTATCATGGTATGTTGGCTGGATGGTGTTTAAAATGTTTTTGTAGTTGGACTGGAAGGGCCAAATCATTGGGTAGTGATTGCTTTTGAAAATGAATTGGGTCATATTATAAGTTAAATTTCCTGTTTAATCGAACATTTGGAAATGCATGATAATGGATAACATAAGCTGCCAGTCAGTTGATATTTACTAAACCATTTGCTGCATACATTTTGTTCTCAGGGCAACTGATAACTGGAATGTTTTAAAGGAGCTAGAGAAGGCCTCCATGGTGTACTGGAGGGCCAAAGACCGGCTGCCTCCTCGGGTATTTTGATTTCTATCTTTTATTTAGTTCTAGCTGTCTACTTTTTTCCCCGCTGTGTGGATATTTGTTGACCATGTAACTCCTCAAATGCTTTGCCATCCTGTATTTCCCCATCATAATAATTTGGAGTTCCTCAAAACAGACTGTTAAGATCGACATCAACATCGAGAGAGATTTGGCTTATGCTCTTAAGGTTAAGGAATGCCCACAGATTTTGTTTTTACGAGGACAGAGGATTTTATACAGGGAGAAGCGTAAGAATCCCACTTTTATGTTTGAGAGGGGTGTTATAAATTTGCTTTTTCTGTACTGGTACTTTATCTTCGAATTTGAATTGATGTGCAGAGTTTCGAACAGCAGAGGAGTTGGTCCAGATGATCGCGCATTTTTACTACAAGGCGAAAAAGCCTGCATGCATGAGTGGTGCAACTGTATCCTAACCTTTTAAGCCTGAAATTGGTACCCTTCCTTAATGCTCATTGCTGTATTTATACAATCTGGCGCACAGCCTTGGTGAAATTTAGTCTCTTCAAGTGCAGGTGACTGGTGAGAACGAAGACCGTGAACGTAACAACACGTAGTTGAACTTGCTGATAATAGCATCTCCATGGAGTTCTAGTAAACCTGGTCTAATATGTGGTAAATCCAGAGCATGAAAGTTGGAGGAGATTCCACCAGATTAAGCACACGATTTCGTTTTCTGGTGCTTGTACCACAGTGAGAGGTGAGGGTTGGACACGAAGTATCAACAGTAGGGTTGCACACGAAGTATCAACAGTGAAGCGAACCCCTTGAATGGCAATTGATTGCCTAACTAGGATTTAGATTTCCTCTTGTTTCTCGCTTTGTTCTTTTGGAGCCGGAGAGATGATTAGTTGCATATCAATCGATTTCTGTTGTTTGTATGATCCACAGGATTGTCGAATCGTAAAATGGTGTACAAAAATTTTACAAACTAGTAAGATATACTTCATCTTACTATCAGCAAATTTCCTGTTACAGTGGTGAAGAACTTGTAAGTTAGAGAAGAATAATGATGAAACCTCTATGTAATGTGACTTTTGCAAATAAACGAAAAGCAATCAAAAGGATACAAAAGGCTAGTTCCATAGCAAGTTTTCAGTACTACTTATCTTTTTTTGGTTAATTACACTTTGCACCTTCAAATTACTTGCGGCAGCACGGCCTTGGTAAAGTTTATTTTAGGTAATGTGCAATGCTAAGACTCTGTTTGTTTCACGAAAAACGTTTTTCTGAATATGCTTTCCAGGAAAATAGCAATTCCTCAAATCATTTTCATGAATTTCATTTTTGATTGTTTGGGCAATACACATAAAATAATCAAGCTGCCTATGCCCGAAAAAAAACTCAATGAAAGCAAACAACTAATAGACTTCGAGAAACCCTGATAGTACTTATCCGGCATGCAGATTACTGATGGAAACAAGACATTCTAGCGATACAAGTTCAGATGCTACCTCGACCCGTCAGGTAGACGGCTCATCCAGAATGCTACCTTGACGCGTTCCGAGTGCTTCGGCACAAGGACTCACCCACGGGGATAGGCGACTCCTCCGGGACACTATCTCCGCTAGAGAGCTTTTCAACTCCCCTTCCGCCAGGTAGACGGCTCCTTCGAGATGCTGCCTCGGTCCGTCAGGTAGACGGCTCCTCCGGGATGCTACCTTGACGCGCTCCGAGTGCTCCGACACAAGGACTCACCCGCGGGGATAGACGACTCCTTCGGGACACTATCTCTGTCAGGGAGCTTTTCAACTCCCCTTCTGCCATGTAGATAGCTCCTCCGGGATGCTACCTCGGCCCGCAGAATAGGCGATTCTTCCTGGACTGACACTATCTCCGCCAGGGGTGTCTGCGTGACTGGCCTATGTGCTCCAGCATCGAGGGCTTCATCAGCACCCCTAGGGACTATGATCCCTGGGTCACTTTGAGACGGGAACAGGTCTCCGGAGGGCATCGCGCCTAGTTCGCCTGACAGTTGGGCGTCGGGTCTTCCCCATCGCTACCTGGCCTGTGGGACTCTACAAGGGCCTTGGATTGGTGGCTAGATCAAGGGGGTTTTCTGGCCACACCGACGCTATGGGGGCCAATCTTTCCAGACAGACAGAGCGACGCTGTGAGAAACAGGTCGGGTGAATATGCAATCCGACAGTCCGCGGAGAACCAGTATTTTTGGACCCCCCTAGTGACGTGTCACTCCCAGGGGATGACACGTGTCGGCTAATGACACATGCACACATTTTCATAAAAATAGTGGATTTTGGATTTCATTTTCAACAGGATTCCCTAATTTTGACAATTTTACTTTCTCACTCTAGAATCCAAATCCTCTGGAATTCTAAAGAGAGAAACACAGTTGGACCTTGACATTGGACTGCGACGTCAGATCCTGACGCTGGACTTAAGCATCGGACTGTGACTGTCGTCGTATATTCACCCTGCACCATCGTCCTCGCAGCACTGTCACCCTTAGGCTCTGTCTGGGAAACCCTAAGCCTCTACTCTTGCTCGAACCTTGCTGTGCCCACATCAGTACACTTGGCATCTGACTCGGAGTGCGTTTCTCGTGGCACCTCCACGTCGACTGTGAACCCACTTCCTTGACATCACATTGAAAATAAAAACACATAACAATGTCATGCTGTAGTAGAGAATTACACAAAGTTTGTGGGGTGTTTGAGTAATTGTCAAAAAATGGGATTTTACATAAACTTTGGGGGCTGTTTGAGTAATAAAAATACGTAAGAAAATAAAAAGAATATTTAGAAAAGAATCAAATACCACTTTTCATTTTAGGGTCTAATTTTTGACTTCCCGGAACGGTGGTAGTCCTCCGGCATTGTCACGCAGCTTTCCTCCCTTAGGCTTTCGATTCAAGAAATCTAATCGTCGCTGCAAATCAGGATGGTGAGGGGATTCCTCAACAAACTCGCCTCCCGTTCCCTCTCCGTCGCCGGCAAATGGCAGCAGCAGCAGCTCCGCCGCCTCAACATCCACGAATACCAGGTCACTCCTCCTTCACCGTTGTATATCTAGACACAATTGCAGGCGGACGCATGTACATGATATATCACATGGTGATTATTCGTTAGAATACTGTTGCTCCATCGCGTAAGATTGACCTGTGATTTTTGGCTGCTCAGATCTCGAATGATCTCGTGTTCAATGCGAATTTCGGTTTCTGAACATCTTTAATCTCTCCGCAGTGTGAGGTTGCGACAATGCCGCTTGACATTGCTGACGGTTTTGTTACTTGACTGTTAACGCCTTGTGTTGTGAATCCAGGGTGCGGAGTTGATGAGCAAATACGGAGTCAATGTTCCGAAAGGTGTCGCTGTTTCTTCTGTCGAGGAACTCAGAGAAGCGATTAAGGGCATGTTCCCTCAGGAAAATGAGGTTAATGCTCCAGAAGTTCTCTGATATGTTGTTCTGCCGTCATGATATTATACAACTGATTAAATGGTGGAGAGAAACGCGAAAGACTGCAGAAATTATTTTTCACCCTTAAACGAACAAGTGTAGTGACTTGTCCATATTACTGCAGTTGATCTAACTGCATTTTAGTGAATGGGGGAAAGAATTATAAAGTCCTCAGAGCTAGAGAGACGACGTGGAAAAAAAAAATGGTGAGAGGTAAAAACTACCAGAACAGGGACGTGGCTCCTCGCCGAACTACAAATGTTTTGGCTTAGCTAGAACAACACAAAGAGCTTGAGTTTCGGCCTAAGCAGCCCCACTAGTGTTCTTAATTTTCAAGTTGATAAACTGAAATCAGATTTTTGTTGCCTTGATAATGTTCAACTATATGATTGCCACGGAGTTTGAAGGTAAGAGGGCTATACTGACTTTGTTTCTGTTGCAGTTGGTGGTTAAAAGTCAAGTACTTGCTGGTGGACGGGGATTGGGAACGTTCAAAAATGGTTTTAAGGGCGGAGTTCACATAGTTAAGGCTGACCAAGTTGAAGAGACAGCTGGTATGGAAGACTATCTTCTTCTTACAACTTTTAAATGATGTAACTCGTTGACTTCCTTATGTTAATGTTCTTGTACTTCTCAGTTTATGGATTTGGAATTCTAGTGCTTTCTGTATCTTCTTAGCACTTTTGAAGGATAAGAATATATGGAAGTTATTCATAGCTCAAACGTTTAACTGGCTGAGAATTGTATATGTTTTTTAAGAAAGGTCTAGTGATCACTAGCATGCTGCAGATTGAGACTTTCTTTCTTATAGTCAAATGGCACAGGGAGTCGGTCAGTGCTGTACATTTGCCTCTTAGCTTCATTTCCTTATTCTTTAGTTGAATTACTACCCCGACTGACTCGTGCAGTATGATGGTTAGTTAATGTGTCACGACTCTTCTCACGGCTTAGCTGGTTCCCTATATGCCACGTCTATCAGATCCATTTTTTTTTGGGGCCCCTCTGATAATAAGTTGCAAATAAAATTGGACTATATTTTGTTGCATTTTCTTGCTTATATGCTTTCATGTAGCGGAGTCCAACTATTTGGGACAAAGGTTTACATGATGATGATAATGATGATTTGAATGTATTAATATGTTGCCTTTGTCTTGTTGATGGATTTGTATTCTGACATGGTACTTTTACATACTTGGAAATGCAGCTACTTATTGACCTTAGAGGAGATTGCTATTGAACTTGATACGAAAAAGTTGTAGTGTCTAGATTACTTTGGGGTTTTGGTTTGCTAATGCTTGGGCAACAAGTCTGAGTTTGTTTATCTATTTGTATGTGTTGCATGCTTTTATTAAGGCACCACAGTTAATGCCTGGAAAAAAATTGGCACAAGTAATTGGGCCTGCATATTTCCAGTCGTTGATGGTTAACTGTAGGACTTAAATTTGCATTTCTTGTTTTACCCTGCTTGCAGGGAAGATGCTTGGGCAGATACTCGTAACCAAGCAAACTGGGCCCCAAGGAAAAATTGTCAGCAAGGTGTGGCATTGTTTCATCAATTTTCTTTCTAGGAATAGTATTTGGTTGTTTTTATCTTGATGAATTCTTGCTTTTAACAGATATATACTGCTGGTATCACTATCATTTGAACAATTTTTCTGAGTTAAGCAGATTTAAAGCATTCTGTTATGAGCTGTCTTAGTTTTGGATAAAATATTCTACTCTTGCTACATTGTAGGCATTATTCTACTTCTGTGTTGTTTGTATGAACTCCAGGTCACAATTTCTTTCTGGGGGAAAATTGAGAACTTAAGAATAATTTAATTAAGAACTTAATTTGAAAATTTTGTTGTTTGTTGAAAATACTATTTATCAATCATGAAAGTGGGAGTCATTCCTTTCATAGCAATGCCAAGTAAAGATTATGAAGGCCATTGAGTAAGCTAATTGTGGCTGCTTTTTGTTAAAAGATATTTTTTTGCTTTTCTTGTGTACAACAAATCAATCATCCTGAGGCGATGAACACCATGAGCATCCAACTTCAGTATCTCAGCCAAATTCTTTTGTTATAGCTTGTTGAGCCACAGCTTGAGAATGACATTATGAACTAGTGCTGCAGCCCTAGTCGTGGATCCTTTTTTTTCCCCTGACAATGAAAATCTTATTTTCTGTTATCCAGGTGGAGAGCTTAGCATGGTGTTTTGTATTGACCTATTACTTCAACAATCGATAAAATTAATTTCTTTTCCTTTGGTGCAGGTTTACTTGTGTGAAAAGCTGTCACTTGTCAATGAGATGTACTTTGCTATCACCCTTGATCGCACAACTGCTGGTCCTGTAAGTTAGGAAACTAGAAGTGACATCCTAGCACTTTCATTGGAGATAAAGATGCTTATGATCCAAATTATAAGAATGCTTTCCTGACATCTGCTTTTAACCACTAGTTTCTAGGGATTACCCAATTTAAGCTATTTTTCTTATGATTCACTGCCTATATTTAGTAAAGCGATCTCGTAACTGTTAATATGCTTATGTGTTGGTTTGATTTTGAGATTTAAAAATTTCTTGTCTTAATCATGAATCCAGAATTTTCATGATGACCCAGCTGTGATAAGGTCTGCCTATGTTAGATGTGGAAGTTATCGATTGGGTGGTGTTATTGTATAGAAGTATTGGTGAATGCCTGTGTTTGTTGGTGAACAGTGGGGGTATCTTGAAAATATGGTGACATGATGAAAGTAAATTACTTGCTTATCAGTCATAATTAACGCCTTATAATAGAAACTAATGGCCAGGGGAGTCGGTGTAACTTGATAAGTGAAGGGTTAAGAGGTAAGACTCCCACATGTGGAGGGGTGTGAGTGTAATTTTTTGTTGTATTTATTGATCTGATTGCAGAATGTTTGTTGGATTGAGTGGACAACCTTCAACATTTTAGGCAGATGTAAGGAAGAAGTATGTTATACTTTAACAGATAGTAGGAATATGGGAAAAAAAAAAAAAAGGTTATTGGCAGCCCTGCTGGGTCCTGATATTTGCTTGAGCTGGCTAGCCATGAACGTGGGCTGCTTAATAGACCATCATTTGGCATTGTCATGTTAATGCATTCGTTATACCCTGGTAGGTATTAAAAGTTTGAAACTCTCATCATCATTTTAATATCAGGAAGTCCACTGTTTACATTATTTCTCTTGACATGAAGATGTTTGTATGCTTGAGTGGATAAGTTTTTGTTCTCTTCTGTAAAACATTTAGCTGAAAACTTGAGACTCCTGAAATTTCTAAACATAAACCCTAGGGAGGTCCGACTTTGTCTATCCATGGAGCTACAAGAGTCCCAAGGTTTTGACTACAAGATTGTACTTCTCTGCATCTTTTCAATAAGATTCTTGTGCCTGGTAGGAAAATCATCATAAAGAAACAAGGCTCAATCTGCATTTCTTGATCTCAATTGTTTCTTGACACGTCATGTGTTGGTTTTTTTAATCAAGAAAAAGAGTAGAGGAAATTTTTAGTCGGAATCACATCAATTGGGCCTGCCAACTGCTTAAATTTCTGATTTTTTTTTTTCCCCCCTTTTTGGTCTGTATGGAGTCAAGATGGTGTTGGGAGCAATATAGACAAATATACTTCAGTTACTGTACTGGTCTGCCATCATGCATGATGGAGTCTACGGAGCTTGTTTGAAGCTTTGTCTTGCCTTAGTACTGACTACCTGTGCTGCTAGTTCTCTTGGAAATTTTGTTGTAGGGAAATACTTTTCTATGTTGCATCATTTGAAACTTTAGTGTATATTTGCATAGAAATTCACTTTCAAGTTCGATCCTCTTTTGCGGTCATATAGACTTGAGAAACAACTTGCAAGGATCAATCTGCATCATTTTCAAGGCATTACTTCTTTACCTATAAGGAAAAGTCCAATTGGCCATGTAACCATTTGTTTTTGTGTGTGTACACACAAATTTCGAGTATGCAAATAGAGAACTGAAAAAATAGCAACAAATACGATTTTATTGACTTCAAAGAAAAATGAGTTCAATCTTTGTTGAATCTTGAAACAAAGATGTTGCCCCCTGATTCTTCTCTTCTAGTAACTTCAATTCGAGGGCTAGCAGCTTGATCCCAAATTAAACGATGCAATTTTTCTAGATATGAGTGAGAATAAAGGCGACGTTGCAGAACTTGAAGACGCCAATTTCAGGGCTTGTTGGTTGATCTCAGATTGAGCAAAGTGATCCTTTCTTTAAAAGATGACGATCTTTATAGAATGGATCTAGTAGCTTTGAATTTGAATATTTGGAGAGAATACCTTTAAGAACTTTGAGCTTTGAATCCGGCAGGGTTTTCTCTGGCTTGATGTAAAACTTATATGTTTTCTCCCCAAGGCTCACCCCTGTATAATGGTGAATGGGAGCGTTCCTATAAAACTGTATCTCCTTGATAATTATTTCTTAATTTTGTAATGACATAATTACCATTTTTAATGTTATCATCTTACTGGCTGGAGACTGCAAGGTGATGCTGATGTATTTTGATCGGTCAGATAACCTTGTTGTGACATATGAAGAGATAATTACAACGCTAATCATTGTCAAGTTAATCCTTTAGTCGTATCCGTACTTTAGTGTCACCTTCCTATTTGCTAATAAATTATTTCTCTAATGACAAATATATAACACGTGACAATTTGTGATTGGCATAAATTTTACCCTTCTACAGTGTGCTCATGAAGTTACTTTTGATAATACCTCGTGCAATTGGCTGCTAGTAGAGTTTGTAGTTTCTATATATTTTACATTTTCTTATACTGGTTTCTGTGAGATTGTCATAACTGGGATATCATTGTTCTAAGCCAAATCGCTTATTGGTACTTGTTTTTTTTTTTGTGAAGCTTATTATCGCCTGCCGGAAGGGAGGAACCAGCATTGAAGACCTTGCAGAGAATTTCCCTGACATGATAATTAAGGTTGGTTTTAGAATGCAAATACTGCTGTTTCCATCTCTTGCTGTTTTTTTTGTGCACATACATGATTCAGTTGTCATTTTTTCTTGTCCAGGTACCTATTGATGTCTTTCAAGGTATAACTGATGAAGATGCTGCCAAGGTCGTAGACGGTTTGGCTCCCACAGTGGCTGACAGAAATGCTTCAATGGAACAAGTGAAGAAGTTATATAAGCTTTTCTGCGAATGTGATTGCACACTGTTGGAGGTATGCTTAATTTTTTCTCAGAACTGCTGCATGAGTTTCCTCAATATGAATGAAGTTTATTTTCGTTGTTTAAATTGGTTTTATGTTTTTTCTTTCCAACTCCCTTGCATATCTGAGTTCCTATCTTCTTGGACAGATCAATCCTATTGCAGAGACTTCTGATAAGCAGTTGGTAGCTGCTGATGCAAAGCTAAATTTTGATGATAATGCTGCTTTCCGCCAGAAAGCGGTATTTGCCCTCCGCGATCCATCTCAGGAGGATCCTCGTGAGGTATGGCTAATCTTAATATGTGTACAAAAAGTGGCACTGAGAGTTGGTATTATGGAGGTGCTAGTTTGGCAACAATGATATAGCGTAACTTATAGGAAAACATTACATCACCATAACAGCTGCAATAAAGAATTTTTCTAGTAAGTAATCAAATATATTACCACCAAATTAAAATCAAAGAGGTGACTTCTGCATTATTACCTATGAAGGTCATTTGACTTCTTTCTTCTGGCAGGTTGCTGCTGCAGAGGCAGATTTGAACTATATTGGCTTAGATGGAGAAATCGGTTGCATGGTGAATGGCGCGGGGTTGGCAATGGCTACCATGGATATAATTAAACTACGTGGAGGAACTCCAGCCAATTTTCTGGATGTCGGTGGGAATGCTTCCGAAGGCCAGGTAATTTTTTATTTTAGGATGAAGATAGCGAGATTGCTCTTTTCCTGAAGAAGGCAACAATTCTGATTTTAATCCACTTATTATTTTGCTCTCAAACAATTAACACTTGTTAAATTTCAGGTTGTGGAGGCCTTTAAAATCCTGACTTCGGATGATAAGGTGAAGGCAATTTTGGTGAACATTTTTGGAGGAATAATGAAATGTGATGTAATAGCTAGCGGAATTGTCAATGCTGCTAAACAGGTAATTGATTCAAGTCATGTCCATCACATTCTTAATCTATCACATTCTTAATCTCTTTTGTGCTTTTGGCAAAGAGTTCTTTGTCGTGCCACTGAATCCTATGCGGTCTTCCTGTCATAATCTAGTTTCATATTTTCTTCTTTTCCAGTCTTGCAAGTGAAGCTTAGAGCTACAAGTTTTCCGAACATTCAGTTGGATTTAGGATTTTTTACAAATTCATGTGGTAGTTTAGAAGATACGACAGCTAGTACCACTATAGAATGGGAAATACAATTGCTGTAAAGTTCCTAGTATCTCTTAATTGTGTAGTTGAACATTGGTTAGGGTTTCAACTATGATTACCGCTGTTACTTGCACATGCTAACTTTGTTCATAATTGATCATAATTGATTCAAGGTTGCTCTGAAAGTACCAGTGGTTGTCCGTCTTGAAGGCACCAATGTTGACCAAGGGAAGAGGATTCTCAAGGTAAAACTTAAATCTACGTTCATATCTTAGAATATAAATTTTAACGTGCATAAAAAATTATTGATCCATGGTTGCTGCTTGGATCACCAATGTATCTGCAGGAAAGTGGTATGACATTAGTTACAGCAGAAGATCTGGATGACGCTGCTGAAAAAGCAGTGAAGGCAGCGGCTAGTTGAGGAAATTTTACGTAAAGACATGTAATCTTATGTGCTTTTCAGCTTGATTGTTTTTGTGGCAAATCATGTTATTGATCTTTCTCAGGAAATGCACGGGGATCAGCTAATTTTGAGTTGATATAAAGAAATTAGGTATCGATCCTGGTTCTTTGTGATATAATAATTTGACTTCATCAGGTTAATGAAGTTTTATGTTGCTTGCTTTTTGATGTTTTCTTCCCTCCTGATTGTTGTTTAGTCAGCAAAAGATCTGTTGTTAGGGCCTCCAAGGGGAGCCAACTGTTCAGGTCTGTTGTCAGTATGGGGAGAAACTTGGCAACAAACCATCTTGCTGCGAAATGCAGCAAAATGCCTAAAATAGTGTCATGTGTTTATTTCTTAGGTCGCTTTCCAACGAGACATTTACATTTCAAACATCCGCACTTACAGAATTTGTGATTGCACCCCTTAATTCCATCAACAGAGCTACCAACCTGCCGCCGCATATTCTGGCATCATCTCACTGAAATCTCCTCTTCATCGAAGAGCCATTTGCAGTCACCCATTAATTTAATTGGTTGCAAAAGTAAGAAAACGTGACTAAATTGCTCCTAGTTACTCTTCCCTAGATACCGTCATTGCTTCTTCTCCAGGAAAAGAAGTTTAGAGGGATGGGGGTTGGAGATGGGCTGAGGCGTGGCGGTGCAGATCTGACCAGCTGGAGATGGTGTAGAGGCCGGATATGTGTTGCACTGTGCACGCGTGTGCGTGGTTTTTTGTGTGTGTGGGGGGGGGGGAGGGGGGGGGGGGGTGGATTCTGGTGCAATGGTGGTGGTTGTGTGTGCTCCGTTGCGTGGAGGAAGACAAATGATAGTAGGCTATGGTGGTGGTGGGTTGTGTGGTCACCATGAAGGTGGACGGTGACAGTGGTGAGTTTTAATTCATGGTGAACGTGACGATAGTGGTGGGTTGCAGCGTTGGTGTGTGGTGATGTACGGTGATGGCATGCCTAGGTGAAGGTTGAAGGATCAAAATAAAAATATAAGTTTGGGATTTGTGAAGTGTAAAATAGGACACATGACCAATTTTAAAATTATTTTGCTACGACAGCATGTTTTGTTTTCCATTCTTTTTTCCAGAATATGGGCTAAACTAGCTCCGCTTATCTTTTAGAGTATGGTTAAAGTTACTCCTTTTCTTGCCATATAGGTTACGCTTCTTAAAACTTTATAGTAACAAATAGAATTTAAATTCAGCAACCTTCACTCTTTTCTTCCCGTTTACGATCGAATCACCCAACAGTGTTTTTGAGTTTTGACCCGAATCCAATAACCCTAATGTTATGGGTCCATTAAATTTAAACCACACTCGAGAGAGCGGCCCATCTTTAATTCTGGCCCATGAACCTCTTATTTATTTTAGACCCTGGGCTGGGCCAACCCCTCAGCCGGAAGAAGCCTATATATATACAAACGAATTCATGACTTGCAAAAGAAGACGAAAGCCAACAACCAGGGTTGCGCAACCCCTAGCCGCCACCGATAGCAAGTTTCGAGAGAGGAAGCCAGCCCAGGTCTCGGAGCTTGATCTCCAATGGCGGAGGGATCAGGGGAGCGCAATTATGCAGAAGATATCAACTTCGACATCACCTGCAACATACTTCTGAGGTTACCAGTCAAATCCCTGATGAGATGCATGTGCGTCTGCAAGGCATGGTACTCTGTCATCACCAGCGATTCCTTCATCAGCACGCAACTCGGCCGGCCTGATTGTCCTGAAGAAGACGATGGTCTTTTCGTCATGGTGGGATCGGGCGACAGCATCGTGGTTGCCGATACAGCATCGCAACCGCCCCTCCTCCGTCAACGACGTGAATTCTTCTCCTCCGTAGAGGATCTTCAATGGAGTCGATGGATCCCGGCTGTTGGGCGCGCGAGATTCTCTGTCCCACGTCGCGCAAAGTGCTGTACTCTGGATGTAGTTGGCTCCTGTTGTGGCGTAGTCTGTGTGCGTACTACGTGCTACCACGACCAATGTGCGATTAGGGTTCGTGTACACATGTGGAATCCGGCGCTGGGAGTGATCAAAACCCTTGGCCATCACGATAGCGAGTACGCTTTGAGTCATGCTGTCGACCTTGGATTCGGATTTCACAATAGTGATTACAAGGTGGTCATGGTTAGACAACCTCTCCATTCTGCTCAATGGGCTGTAGAAGTCTACTCGCTGAGCATGGATTCATGGAGGGAAATTCAAGCTGCACGGCCTGGCTTTGTTACGTGTTGGAAGCCAGGGGGCTACGTCAAGGGGGCTTTTCATTGGTTGGGTCGTAGAACTGCTCATACTGAGGATCAGGACCACAGTTGCGCAATTGTTTCATTCGATTTCAGTGATGAGGTATTTCGAGAGGTTATGCTGCCTACACAGATTACCACGCCAGAAGCATATGGTAGGTACCTTTATGTGTACAAGGACTCACTTGCCCTGTACCAGGCCAAAACCGTCTTCGATTGCAACATTCACCTCTGGGTGATGGAGGAATATGGTGTGTCCGAGTCTTGGACTAAACTATATTCAGTTTCCGCAAGTGCAATGTCGGATTCTACGCGTCTAGGAATTTTCGAGGGCGGCACACTTATCGTGAGAAGATCATGCGATCATTTATTGTATAGTTCTCCTTGCAGCTATGAGATTGAGAGTTCCTCAGTCAGGATTTCTCCAGATGAGACGTACTATGTAGTCAGTCACAGGGAGAGTTTAGGTTTGCTGCAACTGAGGAGGAAACCGGCCCGAGCTTAGCTAGGTTGCTGTTCTCTTACGAGCGCTGCTCATTATTTAGCATCAGATTACTGCTTATGTCCACCTTTACACTGGGGTGAATAAGAAAGATTGATCGAGCACAGCAGCGAGACGGATCAACTCCTTAGAAGTTGGGATTATTTAGTTCCGCCCAATCTTTATTCTTTAGCACTGGATTGTCTTGTTTTGAGGATACTTATATTTATGGGTAACGTAACGTGTTTATTTGCGCATAATTGTGTCATTTTTTGATTAGATTGTGCTTGCTGTTAGAGTGAAGTACTATAACTTAGATGGTATTCATGAAGGTATTTGCTCAAAAAAAAGAACTAAGAGTTATGTTTTGCATATCGAACCAAATCTATTACTGAACAAGGTGCCTCCTCTATTGAAAGCGTCGCTTCATAATAAATCGGAGGCGAGCCCGGGAGCTACAACTCATTACCCATCCTAGTGAACAATTTGTCCTCGAGAACATCGACTATAGGAAGGCACGCAGTTTGTCCTTACGGCCACTGGCCAATGAAGGTTATGTTATACCCCATAAAGCTTGTGAAGCTGGGCAGCATAAAGCTCGGTCCAGAATTCCTTGTTTCTTGTATTGAGAATAATCCTACCAAAGCTCATGCAGACAGAACCTATGGCTCAGTATTTTGCTATGTACATGAGAGAAACAGTATAGAACCAAGTGGCTATAGCTAGATTTCAAGCGGTTCTTGGAGCGCTCGCTGATCAGACTGAAGATTTCTAGGGAGAGGGAATGTGGTTCATTGGCAATATTGGGTTCATCTCAATATTTACTTAACTACATTAGATTGAACTTCAATTGAGATATTTCCCTAGGTTTCCACGGTAGCTAACACGAACTATGCCCTCACAAGGGCCAATAATGTCCAGACCATCGTACTTCAAAATAAAAAGACGCGGACAAATTAGTTAGGTTGAGTTGCATGTTGATGAAAGGCTTGCCGGTGACAACAGTGTTACCATGTTTTGCAAATGAGCGTGCATCTCACTAGGGTTTTGGTAACCATATAATTTTGTCAAAGTGAACGTCGTCCGTGAAGTCGATTGAGATCCCAATGGAGAAGTTCTAGATTTGCGACGACTCGTGTTCTTGGAGCATTGCCATTAGTACTGCTCAATTTACATGCACAACATGTATTGTCCAATGTTTAACTTATTAAAATGCAAATACAAGGTACTCGTTGTACTCTAAGCATGTGATATGGGTAAAAATTAGAACTAAGGCACCTCAGGCCCCTTGGTGGAAATTGATGTGGTTCTCAGGAAATATTCCCAAATGTGCTATGATACTATGGCTACTATGCAGAGGGGGGGCATAAGAACTAAGAGAAAAGTGAAAGCCTGGAACATCACTCAAGATGATCTATGTGTGATGTGCTGCACTCATGCTGAGACCATAGATCACTTATTCATACAGTGTCAGTATGCTCAGGAACTATGAAACATGGTGTTCAGGAGAATGCAGGTTACCAGTAACCTAGACTCTTGGTCTCAATTCATCCAAACAACAAGCAGGAAATTTAGAGGAAAGAGTTTCCAAGCTAGCCTATGCAAGCTATAGTCGTGGCAGTAACTATATATGGTATATGGCAGGAAAGAAATTCCAAAATCTTTGAACACAAAGGTGCAAATGTTCAGGGATGTCTATATGTCATTCAGCAGTGGATCAAGTATAGAATTTATAGCCGGCCAAAATCACACCACATACAGAGAGGAACAAGGTGCTATGTCAGAGATGGGAGCTTGATCCTCAGAGAACACTTGGAGGAACACAATAAAGAAAGATGTTTTCGATACATGTATATACAAACTGGATAGTATGTTGTGTATGATTTTTGTAAATAGTTTGTGCTTCAATGAAATACAAGGAACTTTTGACCAAAAAAAAGATATGGGTGAAAATTCATGCCCCTTGGGAGAACGACAATTGTCACTCCTAGGGGACCTTGAAACCGTTCCACCATTCTAGGAGCAGTGGGAAGTGGCACTACCCATTAAAGAGAAGGTAACTTACTCTTTAATATACACTCTTATATAGAGGAGTCTAAGGACAAGAGATTGAGGTGCGTTCACAACACCTAATACACTCGTATATTCTCTAACTCTTCACTCCCTACATACTTTCTTTATATTTCAGAATAATATTTCTGAATTAAGCATCTGATACCTTCCGCCGGAGGCCCCTCCGAGAGTCCAAGCGCATCACCGTTTGCTCGTGTTGTGTTTCGCAGGTTTGCTCGCGTGCTCGTTTGGTCCCAACCAACGCTTGTTCAGTCCCGGTCAATTTTTGGCCACAACAGCATACATAGCACACGCACAAGCACACGGCATATACATCACGCATCAAAATAACACTCTTTTTTTTCAATTGCCTGAAATAGGAAATAGTTCTTATTTCAAAGACTTAATGCCATACCTTTTCCATCTCCAGAAATATCAATTGTAAGAAAGTCGATTGTATTTAATTACTTGCAGCATAGTGATTTTTGATCTGAAGCGTAGAGGTATTGGCGCTAATAGAGTGGTGTGATCTCTCTGTTGCTCAGTTTTTACTCGGAAGCAACGGGATAGGGACATGGTGGTTGCAGTCTCTGGCCACTCTTCAAGCAAGCGAGCCTTCCCCACCTGCTGAAAGCTGGATCTAGTTTGATGTTTGTGTAAGCATGCTTGTTAATGGAAGTGAAAGAACTTCAATTCTGGTAGTCAATCATGCTCAGAAAGTACAATGAATGCGTAAATGGGAGTGATATACAAGTGGTGATATTTGTTTTAGAAGTAGATAAAATCAAGAACTAACGTGTGATTAAGAATCATATATAAATCAGTCGTCTAAAAGTTTTCCCTTTTTCAGAGCCACGGCTATTTTCTTTGAGATGCAATAAGCAGTTGATTGGATAGTAATCATGGGATTCACACCTATGGCACTCGGCAGCACGCTGCCATCGCAGACAAACAAGCCTTTCGCTTCCCAGCTTTCGCCGTTCTCATCAACTGCGCCATCTTCCTCGGTAGCACCCATTCTGCAACTACCCATCTGATGTGCAGAACAGTACATGGTCCAGTGCTCTCCCTTAGACCTCGGCCCTCCAACTGCTGTAACCGTGTCCAGAAACGCCTCCAAATCCTCGTTCTTGATCCCTTGAGACTTAATTTTCTGCCCATCATTCCGAAAGGTTCCCACTTCAACTGCTCCTGCCCCAACTAAAATCCTTAAAGCCTGCCTTAACCCCAGTCTAAGATTTTCCTTATCGAGCGTGTCTAACCGATACTTAATCCTACCTTCCTTTTTCACTTCCCCTGAACCTTGATCTCGGGCCAAAGCAAAAAGGTTTGCCGTTCTTGCGTACTTTGTCATCCTGTCCTTCATGTCAAGCCCTGAAACCCACGGAAACAATGAAGCAAATGAAGCAGGTCCTAATGCAGCAGCTTCTATAATGGCCTGGACTTTAGAATCTTCAGAAACCACCTTATGGATTGAAGTAATGATTCCGCCCTCGTAATTCTTGCCACGGATCCCCGGTTCTGGAAAATGTCCCCAAGCGAAAAGTACGGGGTGAAGGTGAAGGTTCTTGCCAATGTGTGGGTTTTCCAACCCACTAGAAATCATCAGTGGGGGTGTCAAGAGAGACCCACAAGCTGAAATTGTCACCTGTGCTTGAATATGCAGCTTCTTGGTGATGTTCTTATTTGTAGCGGTTGCAATCACTCCCGTGCACCTCTTGCTTATTGTTCCATTCTTGTCATTCTCGATGATGAATCTCTCTGCTTTAATTCCTGTTAGTATCACAGCGTCATTAGCAACAGCGTCAACCAGCCAAGTCGAATCAGTTCCTTTCTTGTCTCCCGTTCTGCACCCAAAGGAACAAGAACCGCAATAATGATTCTCAGAGGAATTCCTAGGAACTGACTCAACCTTCAACCCCAGATTATCACAGCCTTTTCGAAGTACTTGATTTTGAAATCCTTCTTCTGTACAATTTTCTGCTACGCCAATCCTTCTGCACACATCATCCATTGCAGATATATAATCAGAGCTTCCAAACATTGCAATGTTTTGTCCCACGGCCCAATCCCTCAGTACGTAATCCGGTGTCCTGATTGCAGCAGACCAATTTACAGCAGAGCCACCACCAACAGTTGATCCTGCCATAATCATTACTTTCGCATCCAGAGTTGAAAGAATTCCCCCTGATTCGTATAGTTCTGTCATGGAGGGGCCTTCAAGTAAGGAATAATCTTCTGGTGTGAAGTACTGGCCTTTCTCAAGGACTAGGACTTTCTGACCAGAGTTTGCAAGAACTGCTGCTGCAACTCCTCCTCCACAACCTGAGCCAACAATTACGACATCGCACTTGATTTTATAGGTGTTGCTATTTTTATCCTCTGTCACTGGCAGGCCTTTCTGGCTGAGGGATTCAACTAAGGTGGAATTGTCAGCATTAATAGTTTCAATAATGCCCTTTTCAAGTGGCCTCTCCTTCCTGGGTTTGGCCAAGGTTTCTTTTTTGTCCACTTGGTATCCGATTGCTTCCCATGCTGGGTTTCTTGAATTCTCATCAATCTGCAACAAATGCAATGGAGGGGAAGAACAACTTAAAAAGTCACAATGGCTAAAGCTTGCACCTTTTGTTTGTGTACATGCAAACTGCAACCAGCCTAGGCAATTCTTCAATATTACCAAATACAACCAGCTCTTTTAAGGCTTTCATACGGAAGCAGCAAGCTGAAGAAATTACGAAGAAACAAATTCTTTTTTTGAAAATTACGAGATCTTATTCCGTCAATGTTACACTTCTATTAGCGTCCTACCCGTCAGATCGATTTCCATGTACACGAGGGATTTGGGGGCTTAAGGGAAGGATGGTATGATATTGAATAGGACCCATTAAAAATAATTGCAGAGGCAGCTACTAGCTACTCTAGACTAGATATAAATTGTACTTCAGAAGAAGAATGTTGCACATTGATTCATGAAAAGATCAAGACATCATCAACATTTACAAAAACTTTGTGCTTGACTTCTTTTATGAAATTATTGCGAAGGCAGTTGAGTTACCAAGAAGAAAACTTTGTGCCTTTTTTGTTTTTGCGTGCGGGGGTGGGGCTGGGGTGGGGAGAGGCAAAATCGAGGAAGAAGCTTTAGCTTTACCAAACTAGATACCTAATACAGCAAAAAATTGACTTTGTTCCCTACTATATAAGAACAAGAGAAAGCGGCAAGAACAGAGCAATCATAGAGAGCAATGAAGAAGGTACTAGTTGGCTGGCAAAAATGGTATCAATAATTCAACGGGAAACAAAAGGTAAGGTTTGAAGCATTCATTACCCAAGAGTAAAAGATGTAGAGGCTAGCGATTTTGAGGACTACAAACGCTATCCTCAAGGGTACAAGAAGGGTTTCCCTTGACCACTTCTGAAGAATTCCTTCTCTCTTCTTTATGGACAATTCTGAGAACTTGCAGACAAATGGCCATCTCCAGTCCAAACAAGCACACCCACATAGCAATAATGTCCCCAACCTTGTAGAAATTATCTTCAGAACCAAGCTCACCAAGAACACAGCTTCTGATAGAAACCTCTTCACCACTATCTCTGCAACCTACCCACAATAAAATAAGCATCGGAATCAGGAAGGATAAAAAAAGGATAAGAACCCAAATCAGGCCCAGGTGTTTTAGATTTAAACAAAAATAAAGTCAAACCTCATCAGGGATAGGTGGGTGAGACCCGGAAATCTGGTAGAAGGAATGAAGGGAGGTTTGGTTCGATGGGTATTCTTCATTGGTGAGGGGAGGGATGAGAGCTTCACAGACGGCGGCAAGTGATCGGATCTGAGATGGAGAGAAGCCATGGCTGTAGGCGCTGCTGGACTCTCTTCTTCTTGCTCTTAACAGAGGGTGGCTCTCTCTTTCTCCTTCTCTCTCTCTTCCCTTCATCTCTGCTCTGTCTCCTTCTCCTGCTTAACGGTCTCTGATAAAGGCTGCTCTCTCTTGCTGTTACCCTGTCCCTGGTCTTGAAATAAGGGTGCTTCCTTGTTCAGTTTGTATATGACAGTGTCGGCCTTGTTGACTTTGCTGTGGTGGTTGTAGTTTCGTGGTCTGTGAGACGCATACGTCAATTCCCTTGCCCGTTGGACATCAATCAAACTGTAAACACAGAGTTAAAGCTTGACAATGATGATACACACACAGAGATCATCATTGGAGGTAGAGTGGCTTCACGGGCGTAAGTCATCCAACTATGACAAATATCCCTTTGACTCCTCTACACCAATCCTGTTTGAAGTCTATACTTCTAAATCCAGTTTCATCCGGTAACTGTTGGATGGTCTTGTACTCTTAATCCGACCAATGTAGATCGTTGAATTAAAAGTGTTTAATATGATACGAGGAATGAAGACGGAGTAAACGAAGCACGAACTTATTTCATTATGATTCAACTGTTTTAACTTCTTTAAATGGTCTGGGACATTTATTCTAGACGGCCATAGCCCATATGTTTCCCTCTACCAAGAGATAATCCCCTTTCAACAAGATAGATGGCGTATCTCGTATCTACAATTTATGATATTTATGGAAGCTCGAGACCGCTAATTCCACGGAACCATTCAACATCAATATGCATAGGGTATCTCGTAGCTAAAGATTAAAACGAGAGTTTAGCAATAAAGGCTTCTTCTTCTTCTTTTTTTTCCCTTTCGTGTGCATAGGATTGGAAACAATGACTTGTTTTTTCTTTCTTGATAGAAAATTTTGACTGCGTTGTAAGAAGATAGATACAATTTTCTGTCGCTAGATATTTTTAATGCCTTTTAAGAATCCTCACTTAAGGTTACTAATACTTCTTCTGTCCCAAATTATAAGAATTCTCACTTAAAGTAACTAATACTCTTTCCGTCCCAAATTATTTGATCAAATTTGATTTGCACGCTTATTTAAAATATGAGTCGAGTTTGTCCTCCTACCTAAAAAGAGGAGGGGAATGGATTGGTAAATGACTAAATGTGGAGAGAGAATTGAATAAAAAATAAAAAAAATATTAAGAGAGAATAAAAAATATAAAAATGGGTAAATATGAAAATGTATATACATAACCTTTCTTAACGTAGAAAGTGATCAATTTTTTGGAACAGCCCAAAAAAAAAATATGATCAATATTTTTTTGGACAGAGGGAGTAATATATAGCAATTATTAAATGCTGTTAAATGGGCCTGTAGCTATGCTCCTAGAATGGGGCTTTGGTTAAGATGAAAGGGCCCATGCAAATAAAGTATACCATCGTTTTCAAACTTGAAAGTTGAAACCAAAGTCGGCCCAGCCCAAGAAGTATATAACCAAATGTCCAAGATAAAAAAAGGAGCAAGCGAGTAGTTGGGCCGGACAAAGTATATATGTGGGCCGATACTCCTTACCTTTATGAAAGAGGAAAACTGGCGGGTATGGCCCAGTAGCAGAACACGATTTGGGCTCTGAAGTCTGCCCACAGCCGAATCGTGTGTGAGAAGAAAAGCCCACAAAATATAGTCGCCTCTCATGGCGTGGCTAACTGGCTAAGTAGATTTGTGGTTTATTGTAGAACGAACCAGAGAGGCCCTTGGTCGAGCCTGTACATTCGTAGCTCGAAAGCCGCCTCTTCCCACGTCGACCTTCAGTAGAGTTGCTTTAGGTTGTAAGGTGCCTTAGCGGGGGAGTTATTGTCTGTCGTTGGCCTCTATGGTAGAAGGCGGTGTTTTATCCTATAAATGAGGGTTAGGGGGTGGTAGGGGTGAGCACGGTTCGGTTGGTTCGGTTTGAAGGCTGAATACCAAACCGAACCGACCACCATCGGTTTGGAAGAAAAAAAACCAAACCGTAGTTGAACGGTTTGGTTTCAGCGGTTCGGTTTCAACGGTTTGGACGGATCAAACGGATTGGTTTGGACGGATTGACCGGTTTGGGTTATTAATTAATTTTTGGATTTTTTTGGGCCTAAATATTTATTATTTAGCATTATTTATACACATAATAACTAGTCTTTTAGAGCCTACCTATTGAAATTAGGTAGAGTTTACACATATATGTGGTGGTTAGATCATAAGTATAGCAAAAATTAAATAATGACTAGGACTAGATAAAGATTTATAAATTTTTAATTAGATATATATAGGTTCGGTTTAGAACGGTTTCAAAAAAACAAAACCGAACCGAACATCGGTTTGGTAAAAAAAAAACCAAACCAATTGTTTCTTTAAATCGGTTTGTGATCAGCCGGTTTGGTCGGTTCGGTTTGACCGGTTGGATTGGTTTGAACGGTTTAAATGTTCACCCCTAGGGGGTGGGGAAGGAGGAATATTATTTGTAGTAAGGGTCGGGGGCGGATCTTGAATAGGGTTGGGGACCATCGTTTAGCTCCATACTAAAATGGTATACCTTTACAAAGATTCAGCCCTAATCAATTTGTCCATTTAGATTGTATCCATACGATGTGGGATAATGATAAAGAAAAGGAAAGGGAGAGAAGAATTTACAAAAAATGGGTTGGTTCCCAGAGGAAAGATTTAAAGGATTTTGCCACTAAAACTTTCCTAGATTCTCTAGATGCCATTTGGTTAAAACATTAAAGTTGAAAAAGTAAATAAAATAAAAAATCCCAGCATATGTTTTGGGAAAAATGATAAATTCACTTCAAATTTCAATTCTCACACTCCAATTTTGTTGCTTAAGGTTGTACTTGATTTTATTTAAAAATGCCAATAAAAATCATTTGAAGTTTTGAAAATTTCAAGTTTAGAGTGAATTTATCAATTCCCTATTCTGATTCACAAGAAAATTATAATTATCCTTTTTTGTATTATAAATTGACAAATAACAATTAGAACAGATCGAAAAAACTAATGTACGACTAGTACTTTTTTCCTGCTACTCAACTTCGTACTTAAATTTTCCATATATGCTATCAGCGCTATAGTGACTGAAATAAGAAGTTAGTGATATGAGAATACATGGTATACACAAATTATCGAACCTCAACATAGATCAGATAATAGTACTAATGCATATAGGCATACAATTCTATTTGTTCATCTTGTACTATTTGAGACCAGAAGCACTTCAAGTTTATTAAATGTCGCTTACTTGTTGCACCCATGATCGTACTAAATGAATTTTACTACATTCACGATAAAAATCTTTAGATGCGATATTTGTCCCACTAGACGTGACATCAAGGATCTGTCCCGGGTCAATTATCGTACATGCTAATAAAACTACGTGGAATCAAATATGTGAGTCAGCCCCTTTGCAGTGTCAGGTAGTCCTCGAACCAGACCTCAAAACTACTTTCAGTTATCCAAATGTTACTGCGGCAGATAGTTTTTTGAACCATGCACCAAACTAAAGAAACTTGTTTTAGTGTGCCGATCGTGCAACAGATCTTGGCAAGACATTCAGGTACATCTTGATGTAAGCCAAAAGCCAAGAAAGGTGCTTGACTGCTTTGTGCGGTAAAATCTAGATTGCACCACGGCAAAAATGACTGCAAAGAAAGGAAGTCGTATCTGCTAACCACATTCCTGTAGTGATCTTGGTGTTCTTGCTCTACATAGCTGGTTTTTTTTATCCTACTCACCACATACCTTAGAGGCTCATAACGCGCATCTTGAGGAAACAAGGAAACATTCTGAGAGAACAATTTATAAAGGAGAATTGGCACCAAGGTCTGTCATGACAAAGTGAAGCTGTCGTTGCAAGTGATGAACCTGTCAAAAATTAGGTATCAATGGTGAGAAGTCCTTGTAAAAAAATAGATATTTCCAAGATCTGGGAGGCTACTGATTTAAAAGATTACTATCGTGTAACGAGTTTAACAGTGTCAATTTATCAACTACTTTCGACAAATTCAAGAAATTCTACGAGTGGTCACTGAATTCTTACAAGCTAGTATAACAAGCAGCTACTATGATCTACTGAAAGTAGGCAGCCAATTGTAAGTAATTATTTCATGTGGCAAGAAGCAATGAAAATTAAACAAGATCTATTGAGTACTGCTAGTATCTTCGGCTAAATGGAGCAGCAAGACATAGACTGCTCTAGAACTAACTCTGATGCAGTCCATAAGGCCTAAAATCAGGACTAAATCGGCTTAGAGTAAATAGAGTTGTGCTTTGCCGAAGAACAACGATCTCCTCCCTTCTCTGTGCTGCATCTGTGCTCATATGAAATTTTTAGACCAAATGACCCTACTTAAAATGTTAGCTATCAATATTAAGTACATGTGGATGTTTACTTCCATGAATACTCCACTTCCTGGGTCTATTTAGGTTCTGAAGACGATTACTTATACATGAAAAATCAAGGAAAAAACTCTTGACAAAAAATGGCATGAACATTGAGAATATAAGAAAATGTTTCGGGAGACGGAGTTTACCTCCTCTTGGAGTAAAGTGGGGAGATTCTCAGTTACTACGAAACTGATCATTTCCTTTCGTAGCTTTTCTTCTTTTATACCAGACCAAGTATGATAAGGCAAGGACAATAACAATACTGTCAGAACATCACCAACAGATGGATGCATTCCACTGAAATTACTCACATCAACACCACAAAATCCATTGCGCTCTCTTGGAGAAGAAGGAACCAGCATATCAACTCTTTGTTGAGAGCCATCACTGATTATCGTTCCTGACACAACTGTCACGGGATCTTTGCTAATTGTCTCCCAGAGTTTTACGTTCTCTTTCTTGCAAGAAGTTGAATCTGTAAAACCAAGATTTCCAGTCAACATCCGTGCTCCTTGGCAACAAACATTGGCACCAATTTCTTGTAAGGTGTCATTGTCGCCCAAGGACTTGACATTTGCGCTTTCAGAAGCCAACCATCTGGTCACATGTTCAAATAATTCTGTCCCCTGCACTTGTTTCAATACCTCTCCCTGAAATGCAAATGGTTGAACCCCAAACATAAAGATTCTTTGATTAGTTGCTTCCATGCCGAGAAAAATATATAATAAAGGGGATAGGGTAAAGAGAAGAAACATGGTATCCAAAGAAGCTCGAGGACCTTGATAGAAAGTCTTCCCTTCTCCTCTTCACTTAATGTTGCATTCCCTTCATCTTGTCTTCTAACTTCAGCAACCCATTTGATGAACTCACTGAAATTGTTAGGCAACGACGTAACTACAACAGAGAGCACTTCCTGAACATCTTTCATGTCTTTTGACTTCAAGATAAGGGGAACATCATGTACCAAGTACGTTGCAATCGTACTCCAACTTGCATGTCTACAACTCTGTCAAGAACCAATAGTTGTATTCAATATATATGAAGCATAGTGGAAAGATTACGATACTCCATTAACTTTTTAAGGTTATCTGATACCAAGTAATTCCCCGAAAAGCTCTTAAGTTCATCACCTCGAGGTCATAGTTTCAGAAGTATTAAAGAGAGTATATCCTCCTCTATCTCTCCCTCCATATCAGTCCTCTCTGGGTTACCAATATAAAGAAAGGAAACTTGCTAATGTTTTATGTCCTGTGCTCTTTTGAACCCTCGTGCAACAGGCAAGAGAAAGAGGGTTGATGATAAATTGTTGATGTTAAGAGTGCCAAATCTTACCATGAGATAGTCTCCAAGGAGCTCTAGCCACACCAAGTTATTTATATGAACAAGAAAAAGGGATTGAAGATATCCCCACGTAAAAATAACAAGAAGAAGAGACCCTATATGAGACAGAAACAGGACCATAACATTACCATTGTATAAAGAACAGATGGCCCTCTGTTTGGTCTTGAAATCATCATGAACCTGAAAATAATATGCGCTCGAAACATAAGAGGAATGTATTACAGCCACCTACAATACAAGATCATTTAGACATGGAAGCCTAGTTAAAAAGGATGATAGGCTTACAGCAGGCCATATGTAGTTACTCAACAAGCTATAGAAAACCTCAAGCCCAACTACCAATCTGTGCAAATGGGCCTTAAATAAAAGTAAAAGTAAAACCATCTCCACCAAACAACTTTAGAAATTATGATGATGTATAAACTCTGATACTTCCGTCCACATATTACACACCACCAGTGTTATTGACGATTCTCGTTAATCTTTCTTTTACAGACATTTTCCCACTGGTCAGACAAGGATGACTTGAACAGTTGAATTAGGGAAGTACTGTTCTCACACCAACATTTTTTTACAGCAGCTTGATCTCAATCGAATTTGGTAGACATCACTGTACATTTTGGAACATCTGTAGATTTTGCAGTAAGTGGAATTTTAGATATATTGGAATCAGTTTGAGCTCCAGAAATTGCTAATGAGAGTTTTATCTTAGTTGGCCTCAAGGTAAGGCATGTTATTTACTCAACAAGTTCGTAACTTGGATCGTAACTCATTACAAACTTCCTGATTTTCACTTCAGGAAAGTTATAGCTGATTTCGCGCTATCTAAAATATATTAATTTTCTCAACACTTGCATTATGTTATGGTTTCGAGATCAAGTACACAGTCCAACTAACAGACAACCTTTCTCATTCAAGACAGAAGTACATAACATGCAAGTTTATATAACACAGTATGAGTTCTGCGTTCAAAAGTCCATACCAATCAATATTTGTGAGAAGAAGTGATTGATGTGAACAGAAACCAGAGGAAGGTTTGCTGAAATATAAGACTTCTCACAATCACTATAGTAAATAGATTCTAACACAAATCATTTAAGCCATAGGCTACTATATTGAAGTTTGTAAAAAGAAAGCTAACCCCCTGTGATGTCCTGTTGCTTCATCAATTGTATCCATGGCTTCCCAGAGGAGTTTTAGAGGAACCCAATGTGGAGGATATTTAAATCGAGCAACATCCAAAATTAGAACCATGTCCCTTCCAGCATGATAGCCACCAATTGGGGAAAAATGACCAGTTCCTGTCTATAAGCACACAGTGAAAAAAGTCTCCTCTGTCAGTAAAATTAAATGGCGAGAAAAAATAAAACATGATAAGATAGTCTTTTGCAAAAACAAAGATCCTGAATGAGTAAGTTATAAATTTATCAAATCAATCAATAAGCCAATGACATGAGAGAGCCCATTACAAAGTGAGGTCACTGAATGCCCTCTTGTTAATCAGTGGTACTTCACCATATTCTCAGCATGTCTTAAATGAACTTCAACTATTACTTTCACAGAAACAGAAGATATATCGGCCTCCTCTCAGAAACTTTTTTAATTCTTTAGTTAATGTATGTCGTGTCTGGACGGACATATATATTTATTTTTTGGGGTGGGTGGGGGGAAGGAATTAGCAAGGCTTCTACAAATCCTTAATAAAGAATAAAAGTGACAATTTATGGTGTTAAATATCTATCGACACTACCAACCACAGAATCCTTAGTAGCATAATTTGCAGACTTCAAATGAGATGCCAGATTCCTGCTATGGAGGCCAATACAACTTTGGCACTTAATTGTCACTTCGTTACAAGCTGAATTAATTTGAATTGTCAAATCCATCATGGATTCTGATATTTCCCTCCTACATGACCAGTGTAGGAATCTAGATGCATATACTACACAATAAAATGCAAAGTTGAAATTAGCTTCACTACCTGGTTGAAATGTGCTCTGTGGTATGATGTAATCAGATGGAAATCTTCAGATGCAGTACATAATGCTACAAATCTGCGAAAATCCTCAAGTGTGCTTTCATTTGTCCGAAAAGCTCTAACTTCAGCACCATTGCAATGAGCTAAGCATGCAAGTTTTCCAAACGAGATTCCTTCAACTTGAATCTTCTCCAAAGGTTCACAGCAGTCCAACATGGAATCATCAAACCATCTCCAAGGGCCTGGGAGGAAACTAGTAACATTGTGCCCTCAAAGGCCTCCGACAAAAAACGGGAGAAGATAGCCAAAATGTGGACTCTAGATGCCGCATAACAATCATTGGAAAAGAGCCCAAAGCTCAAAGTACTCTAATCATCTACTTTTCGTCATCTATACTGCAATGATAACTAAAAAGATGCTTTTAGCTAAATGTAAAATAAAAGTGAGATCTTTCAACCAGGTCATGCCAAATTAAAGTTTGGCATATTTTAATTTTCAAAGAGCTCCTCAATAATATGTAGGAGATGGTTAACAAAATCTCAGTGATAGTACCTTGCAGGTCGCGATACATACCAATAACACAAATATTAATTCGAAAACTGCAAAATCAACTATCGTATCCCTTCCAAAATCAAATACCTCGTAGAACGTGTTTAACTTTGATTACTGTCTGGCCCAAAAGTAGGTCAAAGATTCATTCAAAATACGTTTCAAGAAATACTCTAATTTTGGGACAGCTTTCATCTAAGCTTTGTCATCAAAATGTAACGAGGTTAAGGAGTTAACCTTTCCACTTTCTTCCAGGATCAATTGCGAGGGCATTCAAGACCATGGCAAGGCTGGCTAGTCCACAGTATGCAGGCTCCGATTGGGTCTGGTAGTAAGATATCAATCTGAAAAACCCCTCCATATTCCCTCCTTCCAGAGACTCACTGAAGAGTTGCTGCAAACTCCCCAGAACTAAGACAGATTAAATTTCATATACAAAACAGAACAGGTAATTCTTCATTTCAGACAGAGATAATCATCTTAAACACATTTTGTTTTGTTTTGTGTGTGTGTGTGTAGTCTACAGAAAGAGGTCATGGGTGTGTGATATATACCTTGCCTTGAGGGGAAGAGAACTCAAAGGCAGGAGGAGAGGGAAGAACTCTTCTGTAAAGACTCGCCAACGCCATTTCTTCTGCAATCTTTGCCGCCTTCTTGCCTCAGTTCCCTCTCTCTTCCTCGTATAGTCGTATGAAATAGCAAGAGACTTTGATGTACTGTGTATGGTCAGAAAGAAAGAACTTGCCGTTTACTTTCCTTTTTTGAATTGGCGGGGGTCCATATTTTTCCCTGGCTTTTTTATAATGATTCTTACTCGCTTTTACTTTTGGTAGGTAAAATCTTTTTGTTACACCATTTTCTTGGCGTATGGATCAATAAAGGCAATGCTTCCGTTAACGCTCGATCCAAAAAAGCGATGACCATTTTTATTACACTATGGCAGATTTGGCTACATCGAAATGCAGTTACTTTCAAAGGAGAAATATTTAATCCAATGAATATTATCAAGAAGATCCAAGGCCAAGTTCTATATACTTGGAAGTCATTCCAATTAGAATCAATAAGACAAATGGATAAAGGTTCTACCATATCGACACCAAGCTGCGTTCAACCTTCATGAAAAAATGTGCTCGTGCACACAACCTAGAAGATGTTTCGTGTATACAGGTTCTTATTTCCAGTAACACAGGCATAGATCGGGTCTTGGGATCTGTATCTTGATGCCTTTGGGACAAATATGGGATCATGTGCATATACTTATTATTCTCATGATTCATTTATATCACAAGCTCTCGCTATCTTAAAAACTTTTCGGTGGGCAAAAGAACATCATTTGATTCACATTGTTTTATATACTAATTCTAAATGTTTACTTGCTCAGATAACAGGCAGGAGGAGATTAGCGTTGTTGCTGCCCCAGTAATGTATGATATATGCAAGATCAGCGCCAATTTTCATCACTGTCAGATATTATTAGGAAGCAAACGACAACTTCAAGAAATTGTAGGACTTGCCACTTTTGCATGCAAAGGTAGATTGGAAGTCCCTATGACATAGGATCATGATTTAGATATTTTTCACTCTTTTGTTATATAATGGACAAGGTTTAGCTTCCTGTATGTTAATATAATATTGTAAACTCTTGTATGGCCGAGATGGTTTGTTATATATTATTATTCTCCTCTTAACAACAACAAAAAACTTTTTTTGTTACACCATTTTCTTGTGCCGTAAGCAAATTTGGGCCTTGTCATCAAGTAAACTTAAGTCATATATTATGATTTTTTTTATTTTATAAAAAGACTTAAATTGATAAATGGAAGATTAAATGTAAAAAGAGAAATTGAATAAAATTTATATAAAAAATAAACATGAAAAAACGCTTATAAAATCTTTTTTAATTTGTCATGTGGTCAATTTTCTTAGAACAGCCTAAAAAAAATATGATCTATTTTTTGAAAAACACAAATAAAGATAGCTCATATATTTCTTCTTTCCCTTTCTTCTTTGGTCGACATTGTTGACGAATAAGAACACGAGTTTGAAAAAAAAAGAACACGAGTTTGTAGACATCGTTGACGGAGTGAGGCGACAATTATTAGATTATAATTCCAGAATGCTTGCCAGTCAAGTACGACACTGACAGTAGAGGAATATCTCGAAAAAAAGTGCCATTAGGCAGAATGAGCTGCTGCTGCAGTCCATTTGCAAGCAATCTAACTATGATTTCAACTTCATGATTAACGCTCTGCTTTGGCGATCAATTGATTATATTCCTTGGTAAAGACACAGAAATGCAGTTCATTGATTAACTACGCAATTTTGACGCATCTACTGTCAATAAAAAGGTGAAACAAATGATTATATTGAAACAAAGACGAGAAAAGAGTCAGGATTATAATATCGTCGCCTAGAGGATATCCCAAAAAATATTAGTTTGCTTTGTTTTTTATTTAGCAAACGGTCGTACTCTTCATCTAAGAGTTAACTTTTGGCCGCTCAATGTGCCCATAAAAGCAATACAAGTTAAGTATTCAACCCACCGGCATCTGAAGAAAAGTGACTGAAACTAACATATATAAGCCTGAGACAACAAGTCCGTTTGATCAATAACAAGAATGCAAGGGCCAAACATTCAGTCCAAGCAAAAAGTAATCTTTCAATTGTTCTTGTCCCGCTAAAGAAAATTGTTCAGAGACTTGTGGAGAAATGTGCATCTGCGGCGGTGAAACCTTAAAACATGGTTAGCAACAAAACTACCTGAATTCCAAATACTACTCCGATGATGAACTTTTCTACAGCAAATGATATCAACAAGGCTAGATAACTATGTTAAATAAAACTATACTCACATGACTCGTGAGAAAGCTCTTACGTTAAACAGGCTAGTTTAGAAGACATTTTAAAGAACAAGTAGGGTGCCTTATAAATGTATGTAAGCTATATGGGACAGACTTAGGACAAGCAGTCAAAAATCTGAACCCACCCCGAAACCGAGAGGGTTTCACGTATTCCTTCTCAAGCCCAACACCATGACTAACAGCGCCTCGTCTTTCCAGTAATGGCAGTCTAACAGAGTAAGTCACCAGAGCATCATCCTTAATAACGGGGTTCAACTTCGAACAGCGGTTTGATCGTTGAAAGACCAATCTGGATTCGTCTGGGTTCAACTTCAATCCCTTGGAGACAGCACCTGCTTGACATATAACCTAAAAAGGGAAATAAACAGCCTGTCCACAACGTACTTCTACAACATATCGACATTTTGAGAACATTTTAGAATTTCAGAATAGAACCGGTTGGCAATCGGAATCTATACTCTGAAGTTACTATTTCAATCGCAATTTTGACCAGGGCAGAACTGAGACAATCATATATTCCTTGTTGAAGGGGCACAAAATAGAATGAAAAATAAGGTCTCTACTCCAAACATCAGCGAGGAAGGAATGTCACATATAACTGTAATCTGAAGGGAGACATTGAAGAACCAAAGTACATAGAGAGAGGGGGAGAGATTATGCTCATTGGTTCTTCAAGGGAAACGAAGATTGGAAGCGATAGAGAAGAGACCAAGCTTGTAAACAGAATTTCTGACTCTAGACCTAAAAATTGAGGCAGTCCATGTCACGTTCAGGTATTCCATATAATTGAGGAGAGAATCAATATTTTCTATTGACTGTGCTTAGCAAACAGAGAATTTGAAATAGGGGGACCCACTTCTGATACTAGCGAGATGCAAGTGATCAACCATGGCCTAGAAGAACTGCAAGAAAAGATTCTAAAATTGTGGTGCACCAAGATCTTCTTCTACCTTGTTATCTTTGCATCTCTTCATGATCAGGAGCTGGCTTCGAAGGTGCAAAATCTGCCACATACATGGAAAAGTAATAAGACATCTAACATGCCACATACATGAGAAAGTCAAATTCAAAAGAGTTTCATATATGAAGTAACGAGGAAACACATAACAGGACAGAAGTTAGTGGTCCAACAACTAGTCCCAAAGAAACATAACAAGAATCAAGTCCAAAACCTTAGCCTCTTTAATGACGTCCTGTCAAAAGTTCAATTCCGCAGTAGTAACCTATTCTTGTTATAACTCCCAACTCTTCTAAACTTCAAAGTTACGGTAAGTATATAAGAATGCTGCTGGGGCAGGGGATCATCTCCATTGAAATAAAAATATCACCGCGTTTAGAATAATATTACACCACAAATTCCACTTTAGTTGAAAGGCGAGATGGACACTAAGGCACAGAGTCGATTGGACATTTTAGCCATAGATTTTGCAACTCCTACTGATTTATTCAAGTGCGGCCCACTACATGAGACTCCCGTCATTGTGCGTCTAGAGCACATTAGATGCGAGCAGCCTTATCCCAGCGTTATGGAGAGGCCTTTTTTGTGCCTCGAGCCCGTGAACTCCAGTTCAATGTAGAGCAACCTTGAGCTCGTCATCTGGTGAACTCCTATCTAGAAGACACAGAGAGGGGGGGAGTGGGGAAAAACGTTATAATGGTAAAATAGTACCTCCTCTTGAAGCAGAGTTGGAAGGTTCTCCGTTGAGACGAGACTACGTATTTCCTGCAAAAGCTTCTCCTCTTTGATACCAGACCACGTTTCCCAAGGCAAGGCCAGTAGAAGTGCTGTTAGAACATCATTGCTTGCTGGGTGCACAGTGCAGCTAACTTTGCCAGAGTGACAGCAACTCAACTTCTTTGGAGACGAAGGGACTAGCACATCCACCCGTTCCTCACCATTGCTATTGCTCACCATCCCAGACACTACAGTAACGGGCCTGTCTCCGTTTGAGTTTAAGCATTTCATGCACATTTCCCGACAACAAAACCCATTTGAGGATACGGAATTTCCAGCCAAAAGCTCTGCACCCTGGCAACATATGCTTGCTGCAATATCAGGCAAATTATCTCCACTGCCAGAAGGTAGGATGGTCTGGCAACATGATTTTCCCGAAGATAAGAAACCGGTCACGTGCTTATAAAGACCAATCTCCTGTACTTGCTTCAATACTTCCTCCTGCCAAAAAAAAAATTCGGGATACTATGATATCCTACGAACTGCAGCAAATTGTAAAGAATAGCCTAAAGAACCGCAGCGTATCCAGGGAGTTAGCATAGTTAATGGAAAACCTTCACACTAAGTCTTTCTTTCTCTTCTAGGCTTAGCCCCTGACCGCCATCCTCTCCTCTCCGAACTTCCGCAACCCACTTGATAAATTCCTCAAATTTGGATGGGAGAGACGTGAAAACAATGGAGAGAACATCGTGCATGCCTTTCACATCCTTCGAACTTAATAGCACAGGAACATCATCAACTAAGTAATTAGCGATACTGACCCAACTCTCGTGTTTACAGCTCTGCAGATAATTTCACTGAACAAGCATCAGGAGCTATCCAAAATTTCGTAAAAAGTACTAATGCCAAGATTCCACAGAATACACAATAGAGATGTTAAGAAAGAGAAATAAGGCCAAGCCATGTAGATATCACATAAACAAGGTGTCCCCAGAAAAGTAAACTAAAGACCAAAAAAGGTTCAAACATCAGTTCAGACTGATAACAAACCCATTGCAACCCATCTAAAAATAATTGGGCAAATATAATTCCCCTACAGACACCCCCATCTAAAAATACACGCACCGGAGAAAGGTGACTTAAGAAAAGATTTTAGAAATACAAGAGCCAGTTAAGATGATAATGCAACTAAAGCCCACATTCTGGACATGGCAAGAACCCCACATTCTTAGACACTGCCTAATCAGAAGGAAGAAGAAAGTTGTTAAGGCTACACTCCCATATTTTCCTAAGGGCTAACTAGTTTACAGGCCCCCTAAATAATGAAAAATCCCTCAAAAACATAGACCACTATAACGCATATCAGCCTGTATGCAGACAATAAAAAACCAACCACTGGAATCATACCAAAGTATATAGCAATGCTGGTGCTCTCTGAAGCCTGGATATTAGCATGAAGCTGGAAAAGATAACAAACTGTAAGTAAATGAGACCACATTTGGAAGGCATTACAAGTGCCATCAACTTTAATGTATTCAGAACTCGGAGCAACTTATCGGAAACCAAAACAACTGGTTGACAAGAGACTCGTACACTTAGAACATATGCTTGAAAACCAAGGTTAGATAAAGGACAAGAGGCTGCAATTCCAGGGTCCATTTATATCATACTTTTCCAGTACGCAGAGGTAAAGGTGGCCAAGCTTACGGCAGCTGAGTGAACATTGCAATTTCGAACGGGCTTTACCAGTCGAGTTAACAAGCATCTAGCAGCTACACTAATTTTAATCTGTATGATGGTCGCTATCAAGCGTCACTTAATACATAAAGATGGCTTCTACATCTTGATCAGCTTGGTTGTGTTCCTACTTCTAGCCTTTTTATACAATTGGTATCGTTATTAGTTCAACAAACTTCTCCCTGGTAAAATCTGTTGCAAATTATCAACTGCTTTGAAATCTATATCATGTCCTGACAGTGCACAATTGCTAGTGATATCATACAGAAACAATACCTCGTATAGAAATATGCAATTCATTAGAGATACCATAGAGAAAGAATACCCTCTATGTCGTCCACTGGCAGCATCAGTAGTGTTCATGGCTTCCCAAAGCAGAGTTAGTGGAACCCAATGAGGAGGATACTTGAATCGTGCGACATCTAAAATCAACACCATGTCCCTTCCAGCATGATAACCTCCAATAGGTGAAAAGTGACCAGTTCCAGTCTGCAATAAAGATCATAATATTTCACTCAATTCTCTGATTACCTGACCGTAGTGTGATGATGTGCATAACACCAGTCCATTAAAGCTACTCAAGAACTGAGTACTTCATAAGAATGCAGATTGTATAGCAAACTCCGTATTTGAAGAAAATAAAGTGTGAGAAAAACCATGTAGTAGCAAGTCCTCTTTCACAAAGCCAGTCATATCATGTCATATATAGCAAAATGCGGTGTCCAACTTATATATTTGGCCCTCCTTATATCAGCAGATAACATACGTAACCATTTTCGTGGTTAGTGCTAATAGTGCCTTTTGTAGGTTAAATTGTTTCCTTGAATTGTTTCTCTTGCCATTCTATTACTTTTGATTACTGCCTAGAAAAGGTCTGTGTGTGTCCCTTTATAAACTTAAAAGAAATCTAGCGTCTGCATAGGTTGAAAGTCGTAACTCAAGTCGAAAATCTTTCTAAAAAGGCTTGTGTTAAGGGAGGTTTTTTTCTTAAGCTCAAGATTTTTGCACTTCTAATAGTGTGTGATGGGCCTGATGGCTCATATGGTTGTTATACAGATCCTTTTTTCTTGATAACCAGGACGGTTAAAACAACGAAGAACGGTCGTAGAGAGTAATTAATGACAACGATATGATGTGAATTGATTCTGGTTTTTTTTTTTCTTTTCAAAATTAAGGCACTCTTAGGAACTGAAAGTCAAAATTATGGGGTTAAAAACGCGAGTTAAATACAAATTTGTGGTGGACTTATTATAGCTTCTGTGAAGATAATTCGTCCATCATTGAACAGCAGTCTATACTGGGGTTGTGTGCATTTCTATAATAAAGTTCACCAAAACATGCTAAGAAACCAACGTAATTATCCGGTAGCGTTCTGTAAATTTGGTTTGTTTTGCTGAAATGTAAGTAGAATCTGATTCATGAAAACTATGTCGGCAAAGATGATTTAATTTCGCTTTGCCTTTACCTCGAAAAGCATTGTTTCCATATAGCATCTGTTATTAGGGTCTGGAATGATTTTCTTTTGAAATTTAACATATAAGCGTCGTTTTTGGATCCTAAACGAGGAAAAGTCATGCTGGGAAAAAAAGAACTTGAGAGTTTGCCTAATTAGTAATCTCTTGGGGTTTGTATGTTACAATTTCATGCTAATAGCGTGTACAAGGTTGATAACAAATGTGTTAAACATCCCTTTTAAGGATGTCATGGCCTAAGAGTATCAATAGGATCCTTCTGCCAGCCTATGTGGTATGTCCTACCCCGTAAGATATGTATGCAAAATTTTATGTTTAAACTGAATGCTTATTTCAACTCTATGATCTACTGCTTACACCAATTTTTACTTTCAACCTTATACTCAAAACTTTAATGCACTTAATCAAAAAATATGCAATCCTTCTCACAGAGCGTTTACTGGCGGTTAGAAGACACTGCAACCCTTACTTTTTGCATTTCATCTTGATTTTCTTACCCTTGACTACATAAAGATCTCCAGATATGCAACGTAGCAGGGCACGCGAGTTTCTTGGAAGAGATGCATAAGGACCGCTATCATGAGAGACGCCTAATGGTACTTTAGTTTTGACATTAAACTACCATATTTATTGTTGCATCTTTTTTATTATTAAGTTCTATGATGATTGTGCTAAAATTTTGCCAGTTGGGGACTAAAGAACATGTGCTAAGATTCATTTTTCAACCGGCCGATCTGTGTAATACAAAAGGAAAACAAAAAAGTTAATTACAGAGAGGGCATATCCTTTCCCCCACTAGAGGGAAAAGTCCTATCTAGGAAGTAAAACTGGGACCCTAGCATCCTCTTTTAGTGGGTGCATAAATAGCAAAAAAATCAGGGTTGACTTCAATAAGTTAATCACCACCACTACTTATAGATTCAGTGAAACTGCAACAACTTTCCTTCTAATCATGCTTGGCTTTGATTGCTTTCCTTGTGAAATTTTTCATCTCTCTTCTTTTCTTCTTCTTACTTGAAAATCAATAGCAAAAAAGGGTTTTTGATTTCACAGATTGCTACTTGATTCCTGCACAATGTGCTATTACGTAGTTTTATTCCTATATAAAATAAACTAACTATCATTGAGTAAGGAGTAAATGTACCCTTTTGTTTTAAATTATGCACAAGTCAACTCACTGCATCTTGCGAGATGGAATAGTAACATTGCCATTAGGAACAGTAGCACCGTCTTTACTAACATGACAAATTACGAGGTACACTAAATTGCAGTTCTGCGCGATCAAGCATACCAACCCGCAGTCTCTTACATTTGCTCGCAGAGCCACTGTCCATTGCTTATAAACTACAAAGTACAAGTGAGATCTACCATAGAGGATTTGTCCACCTTTCCTCTTTAACAAGACCAGGTGGACAAAACTACGAGAGTTGTGGCCACAAAACATATGCACCTAATAACAGAGTATCTTAACTTCACACTTAAACAATAAAAGAGATAAGAAATGTAAGAAGATAAACTCAAAATTACCTGTTTAAAAGTCCCTCTATGGTATGATGAGATTACATGACAATCGTCAGATGTTGTACACGCCGTGACATACTTACGGAAGTCATCAAGGGTGCTCTGATTTGTGCGAAAAGCTTTAACTGCAGCTCCAGCACAGTGAGCCAAACACACAACCTTCCCAAAGGAGATGCCTTTAGCTTTAACCTTCTCCAAAGGCTCGCAGCAGTCTAGCATTGATTCATCAAACCATCTCCAAGGCCCTGAAAGAGAGTGTAATAAGAAATGATACATATACACATCAAACATGCAAACTTTGTCTTATACTCGGTAATATATAGTGCTAGCACAAAAAGAAACAGCAAAAGGTACGTTAAGATTGCAAAAAAAAAACTATCTAGACCTAGTCCTACCAATGATAAGATTTAACCACTGGCTGAAACAGGGCAAGGTATTTACACATTTATCAACTACTATATCTACTACAAGTGAAGTACCTTTCCATTTTCTACCCGGATCGATAGCTAGAGCATTCAAGACCATAGAAAGGCTGGCCAGTCCACAATATGCAGGTTCTGATTGTGTTTGGAAATAAGAGATCAACTTATAAAAACCTTCCATGGTTCCACTTTGAATGGCTTCTATAAAGAGTTGCTGCAGTTACAGAACATGCACCAATATTAATGGCTTGAAAAAAAGGAATGAGTTGACTAGTTTAACAATTTATGAATGTGAGAAAAAAAAAATTAACAGCAAAAAGAACGGTTTAAATTTTGCAGATAGAGAGTGTAGCTAAAAATGCTAAATAGAGATGAACTGCACCACAAAATAGATTTGAGGCCGTTTCATCTGAGCAATAATGCATTGACCCAATATCTCTCTTATCACCAAATGGCTTGAAAATAATAGCTTCAATAGGGGATTTATCCACAAGCTTCCACTATTAACTGTACAAGCGTATTATATATAGACCCAAACGAAAATTTGCAAGAATGCCTTACCTGAGTATGTTAGATTAAACATTTTTTCTAGCCTCAACCCAGCCGCTATCAACTATCGTCTTAACTAAATTTGTTGAGGCGGGGACGAGGACGGAACAATTGTGAAATTTGTTATTTTAAGCATCTAACAACAAAAAATAATGTTTCGAACAGAAGGCTATAAAGGAAAAAATCTGCTTTCCAAGGTCAACAAGAAGGAAGAATCTCCACCACTATAGGACCGTCCCAATCTAAGTCCTATATTAGTCATTTCACTCTGGTGAAGCTTTTGCAGAATACGAGTCGTACATCACATGTGAGGTCTGTAGATCAACTCATAAATGTTCCAACTGCGCCTATCAACAATTGATAAAATCACCATGGATAGTGTATGCAAAAGAAAATGCAATCAGGCCATTTAAAGTTGTTGCAATATCCAACAAGCCGTACGTGAAGCTATCATTCAACCTTTTTGTTTAGACAAAAAAAAAAAAATTCAGCAGTAACCGTTGGTTTTACTCTGTATTGATCTGAATATGACCAGAACGTCGACTAAAAATGCATCAAGAAAGGCAAACATTGTCGGGCAAGATTTACCTAACTATTTCCTTCAACACTTTGAAGCGTACAACCAAAGCAAATAAAGAGAAACAAAACAAAGGGAAAGAATAACATAAATGGAGAAAAGATTGAGAGGACATAAAAAAGGCTCCCGCCGACCATTAAAAGGAACAGTATTGCTAAAGTCAACAGTTTTTTTAATCAAACCAATTTTGCTCTCAATGTTGCAGAAACGTACAAGTGTTGCCAAATGTTCTTTGTGGTGATATCATCTCTTGCCTACAAGTTACTAAAGGTGTATATGGACACTTATACAGATTCATAAGCTGTTTCTATAGATAGAGATCCATGGACATGGAAAAAGGGAGATTAGATCTGCTTTCAAACGAAAGAGGGAGCACTAAACTAGATAACTATTTGAAAGATACCCTCTACAAACTAAACATGCAAGCCCAGGTTATATTTTAAGAAGTAAAGTAGGTGTTCCCAGATGCACATTGTTTATGTCTAAACCTACCAGAAGATCAACCAACAGTATGATCGCTTCTTAAATGACTCCAAATGTAAAGCAAATCTAATCAAAGGCGGAAGACGTAGAAATTGTCCACCAAAGAAACTCAGCAGGGGGAGCGTAAAGGAGGTGTTTATAAAGCCTATCTACGCATGTCACTAAACCTTTTCAGAACATATCTGACTCAAAAGCTAGCCGTAATTTCTGTAAAGCAACAGAATATTTACTAGTTCGGTTCAAGGATACATAGATTGCTGCGACTGCACTGGGAGGGAAAGAGTTAAGGCACTATCACGAGGGTTCGAGAGACGGTGACAATGTGCTTGTCCTTCAAATTAATCAGGACCCACATCATACTTGTACTGTGGCTACTCCCTCCGTAACCACGTTAAGCTTGGTGTCCTCCTGTTTGGCTCTAATTTCATCTCGCGTTCTGTTTCCCTGTTGTCTTGTCAGTTCCGCGAATTATTTACCGTGCTATTGACTAATCTCGTCAAATCGCTAATGAACGCAGTACAGAACAATAGTCCCTCGGTAGACCAGATCAAAATCATAAGTAGCGCATAAAAAGGAGAATCGCCGTTGAACATTCGAAATACAGCTCCAAGACGAGACTACCAGTGCAAATAACTTCTGACAGCGTAAACCCTAGCTAAAGCATTCTGATAAAAACCGGAAAGACACGGACCTTTCCTTCGGAAGAGGCGAAGTCGATGGCAGGAGGAGAAGGAAGGACTCTTCTGTACAAGCCGGCCATCGCCATCTCCGACCGTCGATCTTTCAACTGCTAATGGGGATTAGGGCTTTTGAGGCCCCTTAAAAAACCCCAAATTGCGAGGATTCGGGGGTTACTAATGCTCTATGCCCGCCCGCCCAAGTCAACCGATTTCAAAAGGGAAAGAGACAGGTGGGGTGGAGTAAAGGGACCCCGGGGATTTCATCGAATCAGACGATGTATAAGTCCGACCATGAGATTCTGTCACTAGTTAATTGGGGCTTATTCGCGGGTTATTTTTTTGAATTTTTCAAATTGAGAAATAATATAATTGCAAATATGGGTAACCCTAAGGGAAGGGAGGAATCGAATACGGGACCTCGAGGCCCCTTGCTAACTCAACCAACCCCTTTGGATTATTCGCGGGTTATTTAGACATTCCCTTTTTCCAACTTTATTTTTTTTTGAGGGGGTGGGGGGCCGACAAACAATGGCTCTCGTGACTGGCGGAGCGAATGGGGTTATGATTTAGCATATTGTTTAGAATTAGGATCGTAAATTTTAAAAAAACTTACATTTTTGGCTAATTAATCGACCATGCACTTTTACCGCTTGAGACTAAAACAAGGAGACTGTTAAGGCGATTTGGTTGACGATGATAGAATAAAACATCTTATCGATCTAAATTGTATTGTTATGTGTGGCATCCTAGGGAGCTGGGCCCATAATTGAATCTACTACATGTGTTACTTATGTTATGCACCAATTACTCTATCCAGTCAAATGTGCCCCTCACGTGGTCAACCATATGTTGTCTTCTTCTCCACTCATGGCCCTATAATGATTTCCAAAAATCAAGTGGGAATTCATACTATATATATAGCTCAAACTCTGCCACTTAAATTCTTGTCGATAATCAAATTCACCGTTACCAGGAGAGAAAACAGTTATACGCCATAATCCTAATCAAACTATGGTGATAAATAAGCAAGAAGTTGATGAACCAAACAAGAAAATGCCTCGATGTGATTAATCGGACTATATCGCATTTTATGATGTTTAATAATTTGAGTTGTAAAGGGAAATTGAAATAAATATTGGGTGAAAGAATCTAACACCAGTGAAGAAAATTAACGGTCTACTAACTTTTGACTTTTAACTGAAAAGAAATAAAAAGAAACGGAGAGACGAGAAATGAAGAGGAAAGAAATTAAAGCAATAAGTATGAGTTTCTTTTCTTGTGTCAATGAGTTTGGATGGGAGAGAAACTTATTATTATTATTACTTTTTGCATTGTTTGTGAGTTAAAGCAGAAGGATAATAATCGAAAGATTATAAGTTATTATTACTCGAATGTCTTTTTTTTTTTTAAGACGTGGTGTTAGTATCTATTAATAGATAGAAGGGCAATAACGGTATTCTAAATACGGAGTATTTTATTAACCTGACAACTATTTCTCATTTTTTCTCCCTTTCTTCTTAGTTTTGAGAATAAAATAGACCAAATATTTTCTTTCCATATCTCTTCTTTTTTTCCTTTCTAAAAACTCACAAGCTAATTAAACTGGAAATAAAAAGATCTATTTCATTTATTATTTTTTCCCTTCACAAAACTTACAAACAAACCGGTAAAAGTTGGTGCGGTTCCAATCAAGCTGCATTTTAAATGATTTTTAGTTGCTGGCAAAATGATAAGGGCCGGGCGTGGCCCGAATCCTGATTAACCCATTGTTGTTTTTTAAATCGTTGTGAAAAAAATACGGGTCAGACCCAACTCCAGTCCATAGGAGCCTGGCCCAAGACCAATCCTATCTAATTTTTGTCCCTATATCCTTATGCAGGGAAATGCTGACTAATTGACCGTATTGGCAACACTTTAACATATTTCAATAACCAAAAAAAAAAAAAAAGAGCGGCAATTTGACCTCATCACCAACCGTAAAATAATGAAAACACTATAATTAGTTTTGACCGTTAATGATACACCGTGCTCAGTTCTTTAGATGTGATTGCCGCATTATTATTGTTTTTTTAAGTTAGTGTAATGTCAAACCAAATCTTTTTTCCTTGGATCACTATCAACGAGCAATGTTAACCGACACCACTTTACCTTCACACGTGCACTTTTACCACATCCCGACACCACATCGATAACAATATCAGACTCATTGACTATAGTAATTGAAACGAGCCCAATCAATATCTCTTAACGCACATCCATTGGAAGATAAGTCTGATGCTAATAACCAGACTAATTCTAACTCCAATAACATATACAATTCGTTATAGTCAAAATGTTGTATTACCCATAATAGTTTAAAAGTATATATTACTCCATTTGTCTTCTACTATATGCTCAAGATATGCTATATCGAAATATAATTGAAGCTGGAATTCACTCATTATCTCTTAACATACCCAAAATAAAACATTTTTCTCCCCAATACAAGAGCGTATTCGCTACCACCACCAATCTCCTTCAGCGCGTGGTGGCGTGGTATAATAGGGTTTTCCTTTTATGTCGTTTAATTTTAGCGTTGTCTTTTAGTTTTATCCTGTATTCTTTGTGTGCCTGTCACTGCTGAGGCTAGATCCACGACTTTGGGGTAGGTTGTTCATGGAAGTCAGTTGAGACACTAGGTATTTGGCAACGGAGCATCGACTATGCGGTTGAGATGGGGTTCTTGTTGTGTTGTTGGTGGTCAAATTTATTGCTGATGTTGGTATTTGAGGTGATATGGTGGGATCTCTTGTTGGTTTGGTGGGCATGGTGGTGCCACCAGGTTAGAGAAGAAGGCTGAGTATGTAGGAATGGGTTTTTTTTATATCTGTTTGGATTGTTCTCCTCCCCACCCCCCAGTGGATCCCCTTCCCTCTTATTTGTTACAAAAAAGGTTTGGGTGTTTTAGTTTTGGTGGTAGTAAATATTGCCGCGGTGGTGGACGGTTTTCCCAGGCTTCGGGTGATGGGACTGCTGGATGGGGCACATGGTGGCGCGTTGGTGTGGCGGAGCCGAGGGTTGTGTGTTGGGGATGGTGGCAGAGGCGAGGAGATCACAAGGATTGAAGGTTTGCCAGTGGCGTTACGTGTGGATGTAGTGGTCTATGGGTGACGGGCAGTCTGGCGCTGCCATCGATGGTGGTGACAGAGGATCGGAAGATGACGGTGGACGGCTTGGGTTGCAGCTGTGGTGGTGACGCAAGGTGCTGCGTGCGGGCATTGCTGTGCGTGCTAGTCTAAGGCGACGGTGGCCTCGAGGGTTCGGGCCTTGGTGTGGATGATGATCACGTTTTCATGGGGATACAGTTGTCTGGTTGACCTTATCTCGGTTGTTTGATATGTAGTATATGTTTTGTGTGTTTGTTGTTGGTTATTTATCTTAAATAGTTCATATACCCAGCAAAAAAAAGTTAGAAACCTTATTAGTTTGTAAATTTTTTTGTCGCTTTTCGATATAGGTCTTTTATTTTTTTGCGATTTTCATCGGATGGAGATATCACTCGTGAATCTATTTACTTGCCTATGGGGTAGGTTGGTATTATCTTTAATATCAACGGTGAGGCTTCTTGCTCATTTTAAAAAAAAAATAACTTATAGCGTACTACTTTTATAAATTTGCAAATCGGAAGAATAGGACAAACAAAAACGAGTGTGGTCCCCGCGTCTCTGTAAATGGAAATTGCATGCTCCTGTCATTTACGGAAACCGTCTTCCGTACCAGCAGATACGTGTCGCATGCTGCTCCACTAGTCTCCAAACACGTGGTCCCGAAGAAGATGCTCTCTTCCTTTTTTTTTTTATTTATAATAATTTAACCTCTGCTGCAGCACACAGTTAGGCGTCGCTTTCGTGGCGAGCAAACTAAAGGTGTGGGGGACAAGTCGGCGGCTGCCGCCGGCCACCTTTTGTTCCGCAGGGCTCACTGTCTGCCATCGCCGGCTCCTCGTCCCCCGTGCCTTTCCTTAAAAGCATGTTTTACTTTCGACCTTTTACCATGAAGGCTGTCCTGTCCGTCCGGTTAAAGTTCGAACAGCTTTGAAGAATCGGAACCGTTGGATTTGCCACCCTGGCGTTTAAGGGAAGCGGTGAAATGAATTTGACAGCCGGATAAATGTGGTGCCTGCGGCGGACTGATCATTGGCATTGACCCCCGACATCGTTGTCTCTTCATGCAAAAATGCGTAAAGCGTACTGTTCTCAAGAAAATGTCTGGAATGCCCTCACTCGTTAGCAAAATTTACGGCGTCTCATCTCATCACTGTTACATGATCATCATGTGGTGGTACCATTATGGGGTCATTACAGGGATCATTATCAGCATCCTACATTCCTGCCGTATAAATCTAATTAATACTCCGTATTTATGTAGATAAATATGTATTAATCTTACTTGGTACCATAACTTGTTTTTCAAGATGATGTGATGCTCACATCCCATGATTCTAAATACTTTATCTTTTTTGTTGTTTTAGGAGAGAAATAGTTATCAGTAGTTGAAAATGCAGTACTTAGGTTATCGTATTTTGCGAGATTAAGAAGTTTTAATTTTTTTTAAATTAAATATCCGTCTCATCCGGTATTTGGGTTTTTTTTTTGCATGAGCTGTTTGAAATGAAAGTCTCAGATGCAGTTCTGCAGAATATATAAGTGTTTTGTAATTCATCATTTCTTAGTTAAAATTTTGAAGTCACCGGTCTTTAAGTTTTAGTTCTATTTCAATATGCTGTCACTACTATACCATCCGATATGTTGAAAATAAGGCGTGGATCTCTAACCATCATCATTTTACATATGTACTTAAACAAGAAAATAGACATTTGAGCTTCGCAATTCACATTCCGAGCACCAAACCCGTCAGTCAATCCATTAAAAGCTGTCATCGTACATTTCTAGAATCTCGCTAAATGTTTAAGTGTAGCGCAAATGACTTTTTTCAAGCTCAGTTATTTATTGCCAATAAACATCAACTTTTGGATCGATATTTTGGCATACTATCACTTTATGAATCCAATGGTAAATATTAGTATGATTTTGAACATGTTAGGTCTAGGGCATTTCTTGTTAAGTCCACGCTCTGTTTACTCTTAAAACAATCAAAAAGTTGATTTAATAATCTACGCCCTAGATTTTTACCTCGTTTTTGCAATATCTTCGAACTTTCCTCTGGGGAATATATTTTAAACAACAAGTGAGATGCCAATCAATAATGAGCTCCCCCCATCTCTCTTGCATCCAAGTAACCACATGGCACTCTAACACGCGCATTAAGTTAACTCTTATTCTTATGTTTTGAGATCATTTTTGTAATTACGTGAGGTCACTTTTTATGTCTCTATAATAAGAATATGCTTGTAGATGCATGGTATAATAATAATAATAATCATCTTAAAGGTGTGATATTGGCCAATTAGGTGTTATTAAACTGTTTAAATCACGAGTCACAGAACATTTGACCTCACATGCACAACGTTGCAACTTATGGCCAAAACCAGCATAGTTGTACCAATCCTTCGACATTCACTTCTCGCTTATTGAGAGTCACCCAACCTTAGCTTTATTTTGGAAAAGAATCAAACCAACAGTCCAATCTCCAAAAGATACATGCCAATAAGCAATGCTTATACCAAACCTGCCTCACACACACCAAGTAAGAATTCACTGCAAGTAGTAACCACCATTAATGGATATTCCCACAAGTCACACCCCAGAATCAATGTATCAAGCAAATGGCAAGAGGTCTCCTCAGTCATTTCCCAAGCTGTGGAGGTAACAAACAGTAAAGCAAATCTCTGCACCACCTTTGTCCTCTGATCCTCTCAGCTTCTCTTTCATCTTTCAAGACCAACATCCTCTTAGTCTCTCCTCTCCCTTCCCCCTAACATTCCCCCAATCCCTCAATTTCACTTTTCCCCGTACCCACCATTAATCCCTCTCACCCCCATTTCATTTCCTTCAAAACCCTCTTCAGCATTCACTTAACTCAATACCCATCTCCAGAAACCCTTCACTTTCACCCCAAATGGCCTCTGCTCTCAGTACCCTCACGCTCATCTTCGTTTCCCTCCTGGGTGGTCTTGTCGTTTCGCAGCCGGACCTCGACAAGGGTGAGCAAGAATCGCTGTACTTGGTCCTTGAATCCGTCAACTCGGAGGTCCCCTGGCGGTCCATCTTCCCAGACGACCTCTGCTATTCGGGCCCGCACGGCGTGGTTTGCGACTACTTTACGGATACCAGCCTCGGTACCGAGACGGTACACGTTACGGAGCTCAATATCGGGTACGTATCCGACCAATCTCCAAACCCACCGTGTACACCAAACTCCACCATCGACCCTCTACTTATCTCTCCCTTCAAATACCTCAGGAAGCTCTTTTTCTACAAGTGCTTCACCGAAACAAACGTGACACTGCCCGATATCTCGGGTTTCGGTTCTTCTCTGCAGGAGCTGGTTTTTGTTGAAAACCCAGCTCTGATGGGGTCTTTGAGCGGCAATATGAGTAATATGACGAGTTTGAGGAGGGTAGTTCTGACTGGAACTGGTGTTTCTGGGAAAGTCCCGGATGGGTTTGGTGATTTGGTTAATCTTGAACAGTTAACACTTTCAAGAAACAGATTTAGCGGCGAAGTTCTGCTAGATTTTTCAAAGTTGAAGAAACTGAAGGTTCTTGATCTCAGTCAAAATGGGTTTGAAGGGAATATTCCAGAATCTGTTGGTGGGCTCACAGATTTACTAAAGCTGGATCTGAGTTTTAACAATTTTTCTGGGAAAATCACCGAAAGTCTGAAGGGTTTAAAGGGATTGGAGTTCCTTGATTTGAGTTACAACAAATTTGGTAACTTCGGGGTGCCTCTGTTTCTAGCAGAGATGCCCAGATTGAAAGAGATGCATCTTAGTGGGAATTTACTAGGAGGGCAGATTCCGGAGATATGGAAAAACCTTGGGGGCCTTAATGGAATAGGATTGTCTGACACAGGGCTAGTTGGGAACATTCCAGCTTCAATGGGGGTATCTTTGAGAAATGTATGTTATCTAGGGCTTGACAATAACAAGCTGGATGGGACAGTGCCTGAGGAGCTTGGGGCATTGGAGTTGGTGAGTGAGCTGAATTTGCAAAACAACAATTTGAGTGGGAGAGTTCCCTTTTCTACCAAGTTTGCCACTAAAGTTGGGGAGAAGCTGAAGTTGGAAGGGAATCCAGGATTGTGTGTTGATGAGGGACTAAGGTCTGCTAAAATTAGTGGCAGTTTGGGTCAGCTGAAGGTGTGCAGCAAACCAGATATTCCTCAGTATGTCCTTTTCCATGGTGATTCATCCATACCTCAAGTTTCACATATCTTGATGGTTCTTGGGTTCCTGCTGGTCTTGTCTTGGTAGAGATTTGAGGTAGTGTTATCAATTAAGGGAGAGAGACTAGGTTACAAAGAGGCAACAGCATATCATACCACTGACTTGATTTGATGGATAGGAAATTTTGTTTTGGAGGGTTGTAGTAAATTAATCTAGTGGCAAGGGCAAACATGTAATTAGAGTCCCCCAGTTCTGAAGTTCTGAAGTGCATATATAGTATGGTTGCTAACTTGCTGCTATTCATGAGTTTATCATGTTCTTGGTTTTCAGAAGAAATTTTTGGCCTTATGAATCTGTTTTGGTCCATCATACATGCGATGTTTTCTTTGTTTTGTGCTGACAAACATGCTACATGTGGGACAATTCTGAACATTTTCTTTCTAAAAAGCATACTTCTGCTTGGATTTGAAGTGGACATGTCCAAAGAAGAAAAGGAATATTGGAACTGGACATGTGAGTCATGTGACCAGCAGTTCAGCATTAACATTATTTGGTCCTCAAAGCACAATGATGACCAAATCCTTCAATACGGTTGGAAAAAGGGTATACAAATGGAAAAAGGGCTTGCACTTTTTCAGGCAATGTTCTTGGATGTGGCTCTCCCAGGCTCAGCCACCAAGTCTTGCTATGAACAGAACCTTGAACTACCAAAAAAGAGCTTTTGTCGAAGGATGTAATTATAGGTAGATTGTACAAGATACTATGAATGAAGTGAAATGATCTCTATAAACTAAGCAAGTCACTAGCTACCAGTGTTACAAGGGAAGAAGCTTCACTCAAGATATTCCACTACTCCCCTTCTCTTCCTCTTGTACATGAGGTTTCATACTGGACGTTTGACAAAGCTCATGACTGTTCTTGGAAATTAATATGGATCCAGCGTCTGGTCCAGGATCCGAAAATGGAGATGTATATGTACTGGTAGAAGTGTTGGCTTTTGATCTTGACCTCGATGACCCGCCGTTCACGGAGTCCTTAGATTTCTTTCGTCGTGACTTTTTGGGGATGTCCGGCAGGTTTCTTGCGGGCGACTCTAGGCTTGGGTCGGGGGGTTGCCGGGTCGATTTAACACTTTCCGATGAGTCCTTCGAGTGGTGCCTCCTTGATTGCCTTGATTTGGTGGATGAATCTCTCCTTGGGGATTCACCTGATAGGGGATTCTCGGAAGCCGAATGACGTCTCGATGACTTTGGCAATTCTGGTAGGTCCCTAGGGGAAGAATTTGCACCTTTTCGGCTTGAATCTGCGAAAAACAGGTAGTAAATATTCAAAACCAGAAAGATGCACAGGACTTTGACTTTATGGTCTGAAACAAGAGCCGAATAGTCCCTATAAACTGTTCTCTTGTGACATGGTTGGTGCTAAACCTCAATGAAACCACAAATCTTCTTGGGTTCATCCTCAATGGGGATACAATTATGAATAATTACTGTTAAGTTACCTTTTGCTCTAAAAATTTAAGTGGTAAGAGAATGAACTCAACATGTTATCATGTTTAACACTCTCCCTCACATGCAAGCTCCCCGATTGTACGTGGAGAGACAAATCAAGTCAGAAAATTGAGTGCAAATAGCACTATAATAAATGGAGACCAGATATACAAGCGGGAATAATCGAACCCAAGACTTTGCTAAACCAGTTCTGATACCATGTTAAATTATCATATGCTCTAAAAGCTTAAGCTGTTAGAGAATGAGTCAAATAATGTTATCATGTTTAACAATTACCTTCAGAAACCCACTTGATTTCGGAATTCTCAATATGGTCTCCAGTGGCCTCTAAGGGAGCTGATTGAAATCCTGGTGATTTGAACTCCTTCATCTGCCCAGATCAGAATACAGTCCACATTAGGCTTGCTTTACAAATCAAAACTCATATATTTTTTTTTTGCAGGAGGCCAGTTTAGCCTCACACAATCTATGCAAAATACGGTGGGAGCCTTGTGCACTTGGCCGCTGGGGGTCTTGTGTCGTCCTTAGGATGCTTGGCCACTAGAAAGTTAATACATACCCAGCTTGGCGAATCGACGGATGGTCCATCCCATCCTATGTGAGCAACATGCTTTACATCCGTGGGGTACCCAATTTGCATCTCTGGTTCTTTCTCTTCATCTGTAAAATAATTGGCAAATCCCCTTAGTACAAATTCCATTTCATCGAGGTTCTACTTGTCTGTATTCTTGTTTATTTGAAGATCTGCTAACTTAGTAAAGGAATTTTCTGAGAAATGGTAGATTTGATGCCCCATTTGGAAAGATCCTTTGCACAGAATACCCACAATACGTGTGTGTGTGTGTGTGTGTTGGGGGGTGGGGAGGTGACCATTTCTTTCTTTGTCTCGACAGAATATAAGCATGCAAATGAATGTTGCAAAGAGACTCACCAAATATTTGAGAAATGTATCTTAGGCCTTTCAGAAGGCCCTTCATCTTGGTGCCCATTCCTGAGTGATATATGTAGCCCTATTTGCTAGAAGTTTCTCCAAACCAGCTAGTCCTTCATCGACATGAAACGTTCAAGTTCAAGGCTTCAGCTTCACAATCAGAGAGATCTAAAACAGAGTAAATGATAAGAAAACTAAACGAACTGATGTTCTGGCAATTCACATTGATGAAGGAAATGAAAACTCGAAAGCATGAGGATAGCCAAACCTTGTTTAGCAGGGCGAAAACTCAATGCCACGCCATGGAATCGATGATCCATGCAACAACACAGAAAGCCAAGATTCAATGACTGATTTTTCGAAAAAGGGTTCTTTTTTTTTTTTTTTTACGAATTCGTTTGGGTAATCGGTGTACAAAGTTGGTTAATTTTGTTTGACTATGAATGGGAAAAGGGGGCAAGTGTTCCCCTGGCAAATGTTGTTTAAAGCAAGTATTTCGTTGTTTCAATGGCGGGCATTGTTAGCTGTTATTGCCCATCAAACAAAAACAGACGGGAATCAGGTGTGAGAACAAGAGAGCTTCTCACATTTTCTCAAATTAACCAAGACTTGGAAAGGCTAATTATAGGGTGGTTTGAAGTTTTAACAAGTCTTTGTCAAAGGTCTGTGTCAAATGATCGAAGGTCTGGTTGCTAGAAAAGCGGACGATATGCCACACTTACAGGGCCCTGGGCCTTCTCCATTTAGTCATATATCGAAAGTATAATTTTGTGTTTGTATTTATGTCACGTGAATTTGATACAAGTGTTCGAGTCAAATATGTGTCTAAGCGTCGGATTTACTTAACTTTTAAAATTCAAACCATAGGGACATGGAAAAATATTCCTATTTCATATTTTTTTTATTCATTCGTTCACATGGCATTTTTACGTGACGCATATTGTTTTACTTTAAAACTTATGTTTCACAATAATAACAAACGAAAAGAAACTCTATAAAATAGTGTCCTTAGTGGCATAATCTATGAGACGTGTCGGACACATATCCCGTATCCATGTGAGTGCCGAGTGTCCGACACAGATGCTTCATGCATTTTTAAGAGTCTATGTAACACGGGTTTGGATATTACCACGTAAATTTGCATTAATTTCGACAATGCTAAGGCAGAACATACGCGATGTGTGAACACCAAGTTTGCAACAGAAACAAAATTTAGGTGTAACACAGACAAAGCCTGGATTTAATGAGGGGGGTGGAGGGCAAGTAATAAAGCATAAATCTCGATGTTTTTGTTTTTTTTTTCTTTTTGTCTACAAGGAGGGTTCAAGTTAACAACGTACCACTAATCATTGGAATTACATAGATTTGAGTGCGATTATATATATATATATATGGGAGCTGATCCATTGCCAGCGCTAGCAGGTCCGCTACATAATGTAGCGGACGTAAATTATCGTCCGCTACATTATGTAGCGGACGGCAAAACAGCGCTGGCAAGCCTGCCAGCGCTGGCAATGGATCAGCTCCCTATATATATATATATATATAGTCATTAATCATTTTGCTTTCTTTTCTTCCGAGACCCGTTATATAGTAGTACAGCAAAAAACGAAGTCCTAATTAAGATTTTAACAAATACAAAAATGGACCGGCTTGGTTCGATAAAACTAGTAAAGGACATGGTGCTCAATTTATTCCTCGATTTTAAACGGTTAAGGTCCAAGATCTCTTTGAAAATGCAATTTTCTATTATGGTTGCGATTAAAGTTTACTTTAAACAAAAAGTGTTCACCTTTAAACAACAAACAAGAGGGTAGATTAACGTATTAGGGGATGAAAATAACCCCTAATAGCTATGATTAAAGTTCTGAACCTCATTTTTTAGACCACTGAATCCAAACTTTTCCAAATGTTTCCATTTGAAGCAAACAAAGCAACCTTGTAACAAAAATTTGATCCATGCACATGACGAAAACCCTCACTAGTCACCAGTGGGGGATACCCATAAGGGCCTGTAACGTCCCCGAAATCATTTTCCAAAATTAGCTATTTGATACTTTTTCATTATAAAAACTAAAAACAGCAGACCTTTCCGCTTTGCAAGTAAAATAGAAACGACACCGACCTCTCCTTTTCCTTCAAGAACTCGAGGATATCGAAAATGGGGCAGATTTTCAGGTAATATACATGGACCAACATAAGAAAAACCTGAAGAGCCAGCCAGAAGACAAAGGTGTATTATTGTTTTTCATATGTGCTCAGAATGCAAACAGCTTCGCATTGCGGCAAATAAGAGAAAAAAGGAAACAAGAACGAACAAAAGACCAAGAAACAAAAATAGGAGTATGTATCAGCAGTAGCTCATCAAGACGCTTTCAAATCATCCAGTCCAACGCTGGCCTGCAGAACACAATCAGAGATTTAAACTGCTGCAGAAAGAGCTACAATTGATTTAGAAAAGAAACTGGCTTACTCATTCAACACCTTGTACTCTTATCTAAAATACAGTTGAAAGCTGAGAATTTGTGCTACGCAGAGTTGGGCCTTGTGATGAGATATATTACCAGGAACTTGTGGTTCTCTTCAAGAAGAGGCGGGAAGTTTGTGCAGAACTTTTCGATGTCAGAATTAATGTCGCCAGTTCCCCCTACGACGTCCATGAATTTCTTCCTATCGGGAGCAAGCTTCATGGCAAGCTGTAATTCCAATTCGAAATGTGAAGAAAGCTTGTAGAATCTAAAAGAATGGAGAAGCTAATTGGAGATTAGAGCGTAATTATACTACTATTAACATGCTCATGATTCTCGATGGCAGAGTATGTAAACTCGTTATGCATACTTTAATCAAGAAGGCATGGTAAGTGTGATAAGATAAACAGTATACTAGTACTGAGGAAGGAAAAATAACATAAATTTACATCTTTCATTGATCCAAGTTTTCAAAGTGCTCTCTTAGCTGTATCAAAGCCTTAACCATGGCAATGTCCTCGATGTAATGTACTTAACATCTGAAACTTGGGAAATACAACACTAACGTGGCTATCAGAACTACAAATATTCTATATTCCTTCCCAGAGAAAATGATTTCCAATATTACAAATCCACTTACATGAAAATTATACAGATTCTAGATTTTTCCAGAGATGTACCATTAAATGGTCATGCCCATAAGACCATAATCAGCAAATCATCTGCTTACAAGCATGAGAATACAATCCTAGTCTGTATGTGTAGTAAAGTGTATATGGACAGACAAACACAAAATAAAATGTTTTTTTTGTGGCGTAGGCAGACTCGGAGATTTTCTCGTTATGCATTCTAAACCAGTTCCTGGCGTGCAAAATTACCTTGAAACTTGAACTGGCTAGCCAGCCATGCCATTTCTTCAGTGTCTTCTCGTAGGCATCAGTGCAAGCTTGTGACATGGCCCAGTCTGCATGCTCCAGTAAATTCCGGAACAATTCTACCAAGAAATCCATGGCCCTGGAAAAGTTATCCGCAATATTTTTAACACATCAAGGCTGTTTGATGTTAACATCTTGCATGCAAAGTATGCATGTGTGCAACAGTTCATACATCAGTGGAACAAGACAGGCAATGCCGCAAAAAGATAGTAAAAGTGGTAATTATTCCAACCTTGTTAACCAAAGAAGACCATTGGTGCAACTGGATGAAGCTTTAGCAGTCTTAGCTTCAACCTCCACTCGAACCATACTATAAAGGTAGTTGAATTCAGATGGATTGGATAAATACTTGTTTTCCAACCTCTACGAAAAACACATAGATTTACACATGTCAGCGTAACATATATACCACAAGTAATGGCCAGAAAGAGAGAATCTCTCACCATACTCAGAAAGGAAGCTCATAATGGCTTACCGTTATATTCCCGCCAATATCAGATTTCACAAGCGCCATAGCAGCTCCAAATTTGTCTGCCATCACATAGGAATTAGACACAAGGACGAATTATCAAATTTTTTATAGCAATCTTGCTGTAAAACTCACAAGAGAGAGAGAGAGATAAACGAGGAAAACAGCACATATCTTATAGAACTCAAAGAGAAAAAGAAAAAAAACAAGAGCGCTTCAACAAGGAGGTTATGAAGAGTGACTTTGTCCAAAAGAGGAATCAAGAGGGGACATGCCGCACTTCTCGCATGATATTCAACATTGAGCGCATGCCTCAATTCTGAGGAGCCAAGCCATGTCACTCAGTAGTCTCATGATCTGCAAGGTAATCTTTCTTGAATCGTCTAGAAGGCTCTACAATCCACACGGAAAGATGTTCAGTTGGTGCCTGCTTGCCCTGCCTACGTTAAAGAAAAGGTCCTTCAACTTAGTGTCACAGCCATTGTGAACTTCGGGCTTTTGAGGTGGTTACATAAGAGGGAGACAAGCACACGATTGCCATTAACTATCATCATTTCACATTTGTACTTCCCCATCAGTATTTTTCAGCTGAATATCCCATCTGGAGCTGGTATACATTCAAACATCTAACAATTATGCTTGCATGCAATAGCTGTTGTTGTGTTCATATTTACCATTGATATTGAAGTCCAACTTTTGTACTAAAGATTTAAATTAGTATTCATTCTCCGTGGCATCATACTCTACCATGCTACTGACTAACAAGCTCTAGCAGCACCTCTACGGCTACCGTCCTTTTCCCCAGTAGGGTTCTCCCCTTCAACCATTGCTTGTTGAATCCACTTGCTTGCCGTAGCACAGCAACCATCATGCTCCAACCCTAGCCTAATCTACTCCAGTACAAGATTTATTTTCCCTAAACTCCTATACAGATAACAGCTACTCAATACTGCTAGGCGCTCCTCAAGTCTCAACAGTTTCGGCTGACTTGCAATACACTAGATTTATTTGTACATGCTAAAGCTCAAAATAAAGACATAGTGAACACGACTTAGCTTTTGAATCCAACTGTCTCACTAAGTGTGCTGACCCAGACATCTAATACACAGTGCAATGATTTGTGATAGTAAGATTCCCCTACAATATTACTTAGCTCCATACTAAAAATTACAACAACCCAAAGTCCACGCACAGATTTTCATAAAACCTATCCATATATCACAACTTAATTCCATTAGGACAAGTGTAGAAATTTCCATGATCCTAATGTATGCCAAGCAAAGTTCAAAATTGAAACTACATGGAGGACCTGAAGTAACAAGTGATAATTAAAAAAGATTATGCAAAAAATGAGATGACTAAACTTAGAGATGTTCTCCAGCAAAGAGCAGCTATTGTACCTATAATAGGTAATATCTGCTTGCACACGTCCAGGAAAGCCTTGGTAAGCATTTCTCCCTCCTCAGACTTGACGTGTCCCATTCCTTCCAAAGCAGGAGCAAATACTGTCCCCTCCATCCTTGCGCTTTACTTTGTTAGATTGAACCAGATTTACTGCTTAGAATTGTGCAGACGTTAAGATAACGAAAGATTGATTGGAAATGTTGGTAATATCAGCTGTAAGCAGGGGAAAAAAAAAAAACAAACAAACAAACAAGCGAGCACTTTGTATTTCTGATGGAATTTTTTCCTTCTTCAAAGAAGTGCTGTTCCACTGCTTAAACATGTTTAGCTTACAAACGTTCGTTGAGAACACACACCGTTGACGATGTATGCACCGTAAACCTTCCCACATATAGAAAACAATCCAGAAATCGAGTGACACCAACATAATTATAACGCTTCCATGAGGTTCAACCGACAAAACTACAGAATCATATATCTGACCATGAAGCAGATACTTACAAAAGTTATATACCACACCAAACCTCCAATTCACCATGAGAAGAACGAAAACATCCCACAAGACTCGGCAATAGCAAAACACACAATTACGAACACAGATAACAAGAACTAAACGACGCCTCGGATCGAAAAAAGGAAGACTTCCGTAGGCAAAAGATCAGGCCAAAATTCCAGAGAAACATAAGCCAAAAAAATTAGCGCGAGATTGATGCATGCTAAGAAGATCAGATGACAGATTAGCTACCTCAGCAGATCAAAAGTATAAAAAAATTCACGAAAGCTGCAATGCGAGACAGATCCAAGCCAACAAGGTGCGTCGAAGTGAAGCAGAAGATGGGAAATGGCTGGATCGAAGAGTTGAAGAACCTTGATCCGTTGGCTCTAGCTTTTAACCTCAACTGAAACAGCAGAGATCTTTATGCTCTTCTTTGCGAAGACGTGAAACGAATCAGCTTCATTCCGCTTTCGTCAAAGCAGCGTATATAGCAAGCAGTAACACTTTTAACTTGTCGCTAAAGAGTTATTTTAGTGACATTTGTATTGCATCATTTTCCGTGTTAAAAATTGGTATATAGTTATTTTAGCGACACTTTTATAATTAAATGGTAAACGAAAAAATGAAGCTCAAACAACTTGTCATTTGAATTTAAATAATGATAAAAAAGAAGTCAAACCACTTTATCCGTGCTTTCAACTTTTTAGCAAACTTGTAAATGTTAGAGTGGATTTCAATAATAAAATGAAAATTTTGTAGTTGTTTCATTTTTTTATTGTTTAGTGGTTTAGAATCTTCTAGTTTGACTGTCGCATGAATAAAAGTTAATGTTATAATCAATATGATGTCAAATCTGTGGGTCTAGTAAAACTATCGATAAATTTGCAAAATGTCGGGGGTCCTTTAAATTTTGGTCATTTCATAGTAAGTTTTGTTCATTTTGTTGTAATTTTATATTCATTTCATACTACGTTTCCATTTTTCCGTGAGAGAGGAAAAATAAGAAGATAAGAATCGATTCAATAAGCCCACTAATCCTTGATGGTTACCACTAAAATACTAATGCATAACTTTCCCTCCCTTGTCACTACACTAACACTAGCATATGGGTAACGTAACATGTTCTTTTCTTCAAATAGTGATGGAATTTGTTCATTTGTTTGAACTAACGTCGTAAATGATTTGAAGTTATTCTTTACATATATATATATATATTTTAATTTTGATGCACGCGCATTGCTTGTGTCCGACTGCTAATAGTATTGCTAAAGGAGAGCGCCCTTTTGGTGAAACTTTTTTTTTAACTTCCGATTATACTCTTACATTAATTTATTGAAATCATTGATTTCCATCCCTTAAAAAACTTGAAAATGGCCATTTATGTAGTCTACAAATTAGCTTAAAATTTAATATTTTTTTGGTATTCTAGCTCCACTCGCCACCTCACTACACACCTCTATCTCTCTATATCTTCCCGTAATTACTTACGCCACTCGTGTACTCATGAGTATCTTCCATGATTTTTTCTCCTTCTTGCAAAATAACTTCCTAACTTCTATGCATATTTCTTTCTCTATTTACGTTGAACACGCATTGCGCGCGCGCGCCTCAAAAACTTGTGAAAGGGGATTTTCCCTTGGACTTTGGTCCATCGGAGGGACGTTGTTACATCTGGGGGAGAGACTCATTTTCATTATCGTTTCGCTGTGATGGTGGAGATCAGCGGGACGCATTTTTAGAGAAAATTATCAAGAAGCTTGATGTGCAATTATGGCTTAAATACAAATTCTTGAAACTTAAAGAAAATACACCAGTTAATATAACGATCAATACTAGAAGCACCATAGTCAATGTTGAATAATCTAGTGATAGTCATATTTGCTTTATTATTCCTTAATTACTCAAAAGAAAAAAGAAAGAAACTTTTGCAACTCGAGAGTGGACAGCAGCGTGCTTTGTTGGCCTATAGAAAGGCAAATTCATGATTTCAATTTATAATAATTGATGTTATATTGATTGAAAAAAATAAAAGAAAAAAAGACTGTAAGAAAACAGTGCAGGGAAGAGAAGAGTCACAACACAACTAGAAAGATTGCTGCCATCTGCTGAACAGCAATAGAAGCAAGGTTGTACTGATACAGGAAGCCTCATCTATGGAGAACACCCAGGCCAAATAGAAATTCTCATCTGCAAGAATTTCTTATACAGATGTTGAGCCATATGTTGAGCATCTGGTATCAAAATTTTATGTACAGTCATCACAATCAGGGAGAGGGAGAGAGAATCCACGGCCTTAGAAAATGAAGCACTGCAAGGAATTCAAAGCATAAAAGGGCAGGCCAGTACACGAGACTTTGAGGATGGTTACGCTTTTCGAACGTTTGATCCATGATCCGCAATGGTGCAACCTGGCTCACCCTCCAAGAGAACAACACAAAGGCAAGTCACAGCCTCAGTGAAGGACGGCGCCTGAGCTTCCAAAAATCGACTATAATTTCTTGACCTGCAAGACGTAATAAGCAAAATAATGCACCTGGAATGATCACCGTGATATGAAGCATGAAACACAAAAGGAAATAAGAGATGATAAGTGTACTCTCTAGGGAGAGGAATTTATCTTTCTCCATTGTGTTTGGTTCAGATTTAGTGGGGAAAAAAGAAAGAATAAGGAGGAGTTTCGCACTTTCAGTTATATCTTGTATATCAGACGGTGTTTTCTGACATTTCCCGTCCTTTTCCCCTCGAATCCCGATGTCTACCCAATTTTTGCATGGAGAAGGTGGCAAATGGGAAAAGCTCTTCCTTTCCTTTCTTATATTTCCCCCTTTTCATCCTTTTGTTTTACTATTTCATTAACACCAATGCTGATGCCAAAGCGGCATACAGTAGGAATGTACAAGGAGAAGACAAATGAAACTTGCCTTATTTATATACTTCTTGTGAATTTTCAACGCCTCGTTCAATGCTTTTTTTGCATCCAGATTTCCAGTCATGTCACCCAAGATCTGGAACGGTAGTTCACATGGACAGTAAATTTGTAAATAGAACTACTAATCAGAGACAGAGAGAGAGAGGGAGAGGGAGAGGAAAACCTTGACAACATCATCTAGACCTTTAGCCTCTTTCAAAAGTTGTTTATTCTTGGTCTCAAGAACACTAGCAACCAGAAAAACTGCAAGAGCACTTTTTTGGTCCATATGTCCAGTCTTCACATAATGTCTCTCAAATTTACCATATTGCTTTAACAGCTTATCATTCACTTTGGTAGCGCCATCCTTATGTGTAGCAGCAGCACCTAAGCCGCTTGACTCCTCATACAACGCAAATATGTTTGGATTGTATTCCATGGCCCACATCACCTGATATTAAGAGATGCTTAAATACCCTTTTTGACATTACAAATCATTCCAAAATAACAAATAGCACGCAAGCAATAAATGGTGCCTTATCACCAAATAAGGAAGCTGATTGCTAGGACAAACCAAACAAGAAAAGGAAGTCCTCTTACCTCCCACAGATATAGTGCATCTACATAGGAGAACTCCCTCCTAAAAAGTACCATCAGCATACGAAATGCAAACAGATATTCCCCACCATCCAGTTCCTCTGTCAAATAGAAAAGTCAGACCTTGGTCAATACTGCAAGTGCAAGTGCAGACATGAACACATCATCACCTATACTGCATACTCTACGGTTTCCTTTCAGGTTAGGTGCTCATTTTTCCTACTTAATGTGTTTTCTCTTACCAATACTCATAAGAGGGACGTAACCCACAAACAAGCTCAATAAACTTAAAATATATTTTCCCCCTCAGGTCGTTTGTGGTACACGCACGCTTGCGATGCATGACCAATATATCTTCAGATAGATTTAAGTCTGGTTTGTGTTCATGTTGGGGGAAAGTATTAAATGCATATTTCTTCTTTCCTGAGTTCCTGAGAGTGATGTAATCGATAAACTTGGAGAGTCAGGTTGCTGCCTTCTTATTTCCCTATGTTCTAGGAGTGAAGTAATGGATGAGCACAAGATACCTAAAAGGAAATTTTGCTCTATATATAGTTGATTTGTCATATCTAAGGTAGCCTTTTAGATGCACCACCGGGAAAAAAGTGATTTGTGCCAAGCTGATCAGGGTAAGACGAGGTAGGGTAGACCAAGAACAACAATGGGGATAACAAGTGAGAAGAGACTTGTACTGCGAAGAAAAGGCCCCATGTAGCCAACCCCAGCTAGCTTAAGGCATACGCTTAGTGGCTGATGATTGGATAACATTGCGTAAGGAGGGAGTTACTGCTGAAGATGTTACTCGTACGATAAGAGAAGGTTGTAGCATTCCTAACAAAGTTAACGGAAAAAGCTTAAACTTAGAATGTTTGGCCACTAAGAAGCAACACATATAAGATGAATGTAACTGAAATATGATTGTTCAGGTGGATGAGCAGCCACGCGGGGGATGAAATAGAGAATGAGGATATTCCCAAGGCAAAGAGGTGGCATTTAAAAACAGCATATGAAGGAGAAGGGCTTGAGATGGTTTGGATGCTTTCAGCGAAGGCCTTTGGATGCCCCACCGAGGAAAAGTGACTTGTGCCTAATTGAACGGAAAGAATAGGTAGGGCTCTGACATGCTTAAGAGGAGTGAAAAGACTTGATAGCTAATGGGGGAGAGTGGAAGAAAAGAATTCATGTAGTCAATCCCGAGACCTTTAGTTGAATAGAGTTGAGGCTCCCGTACTTCCATTAATTTTCCCTGATATGGTTGCTCATCTGTCAATTAGATTGGAACAAAGCATTCTATTTATAAAGCAGCCATGTCAAAAGGACAACAGAAGGTACTAATGGGATCCTTGGCAGGACTAAAGTGTCGTCAAACTAAGTTGTAATAAACAAACTGGACAAGAAGATGCAAAATCAATGAGGCAGAATAAGAGAATATTGGGCCAAAGAAGACCTAACATTGCAAAATAATTTAAAAGTTACAACTGAGTAAATTACATTAAGGGGGATGTTCTTTTTCAAATCTTCATCACTTGAGTAAAATTCTAGAAGCTGTGGTGAAACAAGTAAAATTAACAGATGCTTAAATACAAACCAAAAAACCAGGAAGAAGTCTACTAGGATCAGCAGCCCATACCAAGGTGATGATGAAGCTTCGGATCCACAACATTTATAATTTGTGCAAGGGTACTCAATTGAGATTGAACTCCTATTGAACTTGTGCTGCACCTGAAATTTTCCCTCTATTCAAACAGAAGTAGGAATATGATATCAAAAATCACGACAATCAATTTTGTGAAAGATATACTTATTAAGACAGAAAATGACAATTATAAAGTCATATAGAACGCTAACACTTATGGGTAATGTAAGATGCTTGCACAATAACGTATGATCTAGATATATAGGAACTATAATAAGATGATCCTAACTACGAAATGCATTAACGTCCAAAGGTCCAAAACCAATACTTTGTTAGGTATTACCCCTACATACGTAAAAGAAGACGTGATCGATAATCCTCTTCCCCCAAGCTCCCACCCCTTGTTTTTTTTACTAAACATAAAGAAAAAGCGAGATGCAGCTCTTGATTCTTAAGGAGATTTATGGGACTTGTTGCATCACACATTAGAACCTGGCAGTCATCGTTTCTTGGTTTGTATAACACCAGGCTCGATTCAACTTAACAACTAACAATCCTTAATCTCAACTGCTTGGGATGAAGCTACACGCGTTCCCGTAGCCCAATGGGCTCTTTACAACCAAAAGCTGAAAAAGAAGATTAACTGACCTCAGCTTGCCAATTCAGTCAAGATCTCTACAAGGAATCTCGTGAGAAATCTCTCCAGTTTTAACCCTATTAAATAAAAAGGGTGGCCCAGGGAGGGTTGATGCACGCCAACAAAAGATTTAACCTTGTTTCTCTTTAGACATAATATCCCAATGCACTCTTCAACTCTTCTAGCCACATTGAGCAACCAAATTGGATTCTAATTATATTATTCTTGGCTAAACAAGGACAACACACATGAGGATTGGGCTTATTACACATGCTGTTCACGTGTTGCCGAAACTTAGAGAGATACATATCACGTTAGAATAAGAAAGTTTCTTCGGGACTTCTATTAAATTGAAAGCAAAACCAAAGGGTGACCTTGCAGTTGGCATTTTCTAGTCTCCACTTTACCTTCTTAATCTCAGAATGAGAACTCGTTATCGAGAACATACGTCAGCTGATGTCAGCGTTATTTGAAAGAAAAAAAGGGGATAGTATATTCACTAATCCCAACATTCAGGGACGTCTGAGTGCAATTGACCCCTATTTTTCCTATTGCATTTGGGATGTCGGATCATAACTGATTCTAGTGGACTGGAAGTGGTAGGATACCTATTACCTAAATCTAAGCAAACTCTTAGACAAGAATGCTTATGATTGGGGAAACACTGAAACTCCTGGATGCCTGGGGGAGGCCAACCTAGTTCAGCCCACGTGTTTGGACAACAATGTTCATGATATATGATCTAATATGTACATAAAAGCAGGAGGTATGGGTTAACAATGACAAGCCATGACGACAGTTGATCCATTCCACTATTTTGCTTTACACCAAACACCGCTAGGCAATAAAAGCAGGAGGCATGGGTTAACAATGACAAGCCAGGTCGACAGTTGATCCATTCCAGTATTTTGCTTTACACCCATGCTATGCAATAACGCTTGTATGTAAAGGTGACCAAAGCCAGTATTCACTTCAACTGAAAGCTAACTAATTGATATGGTAACCTGTCTCTCAGTAAAGCAGAAATAAACTCATAAAAAAGGAATAGCAAAAATAAAGCTGGAAATTAGGTCCAAATTCTGTAATTTCCATGACAATGCCACCTTTGTTAAACGAAGATGGAGGCATACCACTCTGCGCATAGCATGCTCAAAGCACCAAAAGGCATCCGCTTCATTTTCTAGAAGATTGACCATTGGAGAGCAGATATCACTCATTCCTGCAACAAAAACGAATTATGAGAACCATGAAAAATATCTCCAAGCATTTCGGTCTATAATATCAAAGTTTCTAGTAAGGAAAATTCAGAGTTTTCACCTTGAACATAACCAATCTCATTGTCCACCCAAGCATAGATGGCAAGAACATCCCAAAGTTTGGCCTGATTAGCCTCATTCTCATAAAAGATAAGAGCACGATCGGTGCGTACAACATCCAAACCTACAAACCAAAATAACACCAGCTGGGTTATATAATAGTAAAAAGGGGCATGGTACACGCTCTTTGCTTGCTTCATTGATGTTTTCCTTGCTCATAATATAGTGAATTGGTTATTTTTCAGGTCAGAAGCGTACTAATGTGGATTGAGAGGCATGGTGTTCTGAAAGAACTTAATGAAGTTAGATCTATCGTAACACAAAGATGGCAATGAAAACGTGGAGCAAGGACCAGATAAAGTGGAAGTTCAAACCACAACCAAGAAACAAGTGTATTGAAACTAGCACATGTTTTTCACGCACAATGGCCATGATCATGCAGTAAAGCGGGTTACAACGTGACCATTGTATACCACTAAAGGCAGTCACTAGGATCATACATAACTAGAAGGGTAGCCCAGTGCACGAGGCTCCCGCTATTGCGGGGCCTGGGGAGGCAAGATTTATGCAGCCTTGCCAACACATTGTGAATCCAGATCACGTTATAAAAATAAATTACTTAAAAAGTTTCACTTGTTTGGTGAGCAAAAGGCACGCATCCAAGTCCAGACTGAGAGTTGTTGGTACACTAAAATCCATTGTCCTGATATGACATGAGGCCAGATACTCATGGTACATAACAAGGATAAACCTTCTTATGTCAAAAAGCTGTTTCTGCATTAATAACGCATGAGGTTCCCATGCTGGACGATTTAAAGGATGTGACCAAATCGACAACAAATTAATGATCAATAGATCTCATCTTAGTTTCCAATATAATCATTTTCAAAAGGTTTTATGAGCTATAACAAAACAGTAGAGGCACGTACAAGAGGAATGTTTTTCCCCTTTATTTTTTCTTACATCAGTACGCATATTTGGAAATAATTTATTATCGTGAACCGCAGGGGAGTGAAGGGGTAGGGGGAGGCGAGGCATACGTGACTTGGTGCAAAAATGAGAAGAATATCAAGTTAATAAAATATTTTCCTGGAAATAACATGTGCCCAGAGTACCAACCTATTTGATGCAAAACAAGCTTCCACTGAATCACTTTCTTGTCTACTACAACATCATTTTTCGACGTGGTTCCCTCGCAAAGTTGTGAATCACTGTTGATTGAAGACTCTCGTATTGGTTGGCCATCATCGGTAACTATAGGTGACAAAATTAACTTTCCACTTCCAATAACAGGTACCATCTTTTGACATTCTCCTTTCCATGCAGCATACTGCTCCCTAGAAGTATAAATTGATGCTCATAAAAAAAATGTACAATAAATGCCCAGAATTACATTCCCTGTCACAGTATATACACCAAAACAAATTTATTAACAACTATATACATAACACAAGCAGCCTCAGATGATTTTAGAATAACGGCTTCTGGACGGAGACTGAGTCAGGGTTCAAGTCTTATCACTGACACTTGCATTCATGCACTTATCCAACGTACTGATTATGTAAAATGTATCCCGTTTGAATATGTTTAATAACATACAAGTTTATGAACAAGTATGATATGTACAACCTTAGAGTCACTTTAATATTAAGCTTCTGGAGGAATTGATCTCTTATGACTGAAACATATGAGGTCTTCTATATAAAGCAAAACATAAGGAGATCAACCATCTCGTATTACTATGGTCCTTTACTCTACACTGATTGCCACAAATTTAATTCAGGGCCCCAGGTTGATCCACAAATCTATAGTAATTGCTTTCTTCCAAGCTGCTATGAGAGATTAGATGAGATTAGATTCTGATCAGTAGTTTCAATGCCTGCATGCACGCGTGCATTATAGAGAAGAAAGAGGGGGGGGTGGCGTTGAATCATATATTTCATATTTGCCTTTTCACTTCAGCTTCCAATCTGAAACCCATTTCCCATGAGCGTTTATGCATCATCATTGCCTTGGAAAAATTCCTCCCTCATTCGTCTCCCAATTTTCCATTTTTGCTTTGGGGTGGGAGGGTTTAATCCAGTTCCAGTAAAGGAACAAAAAGAGACACCGCGCCAATGGCTTGACATTGCATGAAGAAGAACTTGTTGCATGGTCAAAGGTACAACACTTGGGAAAAATGAACATATGGGGGTGGTAAGTAGCTTGCAAACAAGTTCATCTTTTTTAGAATCCAAATTCATCGTCATAACTTAATCCCATCAATATTTGAGAGGAGGCACATTATGACCAAGAGAGTAGAAGACATTAACCTCTCCAAAGCATATATAATTGTTAGAGACTTAACTACAAGGATTGGTTGAAAAATGGGTGGCTCCAATTACTTCAGTCCATGTTGAAAAGAACCTGTAGAAGCAAAATGTAAAACCTACAAGGAAAGAGTAAAACCTCTATGCATCATTACCTCCGCTGTTGTCTGAGCTCATTTCTTTCGTCGAAGGTGCTGTTTGAATCAAAACAACCCAACAAGAACTCCCAAACTACCCCTTTAATTGATGGATGAATTCCCTAGAACGAAATAAAAAAAAATGCAAATGAAAACTATTCAGAAAACTTTCAGCTGAAAAAGCAAGCAAATGTAATGGATACAATAACACGAATCTATCATCCCAAAAGAAATCCCAAGCATAGTGCATATGACATGCACCAACAAAAAAAGTGAATATGATGATAGCTGCTAAAGATGGTAATATATGTCACTTTCAATATTTTCTTCAGCAACACAAGGGCAGTTCAACAGAACAAGAACTTCAACCAACCATATGATTGGTTATTCATCACCTTCATATTACGAAGCTCTGCAAAGCTTAACTTTCTATAGTCAAGTCCCTTCGTGTAAGGTTAATATGGCTAAACTGGCTGAACAGAACCAAGCTGCTGAATTCCTGCAATCTTGTCCCACCCCCACAACCTCTATACACAGCTCCCAGTTGAAGAGCTTTCTCGTGAGTTTCTGTGGCTCATAACTGGTATTCACTCCAGGGTACTCCAAGAGCAGGAACTAAAATCCCAGAATTTAAGCCATGCAAAATCTATCAAACTTCATTTCGAGCAAATTTCTACTAAACAAGTCGCCAAGCATGCTAGGTGTATTGAGTCTAGTAAGAGCGCATATTGTCATGAATCTCGAAAACTCTTTAAGGGAACAAGAGAAACGTTAACAGACATATTATCAGTGTGGCATATGTAATATTGAGAGACATAATCTCCACACCCAATAACAGCTTCAGGAGTATAATCTCTAATGACGTCCTCACTTCCTCAACCAATTCCTAATAAAAAGCGAAACAATCAAGCAGTAGTAAAAGGAGCAACTGTTTAAGTTCCCCTTCATATCTATAAGTGCTAACACTTCTCTTCATTTTGTTTCATAAAATTTGACCATTACCTACCAGAATATAGCGTTATGAACGAATAAATAGTTAACAACATTATCCAACTGACACGCGGGCTTAAAAGGACTTTTTTGACCTTTTTGACTCAGTTGACAAAAGAATAACATGTTTTAAAGTCGATCAAATAACCAGATGACATGTATACAAACACAAATCACGCACGAGTAAACAGACACACACAGCAAGGATTTACCCCTCTTTGGATTCTTCTAAGTACACCTGCAATATCCAAACGGCCATCTCGAGAGAATGCGGCATTCCATCTCCTTGCACTCAGAGTTTTGCCCACCTGCAACACAGAACACGTAGGGAGACTAAGACACTTCGATAGCGACCTTTCAGACAAGCTCGTCATAACACAACAACACTGAAACCACCCAAGATGTTATAATCTGAGATATTAAAAGAACCAAATTATTGCGTGCACTGTTCTCATCTTTTCATCCTCAACTTCTCATTGGCCCGTATAAAATTATGACAATGCAGCATTGAATATACATTTGTAACTAATAAGACTATTAAGGAAAGGGGTAAAGCAAATCCTTCATTAGTGAACTCTGGTCACTAGGTAGCCATATGTGCATCACAAAAGCAATAAATGACCAGCAAAGTTCAAGAAAAAGTATGTTGGCGCGCACCCTGGGCTTGAAACGGGTCTTTGGGACATCCGCTCGGCATTCTGGTCTAATGGGGAAGTACGCTTCCACCTCCTCAGTGCCATAATTGTTTATAAGACTCCCTGCTACGCCACGCACCCAACTAGTCGACGACATGAATCACCCTCCAACAGTTCATCAAATCAAAGGCAAAACCCTAAACAAAATATGGATCCATTTCCCTGTCATGATACAATAACCATTGATACCATTTAATGATCCACACAAGCAATAATAGACAAGATGGCGGACACATTCCATGTCAGAAATATGGTAGAGATTGTGTAAAAGAGCAACTCAAGTGAAGTGTAAGAATATAATTGTGCACCTTCATAGAATTTCTGCCAGATTGTGAAGATGGCCCAAGAATCAAATTAAAAACAACATTCTACAGTATGGTTTTCAAAACCCAGATTAGGAAACCAGTGATTAAACGAATTAGGAAATGGGTAGGCTAAAATCTGACAGCTTTCGGTTTTGTATTTTATTTTTTCTATACAACTTTCTTTGGCTGTTAAATATTGGTTCCAAATTTTGAAAAACTGCTTTATTGGTCACGAAAATATTACTTTTACAATGGACACTTTAATCAACAGAATAATAAACGATGTGGCATATAGAGTAAGATACGATGTAACATGTAATATTGGAATACATTTTTTTCCCTGTGGATAATAAAATTAAAAGGATTTTCAAGAGTTATGGATAGATTTCTATGTTCAAAATCTATCGCCGATGACATTTTTGGCACTACTTTGTGACGAAGTATGTGTCACTTCAATGGTTGCTAATTATGGCACTAAAAATTGTTAGTAAAAATTGTCGACAATTATTATTGTAATAACAACGATTAATGATTGTTTGATTTTACATATGTTGTTCACCGGCTCAAACAGAGAATTCTGCGTTTGGAGCTGGAAAATAGTCTTTCTTGTCAAACACTAAGAGAATGTTTTGGATTAATTTTCAAAACAAATTTCATACTGATTAATTTTGCTTAAAATAGTTGATACTGATTTTAAAAGTTGAATAAGATTTAAATCTTATTCAACTTTTAAAATCAGTATTAACTATTTTAAGCAAAATTAACTTCAAGCTACAATTGGTGTTTGAATAAAAATACTAAAATCAGTTTTAACATGGCAAAAAACCAGAATTTTATAGTCTGTTTGAAGTCACTTACAGTTTTGGTTTTCAGTTTCCAAAAAAATAAAAATAAAAACTAGTTTAGTTTTTGTTTTTCACAAAAACAAATGAATGTTTGGTTAGCCAATTTATTATGTACCCTTTTTTCCTTAATTTTTTCACCAACAATTTTTCTCCAACAGATTCCCATAACTCCCCGAAGCACCACCATCGGTGGGTGGTACCACCACCATCCAATTCGCAACACCACCACCATAATCAAATGTGATGGTGGTGGGATAGTGACGGTAGGGCAAATTATGGATGGTGCGACGGTGCTGAGGTGGCGGCGTTGTTTGAGGTCTCATTGATTGTCCATACCAGCAGGGTGGAGATGATGTGTTGAGGTCTGATTCATTATCGAAGGCGTAGGTTGGCGACGGAGGGCCAAATCTGTGGGTGGCGATGACGGTATGGTGGCAATGCTTGGACAAATCTGTGGGTGGTAGTGTCGAGAGTGTGATAGTGGTGTGATAGACCCGTGGTTGTCAAAGGCGTGGGTTGGCGACAGGGGGCCAGATATGTGGGTGGCGATGACAGTAGGATGACGGTGTTGGGGCATATTTGTGGGTGGCAGTGGTGAGAGTGTGGCAGACCTGTGGCTGTCGACGACTATGTTACATGGACTCTTCAATATGCACAAAGTAACCGTGTCGGACACTCGACACTTGAACATGGATATGGAATATGTGTCTGACATATCGCGTGGGATATGTCACTAGGAACACTATGTTATAGTATTTCTTTTAGTTCGTTATTGCTTTGAGATGATATCAGTTCTCAACTAAAACAATATGCATACCATAAAACAATATGTAAACTACGGAATAACTAAGAAACAAGAATATGTGGGAATATTTTGTGGCGTACCCGTGTCTTGGATTTTGAAAAATAGACGAGTCCGACACTTGGACATGTATTCGCCTCGGACACTCGTATCGAATCCATGTAACATAGGTTGACAGTGATAGCGTGATGACGGGGCAAATTTGGCCGATGGAAGAAAATGTCTGGTGGTGATGGTGGAGCTCCTTATGTGATGAGGTTTTCTTAAAATGATACTCATTTTTTTGCTTCTAACAAAGTTTGAAGGTTAGATCTCAAAACAAAAACCAAAACTGAAAATCCAAAACTCAAAAATGGGGGTAGCGTTTGGTAACATTTTTTTTTTCCTGTTTTGTAAACTGGAGGAAAAAATCCTATTTGACAGACAATTTCCATTTTTTTTTCTTCAGTTTTGGAAACGAGTTTTTCAAACAAGGTTGTACTTGAAAACTCCATTTTGGAGTTTTGAGTTTTGAGACTACCACCACCCCCCACCGCTACTGCCACCAGCCACCCTCTACCGCCACCGCCGTCGTCGCTCCCACCACCGCCCTGCCCTGGCCATCGCCACCTGTGCTTCGAGGAGTTCTGAAAAAAATGGTAAAGAAAAAACTCAAAATGAAAACTGCAAACACCCATTTGTTTTTATAAAAAATAAAAATTAAACTAGTTTTTGTTTTTTTTGGAAACTGAAAATCAAAACTATAAGTGATTTCAAACAGACACAGAGTTTTAGAAAACAACCTTGTTTTAAAAACTAATTTTCAAAACTGAAGGAAAAAAAAATGAAAATTCTTTATCAAACGTGTTTCCTTTCTCTTCAATTTATAAAACTGGAGAAAAAACTGAAAAAAATAAAAAATAAACGTTGTCAAACGCTACCTTAGTCTTTGAGTAAAATGTGATAAAGGTCTTTATAATTATAAGGGATACTCTTATACTTTATTTGGTTAAACGTTATTATCTTAAAGTAGTTAATTCATAATTGTTGTTTTCTTAAATTATGATTTAATTCACCTTTTATCAGTTTTTAATGTTTACTAAATACTTGACAAATTAAATCATGTTTGATCGTTCAAAAATTATAGTATCTTTTCTAACGTGCCTTCTTTGATAAAATTTATAAGCACAGACTAAATGGGTCTACTATATAGGTACCCTTGTACCTAGGGGTGAGCACCAAACTGTTCAAACTGATCCAAACCATTCAAACTGATCAAACCGAACCAATCAAATCCGAACTGTCTAAGATCTTAACAGTTTGGTTTCACATTTTCCAAACCGACTTTGGTTGGGTTTGGTTCACGGTTCACATTTTTTAAACCGATTCCAAACTGAACCGAACCGACATATGATAATCTATATTTAGTAACATTCAATTGATAATTACACATATATGGTACTAAGTGAATCCAAATAAATAAATCTTACAAGTTAAAAGAAACGAAAGTATTGACAACACTTATAACACAAAAAAATTGTGACCAATATTTGGTTTATATTTACTCATTCTTTTTCATTCATCAACGGGAACTTATATATTGAATGAAAGAAGATTATATGCAATTTAGAAAAAACATAACTTCCATTAGTAGTTTGGAAATGAATAACGTCTTTAAGTGGGCGCAAACCGATCCAAATCGATCAAACCGATGGTATTTTGTTTGATTTGTTTCACATTTTTTCAAACCGAGAGATAATGGTTCGATTTGCGATTTCACCCCCAAATCAAACCATGTTCACCCCTGCTTGTACCTCGTAGGAACGCAATTCCGGCTGCAGTCAAAATTTTTTTCCAAATATTTCTCCAGCCAAATGTGACACGTCGACAATTTCACCAAAGCATGAACAACAGGGGATTATAACCGTAGAACGGCAAAACCCTTATATCCTCAAGCCCTAATTAACATTCACCCCTCTCCACAGCCTCACACCTCACACTACTGCTTCCCAGATCGCCGAAAATGGTGAGACTTTATAAAAAACCCAAACTTCCGCCAAATCTCTGAACATATACGCAGACAAAATTGCATATTTAGTTCGTTTTGTGTGCTAATAGTTGATTGCTTGATTGATTGCAGCCGTTCAAGAGGTACGTGGAGATCGGGAGGGTTGGCCTTGTCAACTACGGCAAAGACTACGGCAAGCTCGTCGTCATCGTCGACGTCATCGATCAGAACAGGGTACGTCTATAGTTCTGTTTGTGTACACATTACTTCGCTGTATTTTGTTGACAGGACTATTTTTATGCGTTTGCCTAGGTTTTGCCTAGATAGGGCTATTCCTCTGTTTACGTCGTTATCGCATTGTTTTTTACTGCTGATTTATCTGTGTGTCTTTCTAAATGCTCAATTTAGCAAGATAAATAGTTGTTTTGCCTAGGTTTTAAAAGGTTCATAGTAAGGAATGTTACAACTTAGAAATGTATAGCGAGACTTGAATATTTTCGTGGGTTTTAACCAGTATTTGAAATGTTCAAATGAGGTCGTGCCCACTGGCATCTGGTCAGATCTATGTCTACTGTTTATATAAATCCTCAGTTTAGCGAGACAGACGAGGAGTATCTTTTATGGGTATTCCCTAGGTTTTAAAGGACCACAGTAAGGATCGTTACAACTTAGAAAATGTACTTTGTGGGGTTTACCCAGGATTTTAAATGTTCAAATTTGTCATCTAAGAATTTCACTATGAATATTTTTGCCATCTATATGGCGGAGGTTGTTAATGGCGGTTAATTTACATGTATGAACCACCACTGGCCGGCTCAGTGTTACTTGGACATTTAAACATGCTATATTATTTCCTACTTTAATGTTTTTTGTGGTTCTAGAATACGTCTTTGCCTTATATATTTTATTGAACGTCGAAGTTGCTCCATCGTAACCTGGAGGTTAATCTGTTTTGCTGTAACTATTATATTGATTCGAACTCTGATCACTTGTGTAATAACAAAATTCATGGTAACAAGTTGTATGAGGGCTCCAGAGTTCTTCACTGTAACAAGTTCTACCTGAGTTTTAGAGTTTCCTCGTTCTCTTTTCCCCAGGGGTTTATGTGTGAGTATTGAGATGCAGAGGCAGTTCTGAATCTTGTCAGACCCTGCTACTTTCAGCTCAATGCTATACATATTTAGCACTCTGTTGGTCTCAATGTTTTGAACTTGCTAGCTGTTATTGCTACTGCTGTCTGTCAGTGTTGGCATTTAGTTGGGATAACAGATGGTGCTTTGCTTAGTACATTGTGTGTTAGTTGTTAGAGATTGCTTGGTATGGAGATGTACAAGGATATGGCTAAGATGAATGAAGTCAGAAGTTGTGTATATCTTCTTATAACATGGTTGCAGAATAGACAGAGGGAGGGCGGAGGGGAAGATAACAGAGAGAAGAAATAGTTGGTGCCGTGGTGCTGAGTGCTGAATCTTTGTTTGCTGTCTCTTGTGACAGGCTCTTGTTGATGCGCCTGACATGGTGCGGAGTCAGTTAAACTTTAAGAGGCTGACACTCACCGACATCAAGATTGACATCAAAAGGGTTCCAAAGAAGAAGACCCTGATTGATGCAATGGAGGCTGCTGGTAAGTATCATTGTTCTATAACTAGTATGACTTTGCTATTGCACTAATCAATACAACTAACATACCACGATGACAGATGTCAAGAACAAATGGGAGAACAGTTCCTGGGGGAGGAAGCTGATTGTTCAGAAGAGAAGGGCATCCCTGAATGATTTTGATAGGTTCAAGGTTATGTTGGCAAAAATCAAGGTTTGCACATATACTTGTGTTTTTGTTTTGTTTCTCAGTGCAATGGGTTTTGAAAACTTGTACTTGTTTTGGTGCATCATCTTGTTGTTTTAGGGTCCAGTTGTCTCGTTAATAAATTACAACTTAAACTTTTTTGTAAATTGTCTTTGAAAAAGAACTAAAAAGCGTAAAATGCATGCAGGCGTGAACTTCCAGACTGAAAACATTTTTGTTTTTGCTATTAGTACTGCTGTGTGGTTATTTTAAGAGAGTTTGATAATACTGCTTTGTTTTTTTTGAATTTGCAGAAGGCGGGAGTTGTTAGGCAGGAGCTGGCATTGCTTAAGAAGCAGAGCACAGCCTGAGAAGTAGTTTTGGAAGACAGATCCTGTTATATGTTTTGCTTGAATTTTACTGGTTCTTGTCTGGCGGGTTTGTTTCCGTTTTTTTGTGAATTATTCACAGTAGGTCATTTTCTGTATTTTTGCTTCATTAGATCAATTTGAGCTAAAGCCCTCCCAAATTCCAGATTCCACAGTGGTGTGAACCTCGTTCGGGCCAGCCCTTTAGATCCGTTTTAATCTATTAATTGTTGACCTTTGTTCTTCATTGGACTGGCTCCAGAAACCCTGTTTTGGGCCCTTGAATGATTGCTTTTTGGACTGCCATCTATAGTTTTTATGTTGTTACACGCAACCACTACATATATGGTTTTTTCGGAGGTTGTAAAGTACCTAACGATCTCTACATATCTGTGTCTCCGCCGACTGCCCCAAATAGTCTCTGCGTCTCCGCAGCCACCGTCAGCTTCCTCTGGTGTGTGGTGGTGTGATAGCGTAGTTTACCTACTGTTATGTGGCTTTCTGGTTGCTTTAGTCTGTTTGCTTTTCTATTTGGGTTTGCGGTGGTTCCATCGTTGGTCTTATATGGATCTCTGACACTGGGCTGTGGACGGGTGGTGGCTTCTGGGATTGGTCGCGATTGGGTGAGGGATTAGGTTAGGATGACACGGTTCGTTGGGTCGAAAGCTGCCGAATTGGGGGTTGGTTGTTGTTGGTTTGCTCGAAGGTGTGGGTTGTTTTCCTTCTAGGATTGTATAATCCCTTCCCCCCAGTTGGTTCCTCCTCCCCCCTCGGGCCCGTTCACGGAAAGGTTGGCGGGCTTGTTTGCAGATGGTGGTTCTCGTTTGGTCGCTGCGTTCTTGATGGGGATTTGTGGTGGTAATGGCTTCGGAAGTGGTTTGGCACGGCGGTTGGGTCTTGGGTTTGTGGTGGTGGATGAAGTATAGGTTGGGGGTGGGGTGGGGTGGGGTGGGGGTGGTGAATGGTGGTTGACATGAAATTCATGTCAACAATCACACATTTGTCCTCCGATCGAATCGTAGGAACATGGAGTGTGACGTTGTGGCATTCATTCTTTCCACTGTCGTCCAGATTGTTGACATGAAAATTTAAAAAATTGAATGCCACAACGTCACACTCCATGTTCCTACGATTTGATCGGAGGACAAACGTGTGATTGTTGACATGAATTTCATGTCAACCACCATTCACCACCCCCACCCTAGATTGTTGACATGAAATTTACCCAACACTCCATGTTCCTACGATTCGATCGGAAAGTGTCCCTGGAGTAGACTGCCACAACATCCTTGTTTGCTCTTTGCTTTGTCCTTCTTTACTTGTATGTTTTGTGTCTTCCCTGTACTCGTCTCTTCCTTTTTTTTTTGTAATAAGAGAATTGCATTGATAATTTAAAGATATATAGTCGCTCTGTTGTAGAGCTTACAGACATTACCGATCACGACATTCGCGTGAGACAGTATAAATGACCACGAAGTCTGATACTAACAATAAACCTAATAAACTTATACACAGTACAAGTGAATTTGAGCAGAGCATATCCTACACTTTAACTCAACTTAAAGTAACATGCAAAATTTACAGGTGTAAACTGAACATAAATAAAAACAAACTATAAGCGGTAACAATAACGTAGACAATCGGTAACCGCACGACACAAAGATGAGCACACTGTTTAAGAGTCCATCACACCTCCCAGGATCTTTAACACCGCAATGTCCATCCTTCGACTAACCCGTAATAAATCCGAATTAAAATGCCACAATACAGGGCGGAGGAACCACAACTTACCAAACTATCCAAAGTAGAAACATAGGATGCTCGAACCTAGAAAAGAGCCCTTAAAATGAACCCCCCCTCCTTCCAAACAAAAAAACCCCTGCCAAGAGTTGATTGCCCAAAACCCAATGGCAAATATCTACCCCCCCATCCCCCCTCCCCGGGTCCCGAATCCCCCCCATTTCAAGCCCAACATGAACTCACCCTGCACCCCCTCCCCCCACCCCGCGAGACCCTAGCCCCCCCAACCCACCTCCCAAGACTCCAGGGACTCCAAGAACCAACCCCAGAACCACAGCTAAGCCCTTCGATCCCAAGCCCTCCTACTACTACTAGGACCAACCAACCAACCAACCACAACCCGAACCTCCACCACTGAGGAACATGAAACAGATAAAAACGGAATTGAAAGCCTGAAGGAGCATTCAGAATGATGGTCAATAAGCCCCGGCGAAGATCCGGTCGCCGCCGGTGAGATTCTGGTGGCCGCCAGTAAGATTCCGGCCACATCCGGCGAACATTGGAAAAAGCGTCGATCGAGCAGATCTATAGAGATCTACGTAGATCGACCAAGATCGGAGACAAACCATGATGTTGCCGTCTCCGTTCAAATTCCGGTGGAAGCACAAGTACTCGGGTGACCTGGATATGGAAGACGGTAACACATATAAGGATGAGACAGTAACACCAAGGGGACATATATTTTGAGTAATTCATGCAAGATGGAGTATGTGAGAAAAAGGAAATGCAGTAGAAGGGAACGCTCTAAATTTAAGTGTCTATCTCCTTTTTACTCTTTCTCATGAAGAGCTGATGAAATAATTCTTTCTAGATTTCACAATGTCGACAAACAAATCTTGTAATTTACGTGACATCAACCGGTATACAATTGCATATTTGCTTTATTATAGTTATAAAGCACGGTCAATCATGCCTATGTAGCTTGAAGTGCAATAGCGACTAGTATCTATTAGTAGCTGAATGAAGTGAAAGAAAAACATTTGTGAGCACGGATATGCTATCTGAATGAGACAAGGAATTAACGCAACTCTCTCTCTCTAAAAATATCTCTCCCTCTTCTCTCTAAGCAAACTTTCTGCAGAAAGCCACCGCGGCCGCCCCACCGTGCGATGGCGCGTGTGGGGCGGCGGCCGGATTCTGACCTAGCTACATAAATACATTCTGTCGCAAGTCCTGTGTTTAGGTTCTTTGAGGTCTTGACTTCTTTAGTGGCCAGTGGCGTTGGGAGGGTGGACGACGGCAGCGCGGTGGTAGGTGCCATCTGCCTTGATCTGCGACGATCTCGTTAGATCTATGTAGATCTGAGCTTTTCTTTTTGATCTACTAGATTGCTTGGATCTAAATCGATGTGGCCGGATATTCACCGGCGGCGGCCGAAATTCCACCAGTGGTGGCTGGAATTCTGCCGGCAGAAGTGCGAGGTCAGTAGCAGGTTGTGGGTTGATGGTGCTCAATTTTATGCTTGATGGGTGAGGTTGTCGTTGCTAGGTTCAGGTTTTTCAAATTCGATGGTGGCCGGAATCTTGCCGGCAGTAATTCGGGATCTTTAGCAGATTGTGGGGTTTCACAGTGTGGTCGCGGGTTTTGGTGGTGGTTCACCGGGGTGTCCTGGGGTGGGGGGATAGGGCCACGGGGGGGTTTGGGTTTTTGGGCGTGTGTGTGCGTTGGGGGTGGGGGGAGGGGGGATGGGTATTTGGGATAACCTGTACAAAGGGTGTTTTGGGGGGGGGGGTTAGTCTTGCTTAGTCCTTGGGATTGTTGGCTTGCTAATAGATTTTTCAGTTGCCGGTTGCCGTGTTGAGGGTGGAAATGCTGGAAAATTATTGTAAACCGTGTGAAACGCCGGAGAATTACTGTGAACCATGCAAGATTGATGGCCTGTATTCTTAGCGTTGTGATCCCATTGAGTGTCGAGTACACCTTCCAGTTCGTATGGCTTTAGTTGGCTTCCTCTTTGTAACCTTTGTGCTTTTATATTTACGTTGTTTTGTATTTGTTTATTAGGTGTGTTTATATCCTTTAGACTTATGCTTATTACTTAAAATTAATCTAAAGTGTAAGATATGCTCTACTTTAGTTTAATTGTAATTGGTTTTGAGTTTATAGGTTCGTTGTTAGTTTCTGACCTTTGTGGTCGGCTGGTCGTGTATACATAGAGTCACGGAAATTTCGTGACATTTACTCGCCTTTGGGCATCTCTGTAACCCTTTTAATTTTCAATGCTATTCCCTTATTAACCAAAAAAAATGAGACAAGGACCACAATCCAAAACACTTAAGCCCCGTTTGGTTCACGGTTTGAGCCATTACGTCACCGTAATCGTAATCGTGACTACAATAGTGACCATAATCGTCTAACATAATGAGCGTGTTTGGTTCACTGCTGGAAAATTCATCTACAAAATAGTCATGACCATGCTCGCGTGACTGTTGTGATGCAATGAAAAAATTCTGGGAATAACGATAATGTCCCCTCATGATACATTTTATTTATGTTTTGTGTCGTCCAGTCATTGCCATTTCAATGCAATAGCCTCTGAACTTTTATTTTTATTGGTTTGACACAATATTTTGATTCTTTTACAGTCATACTATTTTTCATCAAGCGAATTAAAATGCTCAAAATATACATGCCATTGATACAATGAATAAAAGCTAGAAGTGGAATCGTGCATATGTATGCGCGCGCATGTATTTGCGTGTGCGCGCGTATGCGCTCGCGTATATGTATATGTTTAGAATGTTGATTATGGTATAATATTGTCGATCATATTGAAACTATATTGAGAAGATGAAAGAAAATAATTTGGTAGCAAATGATTTTTTTGTATCATAGATGTTCGACAAAAAAAAATTAAAATGGTGATAAATATGAGATTACAACATTATTTTTCATTAATTACGGCGCGTAATGAACAAAACTACACCTCTCAAATGATGGAGTGAAAAAAAAAAATTTGAAAACATTTTTGTTGCTGCTAAAAATATGTCCCGCGTACGTTGCGGAACCGGAGCCTGGACCGCTGACCTGCAAGACAGCAAATAAGTGACCACCGGGTGGGGTTCCCGGAGGAGAACTCTCCGATACTTCAATCAGAGCGCAGCTACATGATAATGACTCTGAAAAAGCATAAATGTGTGTAGTTGTGTAGTCCCATACCTGGGGTAGACCCCTTTATATAGTGGCAGGAAGAAGAGCCCTAGTAAGACTGGGCCGTAGGCTAGATGTGTTAGGATCGCGTTAGGACCCTTGAGAATCACGTCACGATCTCTGACTTGATAATTATCGGTCTCCCAGTGCGACTGGGATTGCCGGGTATTCCCCAATTATTGGGAGTTATATTTGAGGTATATCAATTTTGAATGATGTCGTAATGGCCATTACATGCTAAACGATAAAAAAAAAACACATGATTTCTAGATTACGACATTAATTACGTCCGTAATATATAACCTCTGAATGGTGAACCAAAACGGGCCTTACGAGCCATTTGGTAATTAAACGGTGAATCAAACTGTATACAAAACCGATCAAAAAGGGCCAACGGTGGCATCTGCGCCCTGTTGGTAATTCCCTTATGGTCGATAGCATTTGGGAGTCCCGCAACTTTGATGGATTCTGTAAGGGAGGTTCTCAGGTTCCTCCTACCCATTCCCTTGTCATTTGAACCTAAATGCCTCTCCTCTTTCTAGTCCTCCAGCTCTTGAATATTCCAAGTGAGCTAATCATAGTGAGACGGATGCTCACCCTCCAGTGACAGCCTTGGAGGTGCCAGTGTTGTCTCTGAAGATGATGGTGTGTCCTACCCCAGAACCTAGGCTGGCCAGCAAAGTCATTTCTTTTGTGGATGAGTTTCGGTGGTTGAAATAAAATAAAAGGGATCTACTACATTACAACGTACTTTATTTGGGTTCAAGCTGGAGCATCTCATGCACGTAACACTCGGCCATTAATGATCTTGGATGAGTGTTGGCACATTTTGCTTGATTGATCTGGCAGGAGTTATCCCTTTAGAAGATGGGTATTCGTTCTGAGGTGCTTCAAAAAACAAACACACATCAGCCATCGAACACAGCTATATCCCTTCTCTAAAGTTGAAGTATGACCAATTTTTTTCAAACAGTTGTGTGTGAAATTAGTAATTTTCTTTTTGTCCCACTTTTATACCATGGATCTGTCCTTTGTGCTCTGATTCAGAAAGTTAAGTCGCAAAAAGCTTATGCATAGATGAGAAACAAGTCATAATCCTCTCTATCTAAATCACGTCAAAATCCATGCGTATTTTTGCATTATCAATTTAAGAAATTTCCATTCCACCCGATCGAATGCTTTACTCATGTCCAAATTCAGTACAACTTGTCCCCTATTACCCCAAGTTTTGTTTTTTGGGAAATGATTTAGTCATCCCTCAATGTTTTTCTTCTTAGTGCCTTTTTGGTAGTTACTGTATGTTCTCAGTGGAAAGATTACTGGTTATTAGGTTTTCATCCCCGATTTTTTCATTAACTCTTGAAAATATACGTCTAAAGTCTTCTATCAATATCCGTATTTGTTTACAGTAAACAAACATATATGTTTAGTCTTCTATCAATATCGATCAAAACGAAAACGGAGACAGAGAATGAATTAAAAAGTAAAGAAAGTTGAAAGAAAAATCTTTTTCAGTTCTTCTTGAGTTTCTTCTTCCCTGATTCATCTTAGGTCTAGAAAGGATAATAGGCCACAACAAAGGTAGTGATGAGTGATAGGGATTGCCTAAGTATCTGAGTAATATGCATAATATTGGCAACTCGGCCAAGATTAAATTGCCAAGAATTTGGCCAGATAGCACGATTAGAAAAAAAGAACTGAGGCTTCCAACAATGGCCATGAAGAAGAAGAAGCTATCCGAGGATTTTATTTTGATAAAATGAAAACATAAATGGAGCGTTGCCCATTTTAACTGATGGGACTTTGGATTAGTGCACCAGAAGAAGAAGTAGACAAATACCCAAGCGGCTTCTTGACCTGATTCAGAAGTGAGATCTACCATGCAGATCTACAACCAGAAATTGGTGAATTCATAACAAGAGTTTACAATGGCTTAGTTTGAGTTCAGATCACACCAAAACCCTAATGTATATGCCTGGTTCGTGCTATGGGCCACGTACAATTTTGTACCAGGCATGCTGCTTACCTGTGTGTCCTTTGGCATCTTTTAAGGGAATCCTCCGCAGAAACCCTAACTCGTGTTTTCACCGCAGACAACACACAGCCCCTGTTAGATTGTTAGCTTTTCAAGACTGTTCACTTGCCATCAAGTCATGTTAATTACTGGTTTGATTTACTGAGATGTGATCGAGATGATGAGAAGATTTGGCTCGAAAGAAAAGATGCTACACATAACCATAAACGGGAGTCCCTTTTATTCATATCACCACCATTAGTACATTAGGCGCTCAAGTTGGATCACAAACGAACCTAAAGAAACGGGACAGACGCAGACATTAGAAACCCTAGAAGGGTCTCTACTTGAAAAGCAGAAGTAAGATGGAAACATAAATAGAAACCCTAGCTCAGGGGTCTCTTTTAGGAGAATCAAAACCCTACATAGAAAGGGTCTTAGGTAGCTAGCTTCATGGTATCCTGCTTACTGTAGGGCACAACTTCAACTCCAACTCCAACTCAACTTGTTGGTCAGCTTCTGCAGCAGGGACCTTTTGCACTTTGAACTCAACCTGTTTAGCCTCATGCTTCTGGTGCTTGACACGGCGAATGCCGGTCATCCCCGCAGACTGGAAAGGCGGGGCGAGCGAGAGGCTGAGGGGGTCAGGAAAGAGATCCAGCTCAGTTGGCTCCATCGGGACGGCAACCACCACGGAAGGGCCTGCCTCTGCTGGGGGACTGCTCATAATCAGCTGGGGTGCGATTGCTCTTATACCACCATAGGTGCCATTATTACTGTTGCTGCTACCACCTACTTGATAACTCAAGTGGTAAAGCAACTTCTCACGAGTTACAAACACCTGTTGGCAATGCGGACATTGGTGGTGCATGTGTCCTGGCGGTGGCTCTTTTGGAGCCACGTTTGCCTCTTTCTCCTCGTCGTGATCTGAAGAGGAGCCATAGCCTTCCTCCATGGAGACAATTTAGAGAGAAAGGGAAAATAAGAAAGAAAGGGAGATGGTGATTTTCTGAAGCTTTGCTTTGATGGGTTAACTTATGAGAGCATCCATGGCTTAAATAAGGCTTTAAGTTGGTAATCTTGATGGAGAAAATCCAAGTGTTGCAGGTGTAGATAATGAGGTAGCTTACACTAACAAACACATTAAGTACATTACTCGAGTACTTAGTTGGATATTAATTACACTTAACTGAAAATGAGTCCGTGCTTAGTTGTATATTGTATCTCGAGGAAAATTGATAATTTCACTCCAAAAACTGACAATGTTCATGTAAGTTACTTACAGAGAGTGGATTGGTTCAAATTTAAGAGCGAAAGTTTCAATCTCCCAATTAGTTGAGTAAGGGACAAATCCATGAGTAGCATGTGAAGGAAAAAAGTTAAGAGCCCCGCAAGTCAATTCAAAATTGTTGGTCGATTTTTCTGTGATGTTTGTTTCAAAAATTGCAACATTTAGTGCTTAGAGTTATATACCCCAATTTTGAAGAGCAGAGGCTTTCCAATCGACCCTTTAATTTTCGGTGATCTTTGAAGTAGCGTGAAAAGAGTAGATTGTATGTATGGATACTAAGGTGTTAAAGGAAAGGTGTTCTTGAATCGTACGCTAGACATGTTGCAAACTCATGATTAACGGAGCGCGCCGCCATTTTCTCTAACGTGTTAAGAAAGTATTTATGAAGATCCTGCGCTACATGTTGCAAACTCATGATTAACCAAGTAACGGAGTGCGCCGCCATTTTCTTTGACGTGTTAAGAAAGTATTTACGAAGATCATGAGCTACGTTTTTCCGATACATTCTTATAGCTTTATATGAATAATAACACGTGCTTGTTAAAACTTAAATTTGGCGGCGCGTGCATGCCTCCATTCTCATCGACTTGTTGAAAACATCCGACACAAGGAAAAAGTACTGGATTCTCTGTCACGTTTTACCAATGCGTACTTATAGCCTTATACAAACAATACGTGCTTGGTAAAACTTAAATTTAGCGGCACGTGCCTCCATTTTCTTTGACATATTAAAAACATCCTCCAGATCCTCAGCTCATTTACCAATGCATGCGTCTTACGGCCCTATACAAACAACACGCGCTTGGTAAAAGTGAAATTTGTCGATGTGCAGTCGAAGAAACAACACGTGCTTGGTAAAACTTAAATTTGGCGGCACGTGCCTCCATTTTCTTCAACATGTTAAAAACATCTGCCAGATCTCCGCCTAGATTTTACCAATGCATGTGTCTTACAACCCTGTACAAACAACACGTACTTGGTAAAATTTAAATCTGGTGGCGCAAGGTCGAAAAAACAAAAACGCGCAGCATCCATTTTTTTCGGCATGTTAAAAACATCCTCCAGATCCTCCGCCAACATTCTACCGGTGCATGTGTCTTACAGCCCTATACAAACAAAACGTGCTTGGTAAAACTAAAATTTGGCGGCGCGCGGTTGAAGAAACTGCACGTGCTTGGTAAAATTCAAATATGGCGGTGCGCACCTCCATTTTCTTCGACATGCTAAAAACATCCTCTAGATCCTCCGCCCACATTTTACCAATGCATATGTCTTACACCGTATACAAACAACACGTGCTTGGTAAAACTAAAATTTGGCGGTGCACGGTTAAAGAAACAACACGTGTTTGGTAAAACTTAAACTTGGCAGCGCGCGCCTCCATTTTCTTTGACATGCTAAAATCATCCTCTAGATCCTTCGCTCACATTTTAAAATGCATGTGTCTTACGGTCCTATACAAACCACATGTGCTTGGTAAAACTTAAATTGGCGGCTCACGCCTCCATTTTCTTCGACATGTTAAAATCATCCTCAGATCCTCCGCCACATTTTACCAATGCATGTGTCCTACAGCCAGCCCTATGCAAACAATGAAACAACACGCGCTTGGTAAAGCTTGAATTTGGCGGCGCGGGCCTTCAATTTCTTCGACATGTTAAAAACATCCCCAAGAAAAAGTACTGCACGCAATCCTCCACCACATTTTTCCTATGCATTTATGTTATGGCTTTACATAAACAACACTTGCTTAGGATCTGTTTGGTAACGTTTATTTTTTCAGTTTTTTCTCCAGTTTTGTAAACTGAAAAAAATAAACGCGTTTAACACACATTTTTCGTTTTTTTTTCTTTAGTTTTTAAAACATGGTTTTTTTTAAAACTCTCATTTATGAGTTTTGGGTTTTCAGTTTTGGTTTTTATTTTGAGACCATCACCACCATAGCCACTGCCGCGCCCCACCTCCGCCACCGCAAACCACCACCAAAAAAAAAATTTAAAATAAAAACTAGATAATCAAACACCCAAAATAAATAACTCAAAATAAAAACTTGGTGATTACATAGTAATTGTGGTGCGCCGCTCGTGCTATACATGAAGAATGTCGAACAAGTGAGGGAGAAGCATTTTAGATGTCGACAACCCGTCATCACATTTTGTATGTATTTTCTTGATTACAGTTGAATTACAATAATTAATGCTCACAAGCATAAACTATATATTCTTAAATATTAACGTCGATTATACATAATTTGGCTTATGTTAAGATATTTGGCGGGCTCCTCCTGAGCATTCTTTTGGTGCTTATACGTGAGCAACTCATGCCAAGTACGTAACACAATATATTCTTCAAATCAACACCATTTTCAGCGCACACAGATCTTTTATTCATCGTTCATTTCCTCCAAAGGAACCCTAGTATGTCATCTATATACCAATATGTTTCCTTCTTTCTGGTTTTACTTTTGTCAAAATTTCTCTTTGTACTTCATTTTGTGGAATAGAGTATACTATCTCAAATGGAGAAAACCAGGGATATAGCATTGGGATAGAAAGAAGAAAATTAAAGATTAAGAAGAAGAACACCCCACTCTAATGTCCACCTTCAACATGTCATTTACTCGCATCACTTGCAGATCACCCGTACTACGTGTGTGTGGCTTAGCACACACTTAATACAAAGGAAGGAAACTGATTAAGCGCACACACAAAGACAAAGACAAAAACACACAAAACAGAAAATCCCTGGAAGAGATTGGACATCAAACAATAAGAACAGACCATGGATCATGTTTTTTGACACACAGGTTCATTTTTACTCATCACCAGCCCCCATGTTGTTAGCCTTGGATCCATTTCCATGCTTCTTATGCATGCAGAGCCACGATAATTCTAGTGACCGGAGTGAGTTCGAAAGGAAGTGGTGGTTCGGGCGGAGGAGCAAGGGATAGGTTCAATTGATCGCGGACGACTGGTGGCATCACCGTGTAAGATGGACGAAAAGTCTTGAGCAAATGGCAAATAAATGCCTGCCGAGTAGCAAACACCCGGAAGCACTCTCGGCATTGAAAGCAGAAGGGTATCACCGGTGGGACGTTTGGAGTTGGTTCAATAGCCAAATGCTCATCCTCGTGATCCGAGATGGACTCCTGCCCTTCGTTTATATGCATGGAGGCACAAGTGAAAGTTCTCCTTATAGGTCAGGCTCGAGTTTACAGTCTTATTAGCAGCATAGCCTCTTGGTCCCTTACATAAATGGCCATGGAAATGGAGATGGGGCAAGTTATGAAAAATATTCTCGTAATCTGGTACATTACACTATGTCATAATGCGTTCAACCATCTACCATTTATGGCGGATTTTAGAAGACCATGAATTTGTAGCACGGTTACTCTTTATTACCAACATCTGAAAAGCAAGTCAAAATTTAAAGTATCTACAAGTAGATATTGGTGATATATTACACCAAGAAGTGGGGAAAAGGGAGAATATTTTTAACAACACACGGTTCATTTTTTTAAGGATGGCAATTGTAATACTAGACATACATTAGTTTATGCCATATATCTTATGCCATGATTTATAAAAAGTCTGAGGGGGAAAATAAAAAGAAAAGAAGATGAACCTTTAATTGATTTTCATTTTGCATTGTTGATTGGTTTTGTTTGTGTATGGGCATTTTCTCCATCAATGGCGACTTTTGTTCAGAAACTAACTGCGCGATCGATATGTTGCTAGATTGTGACCGGTTTATAGAACATGTCAAAAAGTGATTACCAAGTCTTGATGCAGTGCGCCGCCATTTTCCTTTGTCCTGTTATAAAAGTACCGGACACGAGAATATAACACGTTAATTAAATACGACAATATGCGCCGCAAATTTTCCCTTTCCGTTTTTAAGTGAACAACACGTGCTTGGTAGAACAAAACTCGCAAAGTTAGAAAGAAAAACTTTTTGCGGTGGTTACTTTCTCCAAATGTTAGTGAATCAATCGAGAGAAGTAGCTCGGATTGGGTGCATAATACAAAGTTTGCGAACCATTGACTACCGTGTGATTGTCGTGCGCCACAATTTTCTTGGCGTGCTATAAATAATGTCGAACACGTGAGTGAGAGCATTTTCGATATCGACAACCCGCCGCCAAATTTTGTCATGCAGTTTTTTCTTAATTACGGATGAATTAGAATAGTAATTAATGCTCACAAAAATAAGCCGTTCGATCTTCAATTTTTACCACTCAATTATTCATGACATTTGGCTTCGGTTCTTATACTTGCCGGGATTCTCCTCCTTTTGAGCGTGTTTTTAGATAAGTAAATCAGTCTTATCATGGTAATCAAAGCAAAACGTGGTCATGCCCATGGTCTTCAGTTTGCCTAGCTATTGTTATTTTATTTCAAACCACGATACGGGATCAACTAAAATCTCAGCTTCGCATGAGGGTGGGTGTTAAATTTCCAAAGCAACTATACATGGTGTTTAGCTTCATGAGCCTTCAATCGTCCAATATCCTCTTCTTTGGTATCCTTTTAATCTGAATAGGACACAAGTCTTATCAACCCAGCTTATCTGGAAACTAGTTTGGGGATCCAAACTCCTTTTTTACCAAGTCCACACCCTTCTATATGTTTTTGCATGTGTTCACAGATGCCCTCACTTTCCCTTCCCTTCCCTTCTTTATACCCCTTAATTTCTGCAGTAGCCACCAAGAGTTCATCATGGAGCATCACACAAACAGCCATGAATTTCCACCATGCCCAAGGGCGGACCTAGAACATGTCAAATTAACGGAGGCCTCCCCTAGAGATTTAGGGTTCCTAGCTATTCCTAGTAAGCACGATGTATAGGAGGAGTCTGTTAGCCAATTGGTCTCTCTCACTCACCAGTTAACCTTCAATATGTTACAGTAGTCCAAAAATGCGCCATCTCCTTTGTAGTCATTTTAGAAACATAACCACTGAAGAGCTGCTTAGACTTGTAAACGTTTTTGCCTAGCACGTTTTTGGAGTATCTTTGAAGGGAACTTTCAAGTGAGCCCTAATATGTCCTTTATATGTACCAATCATTGTCATTTTTTCTGGTTTATTTTGTTGAATCTTCTGTTCTAGCTTTTTTATTGGACTTTGTTGTCAAGCTAGTTCATCTTGTTAAATTCTCTTTTTCAATTGGAGAAGATCAGAAATAGGAGGGCAAGGGATAGAAATAAAGATTTAAGAATGTCGACCTCCAACATTTCATTTATTCTCATCACTTACAGATTACCCATACTCCCTGTGTGTGGCTTAGCACACTTAATACACTGGAAAGACAAAGACAAAGACTCCCAAACAGAAAATCCCTAGAAGAGATTGAACACAAAACACTGCAAACGGACCCTAGATAGATCGATTTCCCGACACATAAAGATTCATTTTTATTTATGACCAGCCCCCATGTTGTTGGCCTTGGATTGGTTTCCACGCTTTTCATAGAGAGCCGCGTTAACTCCAGTGGCCAGAGTGAGTTCCAGAGAAAGTGGTGGTTCGGGTGGAGGAGAAAGGGAGAGTTCCAATGGATCGCGGTAGAGTGGTGGCATCAGCATGAAAGGTGAACCATAACGCATGACGAAATGGCCATCATATGCCTGCTGAGTAGCAAACACTTGGAAGCACTTTCGGCACTGAATGCGGAAGTGTTGCACCGCCGGGGTTCTTGGAGGTGCAGCTTCAACCGCCACCAGCTCGTCCTCATTATCGGAGGTGGATCCATATCCTTCCTTCAAATCCATGGAGGCACAAATGGAAGTTCTCTCAAGGTCAGGCTCGAGTTTCTAGTCTTTGTTCGGAGCATGGCTTCTCGGTCCCATATATAGGTGGCCATGGTCATGGGGAAATTTATGAAAAATATTCACGTAATCTGTAGATTACACTATGTGACAATGGAGTTCAACAACCTGCCATCTATGGCGGATTCTGGAAGACCATGAAAAATGAAAATGGTGAGTTGTATATTTATTGCAACACCTTCAAAGCAAGTTCAAAATTTCGAGTATCTGTAACTAGATATTGGTTACACACACACACACATGTATGAAGCAGTAACAACGCGATTTATTTTTGAAGGAAGGCGATTACAATACTTAGACATACTGCCGTTTCGTGTGTCATGCGATGAACAAATTTTAAGGGAGAAAATAAGGAGGAAAATAAGATGTTGATTTCATTTTACATGTTCAGTGACTTTGGATTTACTGAGCATTCTCTCCATCAATTGGAGAAATTAGGTTGAGAACCTAGTAGGGTTGCAAAATTTGTTACCGGATTACATAATACAATATGTCACTGCGCCGCCATTTTTTGTGTCGTGTCACAAGAAATCCGACACAAGCTCGAGGAATGTTGTAAAATGATAATGCGCCGCATTTTTGCCCTAGTCTTCTTTGTGAATATGATCTACGCTGATAAGCTAATCTGATTACCAGTATTAATGCTAGTGCGCCGCCATTTTTGTGTCGTGTTATAAAAAATCTGACACGAGGAATGTCATAAACCGACAATGCGCCGCATTTTCACCTAAGTCCTTTTTGTGAATATGATCTATCCTGATAGGCTAATATGATTACGAGTATTAATGCTAGTCCCCCGTCATTTTTTCTGTCGTGTTATAAAAAAGGGCTAATTACAGCAGTGTCCCTGAGGTTAGGGTGATATTACCGTCAAGGACAATAGTTTGGGCAAATTACACTTGTGTCCGTTGACCAAACAAAAATACCAAAATACATAACGGTTAGGATAAAATGACCAAAATGCCCATCAATTAGTAATGTAACTCTCAAACGCCATTTGGGTTAAAACCCTAATTTATTTCTTTGTCTTTCAAATGCCAATTTAAAATCCAACCCTAATTTGAAATCTAACCCTAATTTGAAAATTAGGGTTTTGAAACCTTAAAATTAGGATTTCAAAACCCTAATTTCAATTCAACCCCTCCCTCGACCCACGTTCAGTCTTGGGCAGTACCTCCCAACTGCCTGATAATTTGATCACGGCGGCATCTTTCTCCACCGGAACTTCAGACCACGGCAGCATGTCAATTTTGACCGCCTCAAAGTCGGGAAAGTTGTAAATGGCACCGTGCTTCAAAGGGTCTGTTCCACAGTAGAGGGCAAGGAAGAAGAAAAGGCCGGCGAGTATTCCGGCCGGCGTCATTGCGTGTAGTTTGTCAAATCTTGGTGTGATGAGGGAGAGGGAAAGACAAAGTAGGCATTGGAAAGAGCGACAGCGGCGTGGGGCGATGGAGCTGCCGGCGTGGGGCGAGGGAGTGGGTTGCTATGGGGGAGGAGAGAAGAGATGGAAGGGGAAGAGCGACGTCGCCGGCGATGGGTTTTGACGCCGACAGGAGATTGGTCGCGGTGGCTTGGGGTGGCATTGGCTTGGAGGGAGAGGGGACGGGCAGCGGGAGGTGGGGGTGGCGGCGGCGGGGAGAAAAGAGTTGGAGAAGAGAGCATGATTAGGAAAAATAATAACGAGGTTTTAAATTTGTGAAAAAATTGAAAAAAAGGATTTAAATTTGTACTAAGGGTAGTATTGGTATTTTAAAAATACGTAACATATGACATCATCAAAATGTACGATTTTTTAACGGACGAAGGACGGAAGGACACAGCTGATACATTTTAAAACTTAATGTCCTTGACTGTAATTACACCCTAACCTCAGGGACATAGGTGTAATTAGCCCTATAAAAAATCTGACACAAAGAATGTCATAAACCGACCGCATTTCTCCCTAGTCCTTTTTGTGAATATGATCTATCCTTTAAGTTGATCAATGGCAATTGTGCGTGGTATGGTTTTATGTCGTGTAAGAGGTGCTTCGCGCTTATTCAGTTAAACCATATTTACGCCAAGATTTCACACATTGTATGTTGATTTCCAACTCAAGCATTAAAAAACATAAGGAATTTTTTTTTGTTGCTACTCTTGTTGTAGCAAGATAGCTACAAACCCTTGTATAGCGATAACTAATAGTCGCTAAATATTTTTAGTGATTTTTTTGCTAACACTTTTAACGATAATTCTTAACCGCACAACTTTACTAGATAAAAACCACTAAAAATATTTAAAGATAATTAATTGTCGTAATATAAAGATTGTAGCTATCATCTTATGTACAACCCGATTAGCAGCCAAACTTTTTCGTTTGGTGGGGGGGGGGGGTGAAGCTAAGGAGGTTTTCAAAGGCACTATATTTAAAAAGAAGTTTGGAAAAGAAAAAGCAAACCTCAAAAATTGAATAATTCAAAAATATTTTGATTTGAAAAGGGAAAATTGGGTAACCAAATGACACGTTAGCACTTTGAACTTTTAGCTTTGACGTCAAGCATCTTGAACTTTTACTTTCTCGTCATCTATGAAGTCAAACAAAAACTGTAATTGTGGGAATTTGAAATTCATACATAGATGAATGTGAATTCTGTACATATACATTTGTAGGTAGCTCGATAGTGGTTACTTTAGGGTTCGTTTGACAAAAAAAAAATTGGTTTTCAGTTTTTAAAGAGCAGCTTAATTTTTTTTTTATAAAAACAAGTGGGTGTTTGATAACCCTTTTTTTTTTTTGGTGTTTGGTAACCCTTTTTATTTTGACTTTTTTTTTGGTGGTTTGCGGTGGCGGTGGTGGGGCGTAACGGTGGTCGACGGTGGTGGTGGTGGTGGTCGGAGGTGGTGGCTGCCAGCAGTCGCCGGCGGTGGTCGCCGGCGGCCGGAGGTGGCTGCCAGCGGTGGGAGGGTGGTGGTGGTGGTCTAAAAAAAAAACCAAAAGTGAAAAAAAAAATCAGTTATTGGAGCATTTTTTTTACTCTTCAGTTTAAAAACTGGTTTTTTAAATTGAAAAAAGAATGGTTACCAAACGCTCTTTTTTTTTTCTATTTTTTAAAACTGAATAAAAAAAAAGAGTGTCAAAAGCATCGCATGTGTTAGATTATATATATTAATATGGCAATTACCTTTTTCCTATTGTCCTATATCTAGATTATTTTAGAGTTCTCCTAAGTTCTATAGGATTCTCTTTTCTGTTTCTGATAGGATAGTTTTCTCTTGCCTATATAAAAGTCTCATTGTACTCAGTTTTATCAATACTCTCTAACGCTCTCTAATATAATTATTTTTCCCTTCACCTTTTCTATCAACATGCTCGGGGTGGAAACTCTTCTTCTAATAGAATATATATTGTAATCTATAATTTGTTTGAATTGTGGTCAAATTGCAACAATTAATGCTTGAAATATGTCAAATAACAATGTATAACGATGGGCATGCTCCGGCAACACATCTTTTTTTTTCATGCATATTTGTTCCTCTAAGTTGAATAAATCGTTCAACCACACTAAATACAGAAGCTTATCTTATGTAAAAAATATGTGCTTAGAATGTTATAAACCTTTTCACTAGCAGCCAAAGGGCGCCAGTCAGTAACGCTTCAAGTAGCATTCAGTATAAATATATCAAAACCTTTATGTAATCATGTATCATTCACACCATGCACCAACATTGTAAATCAAGTTTACTCTATGCGTGAGCCTCTGAAGAAACTCGCGATACAATCGTGAAATATTAGGGAAGGTTGCAATATCAATTAGACATACAAATATGTAGATAAGTTAAGGCTGGTTATATATTGAGGTGATTCTGGCAAAAACTCTGGTGATATGCAGTAGAGGATCCTCTGCTGTAATGAGAAAATGGTGCTAAATGTATTCTAGTCACAAAAATATCACTATACGTTTTAACAACGGTATCAAAACATTTTTAGTGTCAATTCTTTGTTACTATAACTGTTACGGCATAGATGCTGCACAACAGATGATCCTTATTCCTCAAAACCTCACGAGGTGCATTGAGGTCACGTTGTTGCTTGCCCATGCAAGCGCTTTCGTACTTCGTTTTCCTGACCATGCAAGCACCATATGAACTCAACTGCGTGCGCGCGCGCACACACACACACACACACACACACACACTGAGGCCCAACTCGAGTCTCCACAAATGGGCATTGTGGCCTAACTACCAAGCCACATCTTCACTTCCAATTCCATTACCTTTGCTTAGTCGTCCGAACATTCCTTAGACTCTATAAGGGTTAACTAAGTTGTCTTGAATACTTCCTAAAATTGTTTCCACAACACACATTTAGCGTTTACACACATGCGCATCTTAACTTTGACATCTAGAGTTTTAAACAACATCAAATTTCACACATTACTACGTTCTTTTACAACTTTATTTGTCGTTAAGTAGCTCATTAGAGGAAAATTGTTATGCTTTCCGCAACAAATGTGTGCGCAGAAGCATATGATAGTGCAAAAACAGACATTTTTCATATTTATTGGCATAATTTCCCAACTTATTGTCATTTATCTAATTGGATACTCAAGTAAATTTTTTTGGTTTTACCTTAATACGCTACAAAAATTTTTTATAATATTATTGTTATCCTTATACAAACGAGAGGACAATTGTGGTGATTAGTGACGACGATGACGCCCGAAATTTATAATTTTATACTTGTTGAAAATTTGAAATATATACAAGGTTATACAAAAATTTGTATCTAGATTGAACAATGATGGTTACTTAGCATCACAGCCTATTTAATGGAAATTTTCTTGTAAGATATTATCTAAAATAACATGTTATCATTCTATGAGCGCAACCCTAAAATTATGAGAAAAAAAAAATTCTCATCCGTTAAAGGATATGCAAATTTTACCGAATCGTAAGCAGGACACGTTGCAGACCAGTGATTACCCACGAATGGGGCGCGCTACCGATTTATTTTTAAGTGGGATAAAGTCTCGTGCATGAGAAAACGTATAATGCTTATCCTCTAGGGGTACATTTTTCCACGCATATTTGTTTCGCTAACTTAAATAAAGGGATTATAATTCTAAACACCCCTTGAGGTTAGGAGGTAATCTCATGTGTAGCTGCACCACGACACCATAACTGATGCCACCACCATATAGATCTGTCCATACATATACACACAGATCTGCACACATGCACAAACTCGCAGGCATATAAAGCAAGTTGTTTTTTAATAGCTTTTCAAAAGCTCATTCGTATTCGTTTATATAAAATTGAACCGAACATGAGTGCTTTTTTTAAACATGTTTATTATAAGAGCTGAGTATGAACCATATAAAAGTGTTCAATGTTCATGCATTTGTTCACTAACGGCTCGTTAAGCATGGGATTAATTTTTTCTAAAATAGATTTTTTATGTTACATTTGTATAATGTATATATTTGTCAAGGAAGTCAGAACCCTTAAACCCAACTACCTTAAAAAACCTAGCGCCCATAGCCTATCCTACACAGAGCCCACGTAGATTTTAACCACTCAAGCCCAAACAAGCGTCAAATATGCTCATTTTGCGCTGAAATCATCTTATGCTCCAAGAACACCCCCCCCCCCTTCTCTCTCTCTCTCTCTCTCTCACTCTCTCTCATATCTCAGAAACGAAAACACCAATAGCCATCTTCACGTCGCCTACGACCACCCCCCCCCCCCTAACACACACACAGAGAGATGAACCAACCAATGCCACGTCACCTCTCTCAGAGGCGTGAGCACGCACAAACCACCCATTACTACGCCGCCTCTCTCGAGTACAATCATACCAACCATCGTCGTGTTGCAGGCACTTACTCAACTCGACTTTGTAACCATTCAAAATTTCGTGAATGTCTACTTAATCTCTGCTCAATCTGTGATTTCTCGTTGATTATGTCAAAGACAAGGTAAGTGAGCTCAATTCAGGCATTTTGATGTTAATTGGTTATCCTCTCATCTTTGAGTGGTCAGGATATGAAAAGTTCTAGATTTTCTTTTTTGTTTAATGAATTTACAAGGGTCGAGTTTGGTTTATCTAGTTAAACGAACAAATTGAGCCGAGCCTGAACTTTGTGAACCGTTTACAAACCAAGTTCGGACGAACATTTTACCCTCTTAGACGAACTCGAGCCGAGTTAAAACATGGCCTAAATTATACGAATCAAACTCGAACACACCTATGTTCGGCTCGAACTCGAGTTCTTATACAACCCTAAACACACGGAGTTGCACACACACATACACGCACAAACACAAATTGATTGAATTTTTTACCCACAATCACATGCACAAAATTTGTGGCTCCATAAGACTCTACAATCAATTTCTGTCTTCGTTAAAATCGAAAAACGTATCATACTAAAAACCCTCCCCCCCACTTCGTAAGCCCCGAGGACCCAATAAAAATGAAGCCCCAAATTTCACCCCCTTATGCCCCTCGAAAAACCAAGAAAGAGTTGTCTATATTCTTGTCATGTGGGCACTCATTTGTAAAATAAATACAGAGGTCATTCCTAGCTATAAATAGGAGCTAAAAATGAAAAAAAAAATTGATTCCAAATTGATTTAGAGAGAGAAAGAGGAGGAGATAGTGGGGAAGAGAAAAGAAATGAAGCAGGTAGGTAAAAAGAAAATGGAAAGGAAGGGACATGTAGAGACATTTTAAAAATACAGTATATGCCGACATAAGCAAAAAAACATCTCTTATAAATGTTTTAAATCCTTGACGAACAAGTAGCATTTTTAAAATCAATAGAGTTGTGAAATTATCCCATAACCTCAGGGGGTTAGAGATTTTAATATCTTGAATAAAGTCATTCAACTAACTTAGATAGCGTTTGGTAACACTTCCAGTTTTGATTTTCTATTTCCAAAAAAACAAAAACCAAAACTAAAAATTAAATTTTTTTTTTTTACAAAAACAAATGGGTGTGTTTGATTACCCAATTTTTATTTTGAATTTTTTCTTTGGTGGTAGTTCGCGGTGGGCGTGGCGGTGGCGGTTGCCGACGGTGGCTACCGGTAGTGGGAGGGTGGTGGTGGTCTCAAAATAAAAACTAAAACTGAAAATTGAACTCTCCTTTTCGGAGTTATAAAAAACAGCCCTGTTTTAAAAACTGAAGAAAAAAAATACGAAAATTATGCGACAAACGCATTTATTTTCTCCGGTTTACAAAATTGGAAAAAAAAACTGAAAAAATAAAAACTATACCAAACGGAGCCTTAGGAAGCTCGTTTCATGTCAACGGGACAGGCTTGGAAGAACTTAAACCTTTTAATAGCAATTACACACAGCGGTTACCCAAAGATGGTCACACAAACCGTCGTCATTCGATGAACAAACTTTGGCTCCTATCCGGATTGTATGGATTGTAAGAATCTTCCTCCAACCCCGTGTATAGTGACAATTAACAGTCGCTAAATGTTTCTAGTGGCTTTTCTTCTAACACTTTCAGCGACAATTATAAGCAGTATTTTTTAAGCATCACTAAAATAAAAGCTGCTAAAAACATTTAGAGACAATTTGATTATCATTATATAGGGGGTAGGAGGAAGATTCCTCCAACCAGGATAGCAGTCAATTTTTTTCCTCATTCAATAGAAAGAAGCTTGGCATCAGGCAGTAAAATAGAATCCACGAGACTTCCTTCTGGTCAAGGGGAATACAGATTACCAAAACTTCTAACTTGTAACTCTCACTCTTCCATAATGGTTGCAGCAATTCAAAATTTTTGCGAATCTAACTTCTAATTTGAACGTGTAAACATGGAATTGAACTCAAATAAAGATTGAAAATAACATGAGTATCAATGCCCAAGTCAAACTCTAGCAAGAACAATGATTAAATCCTATACTTAAATACTCAAATTATATTCTTAGAACATACAAAAAAGTCAGATGATACGACCATTATGCAACAGAGAGAATAGCATGTTTTTGCCACTCCCATACTACAAAGGGAAATGAAAGAGAGAGAACGAGAAGAAGTTTCATTGAAACTTATTTCTGCCTTCGGTTGAATAAATGTCTGAAGAAACGAGGCAGTAACAGAAGTAAAAGGCAAGATCAAGGAGAGAAAACACCAAAAGAAACCAAACTATGTTGTACTCTACACTTCATCCCTAAACCCTAAATATTGTAACGTTTGGAAATCTTATCTTAATACGAATCCATCTTTTCGTTTGCTACAATACAAACAAATTGTAAGAATACTACCACACTTTTTTTATATAAACCAAAAAGAGAACATGTACATACACAGAAAGGGAAATGCTAAAGATATAATAAAGAAAGAATAATGAGATGAAATACCAAGTGCGCCATTTATCCATCTTGCCGTAGATGCCCGGGTGAACGCAAGAAAAGCAAACCAGGCATGGAGCCAAATATAACAATAGAATGGACTATTGTTACCACAATGGTGATATATTGCTGGCCGGTGATGAACTCTGCGAAGGTGCAACTTGCTACTCTCCCAGAGTGTTCTCCGTCGGTACTCCCAAAAGGTTCGAAACAATTTTGGGCATTGGATATGTGCAACCAAACATGAAAAGTATCTGTCATGAACTTGCAACTGAACATCAAAGTATTAGCCTTGATCTTGGTCACACTTGATGAGTCCTTCAAGAGTGTTTCCAGGGAACTGTTGTATATTCAGTCAACGGCCAAGCTCATGGAAACATCCCTATAAGCTGCAGCAGAGAGCTAACATTAGACTCCCAAATGTTACATGACACAAGAGAATGTCAGGCAATTTTGCAAAGATTTTGAACTAGATCTTATGTAACATTAAAGTTGCAAGAACAGACTAGGATTAAACTTATCAAGAAAATATAGAACAGACTAGGATTAATGATCTTTCTTTGTACTTCATCACATTCTATGAAATCCTAGTCTAGCTGCTGAGTGTTATCCAGTTCTCTATCAGACTCACCCATTGAACTTAAAATGGAGCCTCAAGTGATTCGTCCCAAACTTCGGCACTTCCATTGGAGGCATCTTCACCATCTTCTTCCATTGATAGCCTAATATACTCCCTGTGGGCAAAGCGATCCCACTCCGTCAAAGTTGGGTCCTCCCGCTCCTGTTAGCAGTACAAATGACAGCATAGCTGTTATAAGGCCAGAAAATAAACTGCAGCGACTTTGCATCTCTCAGACATCTAATCTAAAGAAATATAAGTAAAAAAATACATATAAAACAAGTTGAATGTACCTGCCGAATAAGAAAGGGATCACGTGTTTCGAAAGCCATAAACTTATTTAGATTGAAAAGAATGTTAAAAACATGTCCTGAAAGCTTGCATCCTTTGAAGTCACGTAGCGTGATGTAATCTTCCCTCTGCAAGAGTAAAACATGCCACTGGTAAACGTCAGAAAGCAGAAGCAAACTAATATGTAGGTAGGGCAATCATTTATGAACAAAGGGTGACCTCTGGAGAAATCATGTCAACTAGTTGACACAAGATATCCTCAAAGAGAACAGGTTCTTGGCCCATGCATTCCATTCGATGCAACTGTTCCTCGTAAAAAAATTGCATCTCATTGCGTGTGAGAACCCCATTTCCATCCAAATCTATGCACTTGAACCTACAAGTTGTGCATTCTATCAGTGGAACACTAATGAGAAAGTAACAATATGCATGTTATGTACATCATTTTGGAGAAAGATATAAAACTACGTTTCTTTTCTGTTGCGGAGCTATTTGAAAATCGTAACAACTCAATTTGCATATGCAGATACTCCCTCCTAAGATCTAGCCTAAGGTCTCTTCCTAACAATTCTATGATTGCCCATAAAAGAATCACCACAAAACTGGAGTGGTTCACGAATAACACAATTGTTATCGGCAACTTTGAGTTGCCTCTAGTCCTGTTAAACATCCATGACATTTCAAATTGGGATCTGCTTCACATGCAATGAAACTGTCCTGCTTTCTTGAAGTCTTTATTTCTTTCAAGTTTCCAATAGAGATACTTGTGTGAAAAAAGGTTATAACCTTCCATCCCCGGTCTTACGTTCTTTGACCCGATAAGAGCAAGAGGAGCCTGACGTATTGACTGTTACTGAAGGGCAGTGCTTATGTAAGCCTTTACCCAATGGCTTGCAGCTTCAACATTAGTTAAGCTCCCCTAAAAGATGTTGCACTGAAGCACGCATCATACATCATGCAGGATAGGACCTCAACCAAGGAACTTGCATAAGGCTTTGTAGTAACAAATCCTCGAATGGACATAGTTCACACAAAGAAGGTGCATGTAGAAGAAGTTTCCACCGTGCCTCTTTTACATTAACAGTGACTGAATTTACATAACAACTACCAAGAAGGTTCTGATCCAACTAAGCATGTGGTTTCTACAGAATTATGCTCTGCCCCCTTTTGGCTGCTTTAACTCGGTCATTCTAGGTGTTTGCAACGCTTTTTAATTACAGAATTATGTGCTCTTAAAGGTTTCTACCTTCAGATTTGTAATTTACATCGATTTCATAATAAAAGAGTACCATTTAAACTTGGGAACAAAGTCTTTTTCAAGTTGCCATAACGGCCATCACCTATGTCAGGTATTTTTGAGGATGAAATTTAATTCTCAAAGTACTCAATATATCACTCTCAACAAGCATACGAATGGTTGCCTTCCGGAAGGTATAAATAGATAGAAACCCTAAGGTAAAGAAAAGTACTAGTCCAATCCTAATACAGTATACCTAAACACTTTGCTTCTTAATGTACCATCACCATTTTCTTCTTTTCTTTAATAATTGATTTTCTTCTCCAAGTACCGGTCAAAGCCTTCACCTCATTCTTAACCTCTTCATCACCACCATCCTATATATTTCAGCCATAGGGCCCAAGTATACTAGGCTATGCAAGTGATAATATTTGCATCTCCTACAGGCAGCTGACCATAAGTATTTCATGTCAAAATTCCATTACGAGGTGCCTTGACCACCAAAAAATTGGTCAAGTTCAATTCAGGTTGTTGCCAAGTGGCTGCGGAGATGGCTTATCAAGGTTTGTCAGCCACTGCTGGACTTAAGGAAATTGGACAGGCATGAAGAACATCAGATTTGATTTTCAAAATAGGTGTTGCACTAGATGTTGGCACATGTAAGGCGTGGAAAGAATTATAAACAGCAAACATAAGACTTGATGGTCGGGGTCTAGCGAGGTGGGGTTACCATGAAATCCTCCCTTTGCAGGGCTTTAGATAGATGTAAGGTGTGCAAATCATTCTCTTTTCCAAATTATCAGAAAATTCTCTTTCCCAAAAGGCTTTATTCCATGCATCTTACAGGTGTAAGCGGAGAGGTGGTTTTGAAGAGTGGGAGAAGGATGTCTTGTTACGCTTTCTTTGGAAGGCTGTTTCAAAAACAAAGGTCCCTCAGCAATGGCAATAGTTCAAACTGAACATTTTGAGGAAGTCTACATTACTTGGCACTGATCTTTAAGGAAGACAAAGAGGGTGCCGACCACATTTTTCTGCACTGTCATGTGATTTTTGACTAGATGCATAGTTGAACTACGTATGAACGAGAAAAAGAAGGGGACTCGGTGTAAAGCTTGTTCTAAACTTCTACAGAATCTGCAGTGTCAGGAATAAAAGGGTTTTTGAGGGAATGAAATTGCAGACAGCAGCACTTTGTCAATAAAATACTTCCAGTAATCAAACTAGAAGGCATGTCAACTTTCATAATTTAAGAGGAAGTTCTAGTAGCAAACTGAATAAATGAATTCTGCATAGCACAAAGGAAGTATACCAATACTCAAGACTAGGCTCAGATGATTTATCTTCCTCTGCTAGCATGAAGTAAACAAAATCTTCATAACCCATCTTCCCTTCAATCTTACTGATAAACTTCCTTGGAATCTGAGAAAAATTAAATGCATAGACAGCAGCTGGTGAGAGATTTATAGAAGTTTCATCTAAGCCAAAGTATGTTGGCTTAAAGAGGTACTTGGTCATATAAAGTAAGTGTGAGAACACATACCTGTGAAAATATTCGATCGACAATTCTGTAGGTAAGAGCATGATTTCCATATCTGATGAGGTTCTCCTTGTCTATTAAGAAATCATGGTCCGTATCCAATTCCCAAAATTTGCAGTATATCACGTAGAAGTGTTCATACGAAAAGTACCTGTAGTCCACATAAAACTCCATTAGAGGATTGGCATCCAACAATGACTAATGGAACTGACTATTAATATAAAAGGCCTGTATTCCTCCACCCAATCATTTTTTTTTAGAGACATGATAGTTTAATACTGTGTGAACATAGAAGAAAAGAAATATACTGTGGAAATACAGGCCATCACTCAGAGTGATTAACTAACATGGGCAACTTTAGCACCTTATGCAAGAGTAGAAACAAATGGGCTTCCTCAATGCCACTATTGAAGACCACAAATAACTCATGTAAATAGAATATGTGTACTAACTCAGACACATGGCCCACTATTCTGTGCTAGAGATCAGGAAACATTACTCGCATATCCGAGGTGGCTTCCTTCTGGTTGGATCTTGCATGAATTACAGTAAGAGGATCATTATATCATATTCAGTACTTTTCTTTTCAAGACTTTGACTATTTCAAACTTGCAAAACTAGTTCGTAGAGAGACATCAACACTAAATATAATTTATAGCCAACATTAAGAGTATATGACAAAAACCAGAAGCATACTTCAGCAAGTAGAAACTATGCAGTCTGTTCAAATCAACTGATCAAAAGAACTCCATGAATACACCTACCTCAGAACTTTGTTAATGTCCTCTTCCTCATCAGCATGTTGCATTGCCGAAATCAGATTTCCTCGTTTCAGCTCCCTGAGGGTGAGATGGCCATTTCCAGATCTATTTATATAGTAAAATATTCTGTATATGACAGTTTCAGCTGGATCATCACAAATAAATCATGCTCAAGCATCAGTATCACAGTATGGACACCAAAAGAAAGATATCCAAAATGCCACAAGAAACTAAGTTAACCATCATGCATATCTGTAGCACTCCAGATGGTGCAGAGTATTCAAAAGTGCCAAAAATGAATTTGTAGACACTACTTACGTCCCCTAAAGAATACTGCGCCCACGGCAATGACTAGACTCCCTAGAAGAATGCAACTAAAGAAATCAACAACTTCAGATCAGTCATTTTGGCGGAGAGAGGCATTTTCAGAAACTGTTCAGAAAATAGGCTTCTACAAGAAAGTTTGAGTCCGACTTCAGAGTCTCCTTATACAGTTTACAGAGTTTAATAAAGTCTTTGATACATCACTTGTAGTTAATGGGTTCTCAATACAGCTTTTATAGCAGGTGAATATGTAGATTATAGATTGAGAAGGGGGTATTCAGCTTGTGCGCACATTAGACATTTGAGAACCTTTTTCCTTCACCGATAGGTAAGAAGTTAGTGAAGAAAGCAAAGAACTGCAAAAATGGGATGAAAACAGGAGAAGCATACTCACTGACCACCAACTGCTAAAGAGTCGCGGTGAATTAAGACTTTCCTGTATCCAGTAGATATGGTAGGTTTTGTTGTATCTCAGCTAGTCTATTCATCCCTCTGACAACTTAAAACAAGGGGACCTGCCCACTTTATTTTTCTCATTGTGGCAACTAGTAATGAGGGACCGCATGAGCTATTCTTTGCTGATAATTCAATTACTGCCTACAGAGCTGAATAATTAAATAGAGCTACATCTAAGAAACAACGATTTTCTAGGCTGTCAAAGGCAAACAGTTAATGTTGCTAAATGAAAGATATCATTTCGAGTTTAGGTGCCCTGGGGTTCATGTTTGCAGCCTAAGAAGGACCTCTTTAGAAGTCTGCGTGGTTTTTCAAGTTTTTCTCTATGGGTGGGTTTTCTGCATCGCGTGTATCGATCCACCCCTTTGCAATTTAAGAATGAAATAGTTGAATATACATCATAAATGTATTCAACTATGAAATCAGTTGCTTGCACAGTAACGAATAGTCAGCAACTTATATTCATGGCACCATGTTTCAAAATTAGCTACAAGTTTCAATCATCATTCACAAGTTTGATCCGCAAATGATCCAGTACTACTTGAAGTTTTTCTTCTTATTAAAAAAAACTGGCATGACCAGCGATTGGCCCAGATAATTCACCAGGTATATCTTGACATCTCAAATATTACTTCAAGGGTAAAGCACTAGGAAAATTAATGATTAAAACAAGTGTCTTCAAAAAGAGCATACCATATCTTTCCTGAAATTCAGGTGTGCTCTGCAAAAATTCCAATCCCGGATGGGAAGCCAAAAGCTCTCGAAGAATAGGTTTGAAATCAGCCTGTATCGGCAGAAAAACATTTAGAATACAGAAGGAAAGACTTCAATGAGATTGTAACATCATGACAGGGAGAGACCATACCTGAGTAAGGTACCACTTGCAATCTGGCTGCTTGAGAACTTTATAAATTTTAGTTCCTATGTCATCTGTCAGCATGTTGTTATCGACCCAATATTTGATAAATGCATCCCTACAATAGAAAGGTACCTGAGCACATATAACATGAATAGTACCCCTATAGATGACTTAGCAGCCCCTTCCATAACACATGCCTACTCAGACCCTAACACACTTTTTTTTTTTTTAATAAATATTTGCACTTACGTGCTTCTGATTCTGGAGGTTCAGGTATGTGTCCATCGAGTCTATGTGTGTGTGTCTCTCTCTTTCTGCATGTGGGGGTGTGTGTGAGTGGGCTGGGGGCGCAGAGTTGGAACGCGCAAGTGTTTATATATGAGAGTGTGCGTGTGTGTGTGTGAGAGAGAGAGAGAGAGAGAGAGAGAGATATCTTCTGCCATACTCCCTAACCTCACGTGTACTTTTAATATTGCTTAATTGTTATAATGGAATCCCAAAGGGGCAACATACAATTGCATACATAATACCCAAAAGAGACAAAAAAAAAACTCCCAAAAGATGCTAACCCCAAGTGTTGTTCCCTTTCAACTTGGCAGCAAAATTGAAATTGTGGCAAACTCAGACTTTTATACCCATTTGACACTTACTAACTTAATCAAGCTGAGCCATCCACACTAACAGGGCTTTCGCTAATTTTGATGGGAAAAAAGCGCCACATCTCATTAACCTAAAAGACAGCCCCCAATAATTTGCAAGGGTCCCTTCCCAGTTTTCCAGAGGGGAAGGAGTAGGGCAACTTTAATAACAAAAAGAAAGAGCACTAACAAAATAATGGAATGAAACTCTTAAGTAAAAGAAAAGTGAATGCTTACAGCTTCCCTAGAGTTATAGGTATATGCCATTTAACAGACCCCAACCAAAGTAAAACCCCTGAAAATTTTCTATTCCGTTTAGTAAAAGTACAAAAAAGAAAAAATGCCAAAGGGGCAAACCCGAGTACACAGGAAGTACACACGTGCTTCCAGGATATTATAGGTAATAGAGATGTGCTTCGCAGGCACTCGCCAGGAACCTCTATTGACACTTGACAGCCTTCCCCTAAATTGCAAGGACTTTTTGGAAAAGACTCAAATAAATAACAAGCGGTGAATAAGTTCAGAAGTATGACTTTTACTGTTATGATTAGGAGCTCAAGTGTAAGATATGCACAAAAAGAAAAAGGAAAATGAAATCCTAAAAATACAGTTCAAGTCCTAGGAAAATGCAGCAAAAACGATGTTTCTTATGAAAACGATATCAAGGGAAGTTCAAACTGGCCCTTGGGAAAGGTCATGAAAATCCTTACGTTTAACCGATTCAGAGGCAATTAATATGTTTAGCAATTTAAAGCAGATTAATACATCGAAATAACTGTTTCCAGAAGCTCAATTCCTTCACATGTTTATCATCTCCCAACAGGCAGAAAAAACATCATTCTTTCTGAAAAACCACATAAATTTTCCCAAATCAATGCAGATAACAACATAAGCGTTTCTTAGTTGTTTCGCATCAGTCATATACTATGGCATAAAACAGCACATGTTTTGCAAATTTTTTAAGTAATTAATCATAGTCGTAAATACTGAATCAGTATGGAAGCCAATCAAGACCCTAAATCAGTGCATAATTAATTGCCAAAAAAAATCCGTGACAGGTAGCACAAGGACCTTTAGCTAGGGAAAAACAAACAACATCAAAGACGGGGGAAAAAATTAAAGATCATGGAGATAACGATGCAACATTCCACCTATCAACCCCGCCCCATAGAAGTAGAAAAAAGATAGAGAACAGTTAGTCACACACCTGGTCACTGTCCCTGTACAGTTGGTATCGATCTTTTTGAAAAGAGTGGTGGAAAAAAAGGATGGTAGCTTGCATATTTCCTTCGTGAGGGATTTAAATTCTGCATGAGGTAGGGCGGAAAGTTTACTCCCATGTAATGGGTAAGAGGTAGAGAGGGCACCCTTAACAAAGGTAATCACACAGATCAAAGAAAAGGATAGGAATCTTACCATGTACTTGCAGGCCATCCATACTTTCACTGAAAAGGTCATTAATTCTAGAAAGGCATTGTTCTCTTAGATCATTAGGTGGTGGGCGACCATTTTGAAAGTAGAACTGCACGCACATCAACAAAATCATGAGTACTACTGGGTGCCAAACAGAAACAACATCTCATATTCACCAAGCAGATACAATAGCCAATAAAGATTATCGAACCTGAGGTATGACTTCTCGAACTGGTTCACTGACCAATTTCAGTGGAGAACCTAGGGAAGAAGGGCTGGACCTCTGCTTCATAGTACGTGGAGAACCAGAAGAACTTCTTGGTGAAAGTGGAGGCACGCTGCCAGCAGGAAAAATAGAAGGCAATGGGCTACCCCCTGTGCCATTTGAAGTGGAAGAGTTGCAAGATGCATTTAGAGGACTGCCTACTTTGGCATCATGAATTAAGGATTTCACCTGAGACAATGTCAAAACAGAAAATTACTCTCAATTGAAGACAAGAAAATCTTCTTGAAGGGGGAATAAAGTAGACACACAAAGTGTCACTTTGTAGATTTTGCAAGTGCAAAACAGCTTTAAAATTTCTCGCACTGCACGAACCTAATGCGACAGTTAGAATAAGATGCACCTCATTCAAAGAAAACATTCCAAAGTACAATACTCGTGAAACACAAGCGATTACATCATAAACCATCAAAGTCATCAACTTAAATGACATATTACCGGTTAATAAGAGGGGACACAACTTTGGTTCAAGGAAATGAGCCCTGTCCGTGACAGAAACTGATAAGAACAGAGACTTAAAAGGTTTCATTTCCACCATTCCTCAGTCAAATACAATTTTTGCTCTGTTTATTATTGATTTTGAATGGGTTTCCTTTTTGCCTTTTCTTTTCTTTGTTGGGGGTGGGGGAGGGATTGTCACGAATAGGCACTGTAACTCCTATCTTGATGCATTAGCCTTGCAAAGTTGTCTGATAGTCTTTACTCACCATTGTGGGAACCGTGAACAAGGGGCAAATGTTAGATAGGTGCAAACCACATGAACAGGGGCCTAACGCTCGCCTTCAACAACTTTTGCCTATCAAATTTGAAGAAAGCCTCAAGAAACCGATTCTAAACTACCCAAATAGCATCAACAAACCCATAATGATAAAATTTTGTAATAGCGGACCTAGCCTAGAGAAAGCCATTTTAGGGCTGTTAGGCGCACCTAATGGCTTAAGCCGCTTCTCTCGTCTCTCTGATTGAGCTCTCTAAATCTGATCTGCTGGTAACTTCTAAGGTGTCACTCAGCTAGCTGGGTGCTTTCCTGGTTATTGTATCCTCTAAAAAGTTCCAAAGCAGACTATCATTTGAAGTAAGAGAACTCAAAGACAAGCAGTAACCAACCTCATCTGTTATACAGAGTCGAGCGTCTTTCCACCACGGGCTAATATAACTAAACTCCACTAACTTGGAGCGAAAGACATCTTTAGGTAATGAAATTGAAAGAAATACTGCAAGCGATAGCTACAACTAACTGTAATGCCATTAAACTAATAAAAACAACTTTCCAATGCTTTTTGGGGTGATGCTTTGTGTGAGCACAGACCAATTCCTACGATTTGTCAGTACCTACGCCTGTCTGACCTTCAGTGTCTTCTTAACACGCCTTTGGCGAATGCCCTCTTTTGTGATTTAGAGATTCCCGTTCAATCATGCCCTCTCTCCATCCATAGCTAAGATGAGATGCGGATGTAAACAGGGCAGGCACATCCATCCCCCTTTGAGCAAGTGAAGAAAACCTGATTCTCCTTTTTCCTCTGATGTTACATGAGATGGTTGAATGGATCTATCGGTTCGACTCTTACTAATGTAATTCAGGTAGTGGACTCAGGGCCGGTTATATTCTTTGCTTTTCCTACTTATCAAAGGCGAGCCTTGCACCCACGAAGGGTGAATGCCTCGTCTAGCCCTAGGCGAGCGCCTTATGCCTAGCACTCTAGGCACCCCTCATTGAAAGCCACGTTCAGATTTTTCATCACCAATTGATGTGATCTCTTAATAACTAGCACTGAAAGAACTTGATAGAATATCCTCCTGGAAAGAGACACAAGACAACATAAAGGGGGGTTGGGCTCTAATCTTTCTCTGTCTCTCTATTCGGAAGTCGTAAACTCTTACATCACCCTCTTTTCACTATTCTTTTTCCCTCTTTTCCTTTCTTTCCTTCCTCCGCCATTTACCCTTCTCTCTTTATCTACACAGCTTTCTCTGTTTGGAAGTAACCTTTGAGAATGTCTTCTTTCTGCTTTTCCTTCTTCCCTTCACATTCATTTTCGGCCTCACTAATGTTTTTCTAAATGTTTACAAGAAAATGCTGAAGTTGGACACAGCGAGCAACTAAAAGGTGCTATAGAATGCCAGGTCTTGTTGATGTATTAATCTGTAATTAAACTTTTTTACACAATTATTTGCTCGTTGCTTAAAAATAGGTGCCTTCCGCCTATTCTACAGGAGCCCTTTGCGCCTTAGGAGGCCTGCACCTTTGATGACTATTTTTTATTCTGAATTTATTTTAGACTGTCACTTCTTTGGGGAAGTTAATGAAAGCACAAAGGCCTTCCTGACCACTTTATCAGAGTTTGAACAAGAAATACAGCTAGCAAGCAGAAAGATATGGACCCAATCGTGTAAACTGATACGACATGACCCTCTAAATATGTAAAAGTGAGGTTCACTCCCAGTATATTGCTATCAATCTTGTGACTGGCAATATTTTGAATCGCGTAAATAGCTGCCACAACCAACCTCCCTTTGGAAATCTACGCCTATACTCTTAGTCGCAAAAAAGTTTCAATGGATAAAATCATGTGTGATTAAAGCATATGTTCTTGCCCATACATTTGCCATGAATACACGCAAGGAACTCTGATGAATAAGTTTGGCTGTCAACCAATGTTCAGGTTCATCAACCATCATTATTTGAGTTTTATTCGCACCTGTATGGTCACTTACATCGGTATCTAGTTTACCGTTACCATATAGGCCTGAAATGCATGATGACAAGTTACTTAAAACCACTATCACCTACTCCGCCCATAAACTTTGGTCTCATGTACTCCATCCGTTTCGTAATTCTTGTCCACTTCGACTTATTTGTGAACTCCTAGAATGTAATTTTTTGCCCTTCTTTGACCTTTGACCTATCAAAGAATATTATTCGATCCCTAGCTACTGTTTGAGTTCACTTTCACTTTTAGAAGCTTAAATTCAGTCTTAGGAATCTGTAGAGTCATACTCATAGGGGACGACAATTACGAAACCGTGGGAGAAAAAACATAATCCATCACAGAATAACATCAAGTTCGAACAAGAAACCGAAATTGAGGAAGCAAATACCAATCGACCAGTGTCAGGAAGCGACAGCCACTGGGAAAAAAGCTCCTCCGCAAATTGCGGGCTGGTTCTGAGCGCCGAAGGCGACACCTCCGGCAGCTGCAACAGTTCAGGGTCCAACGACGTCACATCGCCCCCAATCTCCATGTCCATCATAAAACCCTAGACGAGATCTCCGCACTCCAATCCAGTCACAAATCACAAAAAAATCCTGCCCTAAAAATCAGCGCCTTCTTGAATCACCAGAACTAAAACACGCCAGGACAAGACTCGAACCCGAAATTCAATCAAGAACGCGATACTGACGCGAGCCAATTATGATGGGGACATTTTCAGAATACGTCGCAAGATTGGGGTTTCAAATTAAAGTCGGAGCGGGGCCCGGAGACGGAGGTATTGATGATCGGGCGGCGAGAATTATCAGGGTTTTGAGGGCGGGCGAAACCCTGACAAAGATGTACGAACGCAGAGGACCCGACAAAGAAGCGAGTCTCCGGGGAGTAGAGAGAGAGAGAGAGAGCGTTTAACGGAAAAAGGCCCACGGAGTCAGGACCTGTGAGAGTGTCGTCGTAGAAGATAAGGGGAATGTGCAATTTGGGGGCTGATTTTGTCGCCGCTAAAGATGACCTAATGCCGCTAATAATGGGATGGGAGCATTAATTAATGTGTTGATTTTGGGAGATGGGGGTCAAACGAGTTGGGGGGCAGAGGGTGACCCACCCAAGAACGGCACACTTTGACCACTTCCTTGTTTCTTGGACGTCATTAGATAAGCTTTTGGATTTTGCAAACCAAACCTTTTATCCGTTTGACTTTTTTTTACCACTGTTTTCTTTTCTTTTCTTTTCTTTTCTTTTTGTTTGGGGTTGATTCTAAAAAGGCATAATTTGCTTAAATTTTAATCAGTTTTTAAAATCAAATTTAACTATTTTGAGCGGAATTATTTTACTGTTTGACAAAAATAGTTGAAAACTAACATAAAGTTATAAAAGTATTTAGATAAAAAGTGTTTAAATCAGTCTCACTATGACAAAATGACCATAGAGGATACTTAATAAATAAATTTCTAATATTTATTTATAAAGGTGATGTTAAGATAACTTTCAGTTGTATATGATCATCCCAAAATCAATCCCAAGCACTCTCTTAGTTTTTACCTGTAGTCGTCAATCATGACTCATATCTCTCCCATGTTCTTAGTCATTCCTCTTTTAAAGTCTCAAACTCGTTTCTCCACTTGATCGACTGGTGGCAACGTCTGTGAGGAGCTTGGTCTGAAGTCTTAAATCTCGACCTTTGAAAAATGATATTATATGTTTTCATGATTAATGGTGTCGATTAATATCATTGGATATATGGTAAAATAATTATTAATCGCTCTTAATCTCTCATTTTATCAAATCAGCCACACTGATCCAACTATCCTAACTTGGCAAAACCCTTTACGGTCTGTTTGTAACCAATTCTTATAAGATTTGAGTTTCAGATTCGAAATTGGATTTGTAATGCGATTCATTTTTATTTTTATTTTTTGTTTAAACCTAATGGAATTCAAACCACGAATTCCTATTTCTATTTGGAGAACAAAGGAAATTGAAAGGTAATAATTTTTTAAACAATTATATCTTTAACTTAAAATGAATTTTTTTTTTATAATAAGTGGTCTCAAATGTACTAGTGCCACCATATAGTGGTGGTAGTGGCAGCCCCACACGGTGTAGCGACATTGACGGTGGAAGTGGTGGGGTGGTCAAGTGACGCGGTGATGGTATTTGAGGTATAATGAAGTGTAACTGGTGGTGGTCAAGTAATCCCAATAGTGACGCCGGTAGTAGAAGTGGTGGCAATGGTGATGGCGACAGCGGTGGCAGTAGTGGTTGTGGAGGGCAGTGGTAGTTGGTGGCAGTAGTGGTGACGACGGTGGTAGTAATAGTGGTAGCCACAATGCTGGTGGTGACAGTAATGGTAGCGGTGGCAGTGGTAGTGGCAGTAGTGGTGATGGTGGCGGCGATGGCAATACTGGTGGCAGTGGTGGTGGAGTCAGTAATGGTGCCTGTGCCGGTGGTGGTAGTAAAAGTGGTGTGGCGATAGCGGCAATGAAAACTATGGTGGTGCAATCATTGCTAGAGAGATCCAGAAAATTGTAAGATAGGTAAATAAATACTTTTAGGGTTAATTACACTCACGTTCCTGAGGTTTCAGGTGAAATTACACGCGTGACTATAAGTTTAAAAAATAGGTATTTATATCTTTTGATCTAACGGAATACAAGTATACATAATAGTTTGGAAGAAACGACCATATTTGCTCATGACTTCAAATGTAATTTCTTGAAATACCACCTATTTTATCTCCCCCACGTACCCAGCCGCTGCTGTCGAGGCCATCACCGCTACAAATGCAGGGAACCAATTGCCATAAGAAAATGAGTAGAAGAACCCAAAATAAAAAGACTCAAGCAAGATTTGCCCCATTTTTTTGTGTCATCATGAGGTTTTTCGCAAAGCCGCGGGATTTTCACAATGCCGGACGGGCAACTGCGTGATTTGGGCATTCCTCTTCATATTACTCAAGATCCACAAGGCGCCACCGTAACCCCTCCACCAACAAGAGTTAGAGATAGATCAGCAGTGGCTTGTTGCAGAGGTCGTGGCAGTGGCTCGCGGTGGGGGTGAGTGTGTGACCTTGGGAGTGGGTGGGTGGGTAACCCAATGATGGTGGTAGTGATGGAGCTGGCTTTGATCTGATTTGGTTGCGGCGGTGGCTGGCTGTTGTCGCGGTTGATCTTGTAAATGAGGCTGTTATAGCGGCGTGGCGTGAACGGGGGCTACCGTGAGTGGTTGAGATAGCGGCGGCAGCGGGGTAAACGAGACTGTCGGGGGATTCCCCTTCCCCTTCCCCATGGTTGTGCGATTGCGATTGGTAGTGGGTGGGTGTATGGTGGCGGGGCACGGCGGCTGTGGGGATAGGTTGTCGATTTATTGGTGGTTGTGTTGATGTGTGTATTGTGTGCGTCATCGCCGCGGCGGCGTGAATGGACGTCAGGCAGTGGTTGGGGTGATGGTGGTGGTTGTAGTGGCTAGGTCTGGTGGTGGTAGCAAAAAGAAATAACTGTTGTGGTGGTTGTTGAAATGTGGTGGAGACGATGTTGTCCGCAAATTATTTGAGAGGGCATCACGGTAATAATAACCTTTTTATATAAAATTATGTTCAATAACTTTTAACCATTTCACTTACAATTAAGTGAAATGGTTATCAAACACATTTAATTAAAAAATTTAGTCTATTTTAGTAAGAATTAATTTTTAGGTGATACCATGCCAAGCGTTATCAAACACACTTAATTAAAAATTATTAAAAATTTTAAATGCTTAATTGCGTTATAAAAAACACACTCTTATTTCATGCAAGACTAGTAATCTCATACAAGATTGTGAAGTCTTGATGAACTACTTCTAAATTAATATTTTTTATTTTCATGTTTTACGAGAGTCTCTACCTTTCAAATTACTATTTTATGTTAGCAGTCAATTTTTTTTTTATGACTTTTTGATCCTCCCCATTCAACTTCTTGGATCCGCCCTCGGTTAGTTTGTCTTGGTTGGTTGTTGTTAAATGAATTCTTGCGAGGTATACATCGTTTTGAGTAATGTTAAACCCGCATCTTTATATATAATAATTTGTTATAAAAAGATTACTAGCGCTTCCTTTTCTTTACATAAACATTTCAAATTCGGTAGAACGACAATTTGGATAAAATACCGTAACAACACATTTATATGATATAACGAGACATAATTTTGGTATTAAAACCTGCGTATAAAAGCAACTGCATTCTTAGCGGTCGGTATATACAGTTAATTGATACAACTTATTAGTACTATTTAACAAGGCGCTATCCTTGATCAAGGACAGCCTGATGATTAGTGTCAAACGTGAGGCGTGGTTAACAGGTAAAGTTGCATTACCGTCGAGAATTGTACTGATTCACATTGACCTGCTCTAATCAACTTGCTCCCGGCGGGACGAGACGACGGCGTTAATTATTACCCAATTATTAGGTGCACGACTACTAGTACAACGTCCGCGTAGAAGCCTAAAGCTGCTGTTTCCAGGTTTCTTCCATAGAGAGACTTTCCATGTACATACCTGCTGCGTTTCTTCCATAGAGAGACTTTCCATATACATACCTGCTGCGTGTCCGATTCAATTCGCTCCGAACAATGAACATCTTCGCCAAGAAACCCACCGCCAAAGGTTCGTGCCCTAGTTTTTCTTTTTTTAATTTGGCACTGGCCAGTTGCAATCTTGAAATTCCAGTTCAATGCGATGTTGATGTCATGTTTGGATGTTTGAATTCTACTCTTGATTTTGTAAAATGTCGAGCGATGAAAACAATGAAAGGGATGGAGTAATGTTCTTGTGCGTTTACTATTTGTTCGATTGTTGCAGAGGCGCTTCGTGAGAGTAAGCGCGAGATGGCCACTGCCACTAGAGGTACCACGCTTGCTTTCCTTTGGTTGGATTTTCACTTTTCCATAGTCTTGATAATTTTTAACTTGTTAATTTAGTAAAAGGCGAGTTTCAGTTAGAATATTTCATCCGGATGGCCATTGTATTTCTAGGAACCTGAAGGTTTTTATTTGATGTATTAGTATGTTCGAATCACGCATAATCACCTATTAAATGGAGTAGTTATAGTCTGTTTTTCATTATGAAGCCAGGTTATTCGACTATTTTTGAAGCGAGAGAACTGTAGTCTATTATTGGTTGTTAACCACAGCACCTTTCACTCTATTTATCTTCTTATAAATTTTGAAAGGGTTTAATAGTATTCTGGCTGCCCTGGTTTGGGTTTGTTGCACTGTAAGTCCACGTAGTTATGTTATCTTACACTAGTTCCCCTTTACTGCGAGAAATCGGGGCAAGAGCTAACCTTCAGTTACCTAATGAAGCTGCTGATTCCACAACTTACCTGTGTTTATCGCCCTTTTGTCAACTTTTTAAAGTTCTATCTACAAGATCCCAAAATAAAAGGATGTTTACTACAACTTTTGGAACTAGGCGATGGTGAAGTGCAGCGGGTAAAATGACATTTGGCTTTCCTGTGGGTTTTAACTTTTAAAGCATCACGCGAATAGAGAAGCTCACTACACGAGAAATGCAAAAACCATGCAAGTTCAGATTTAACCAGTAAGAAGCCTTTGACTTAAATGAAAGACGATTTTGCAATAAGGTAAATTGTTTTACGATGTCCACATTGCAAATCCTTTCTCCTAACCAATGCTTGTACTTATCCCCTATAGAATACATTAAATGGTGGTCATGTGTGTGGGTCAGGAGTAGGGGGTTGGGCAATGTCTCCAAAAGGGCTAGTTCAGTTGGTATCTTAACCTTGTCGCACACAACCCATGATCTTTCTATCTAGCCCTTATCGGATAATACTGGCAATCCAATTGGATGGGCCAATCTGAGTTCGCCTTTGTGTCCCAATCTCTGGCAACCCGACAAGTAAGGGCTGGCCCAAGCTTTTAAGAGTCCGCTCTAGTACCATTTGTAACGACCGAAGTCTGTGGCTGCACCTCCACAGAGCAATGCCTCCCTCGAAAAGGGCTTACCAAGTAGGTATTGACGAGATCCTTGGCAGGGTTTTTTTAAGGCCAATCTCAGACACTATCACATGCGATGAGGGTATCACCCTGCCAGATTTGAAATGCTTTATAGTGTAAAATTTGATGGATACAGATATGTATTGTGTGTTCATTTCGTGGATTCGAGCATTATGTTCAAATGCTGTGCTCCTTTTGGAACTCAACATTCCATTCAATATCTGGAGCTACTTATCAATTTTTTCAACATTTCTGCTCATTGGATCCTCCATGTTATAGTAAAATCTTTACGAGAAACTAGTATATCATGATCTGTTGGAAGAGTCAACAGCAAACGGTTCACTTTTCATGCTGAGATAGTGTTGCATTGCATCTATTTTCATATTTCCAGGTGCCCTAAGGGTGATTCATGACTGGATATTCACTTGTTTTTCTTGAGTTTTTTTGTTGTTGTTGTTGTTGTTTGATTTGACTATGCCCACTGCTAATTCTCAAATTAATTATTGTGTTGCTGGTTCGTTATTGATCCAGGTATAGAGCGGGAAATCACTGGATTACAATTAGAAGTATGTTTAAGCTTTCTGACAATGATCTCTTATGTAGACACTCATATGAACATATTGGTCATGATCAACTTTCACCTGGTGTTAATATTGGGTATTGCATGTCTTATTGCGTCTACATTTCTGTATCGGCAATTTGCAGCATCAGTCGTAGCTCTTAGGGTGCAGTTCGAACTTTAGATTTTTGGGAAGGAGAAGAGTCACTTCGCCATATTGATGATGATGAGTGATAGACCATGTAGGATGCTCTTGACCCTCAACTTCAAGTCTGGTGTATGTGTCAAGTTTGCCGTAGTACAGTTTTCAGCCTCATCACACAGAAGGCTTTGAATGCTTCTTGTCTAGGTTTATCACGAGCACTTCCATCAGTTATTAGAGCAGCTGTCTGTTTTAGACAAATAGCAAGCGAAACATTCTGGACACTGTTTAGAGTTAGAGCAGTGGTCTGCATCAGGCTATGGCGCTTCTCCATCACGACGTTTGTTTCTTTCTGAACATAATTTCGTGGGTTATGAGAAAATATATTTTAAGCAGGTGCCAAGGAGTAGTGTCACTGGTTCAACCGGAGAATGTGGCCTCCAAAAATATTTTGATATCACATGGGCCTTAGGGCATTGTTTGAGTAGTGGAAAAGTTTTATCCCCACAGTTTGTCAATCATGCAGACCAGTGTTGGACATAGATCTGGCTGGATCAATACTTGCCTATATGGCACTAAAGAGTTATCCCCAGGTGATGTGTCTCAAACTAATTCAAGCAATATAAACTTCCTAGGACCCGTAGTTTTCCAGAAATGAGCCAAAAAACAAGTTATAGTAGCCAGCCTTGCTTTCTCCTTCAGGCTGTCCTCTTTGACTTATAAGCAACATGTCATGTTCGGTTAACCACAGGAATGTGTTTTGGAGCTTCTGATATTTACCCATTTTCTTTCCTGCTCCCAACTATTAGCACACGTAGAAAAAGTTTTCAGTAATGAGGTCAAGCATGGTTAATATTGAAGGGTTGGGAATGAATGTGAACCTTGAGGACACTGATCACTTATGCTATCTTGATCAGTGATCATTCTTTTGGCTGGGGAACAAGTCCCAAGAGGAGCAACCAGAAATCATGTTAGCCACCTTTTGCTCAGGAGGAGTAAGTTGGATTCTGACCTCAAAAGGGCCGCTGTGGCACTGCCAGTCCACCTCTCTTGAATCTGCCTTTGGAATTGCTTGGCATATCCCTGGTTCCGCGTATTGGACGGAGCCCACATCTTTTTCCTCGCAACTGGTGACCTGAAACGACTCGCATAGATTTCTTTTCTAGGGGTTTATCTTTTGAATTGATTCTTGGGATCCAACTCAACTCTAGTTTGGCAACTACCACAAACATGGGAGGCTTGCGAAGTCCAGCAGAATTGAGAAACAAATTTAGCTCCTCGTAAAGTTGTACTGTGGGATAAATAGGGGATCCTTTTGTACCGGGTGTAAGTTGATTAATTGGCTAGATAGCCTTCTTGGGTAAGGTCGCCCTGTGGTAGTGCTGCCAGTAAAGGCAGATCTCTTTGTATACTCACACACTCGCACGAGCATACATGCATAAAAATAACTCTAGCTTGTTTTTTTTTTGTTGAGACAGGAAAAGAAGCTAGTTGCTGAGATAAAAAGAACTGCAAAAACAGGAAATGAGGTTGGGTGTGCACTTATATTCTACTAGGGTTGAACTTATATCAGCTGCATGTACTTGATTGTGAGCTGTACTCTTTTTACCAGTCAGGCTTATTTTTCTCTTCCTCCTTAATTTGCAGGCTGCCACTAAAACATTAGCACGTCAGCTAGTCAGGCTTAGACAACAAATATCCAACTTACAAAGTAGTCGAGCTCAGATGAGAGGTATAGCGACTCACACGCAGGTGCGCTGTTAAAACCATTCTGGTGCTTCTAAGACATGTTATGTTTGAATTTCTTTGTGATCAAGGTTCATTTATTTTTGCAGGCAATGTCCGCTCACTCATCTGTAGCTACTGGCATGAAAGGTGCCAGTAAGGCCATGTCAGCTATGAATAAGGTTAGATTAAACTTCTTGTTAAAACTTATTCTGTGACATGTATACCTAAAATGGGTTTTTTAAATACAAGATTGACTTCTGTTATGGGCTTTAATTTGAATGAAGAATTAGTAAGATACTTTAAAGCTTCTTTTTCATGAGTAAATTAATACTTAGTGAAACATAGAATCGTAGTTACTTTCTAGTTTTTTCTTTTCAAAAGTTCTTTGGCTTTGTACTATTGCAGCAAATGGCTCCTGCAAAGCAAGCGCAGGTGATAAGAGACTTTCAGAAACAATCAGCACAAATGGATATGACTGTAAGATTGTCTATTTTCTTCTAAATTATGCCGCCGGGAAAGAAATTCATGTTTTCCTTCTCCCTTTGCACAAGGATTAGCCCAAGGAATTTGCACCACATAATCGTCACTTTACTTGCATAACTGTGGAACTTGATTTTCTAGCAACTCTTTCATGCAGACTGAAATGATGTCAGACGCAATAGATGACGCATTGGATAATGATGAGGCTGAAGAGGAAACTGAAGATCTAACAAACCAGGTAGACTTCACGACTTGTCTTTTCTCCTCCGAATAAATACTTTAAGGTAGGTTCTTGGAGTAGTTCTGTGATGGATCAGAGCTCTGCCATGCAAGGGCTACGACATTTACCAGCAGATTAGTAAAGCAAAAGCTTTTGAGTGATGATATAGAGTTACTTTATAATACCTGAAAGGATCATGAAGTTCCAGTTCAAGAGGTTCCTGATGAGTATATTTATGTGCTGGATTGACTTTGGACCGAGGACTATTGTCTTCTTCCCTCTAGAATGGAAAGGATTCTAGACATGGCATACTGTGAAGCTATGTTGTATCACAATTTCTTTGTCTTTATAGGGAAGGATTTTAAACATGGCATACTTAGAAGATCTGTAATGTCTCTTTTTCTGTGTTGCCCGTTATTTACTTGTTTATTTTGTTTTACCTCTGTAGGTGTTGGATGAAATTGGCGTTGATGTTGCCTCACAGGTTGGTATTTTTTTTATTTTTACTTTCTGCCACAGTCAGCATATATTTTTACGTGTGGGTTTGAGTTGTTATTGAACTTTACACAGTTGTCAGCAGCTCCCAAAGGGAAAATTGCTGGGAAGAAGACCGAGGATGTTAGCAGGTTTGTTCAAGTGCCTTATCCCATTCCTCTCTATTTTTGGCCTAGTTATGTTTCTCCACAATATGCTGTCTTGGGAATGGGTTGTGTTTGATATTAATATTATAGCACAAAAATTTGCAACTAAAGGAAACTGGAAACCGAGTACCATTTATATGTCTTCTATACTCTGCGAAGTCCATGTTACGAACTTTTAGGATGTTTTGTACTTGTGATATGAGAGGTAATCAAATTGGTGACAAATTGGCTGCTATTTTATCCTTCTCTGTTTAGTGCACAGTAAACCTGTGACATCTGTATAGAGAAGTGGGACGGTCCATATGACATTAGTTCACTTGGTAAGGAATGCAACCAAATGTGGCTTGATGCAATGGAGACCTAAAGAAAGACCTTGTCTATCATTTCCAATCTGAGGACAGGTTAGTGAAGATCAAGTGCTTTCTATCTGAGCGTTGGCCAATCCTTCCACCCTTTTGCACCTTTTTACCCACCCACACGTAATTAGGAGAGAGGGTATGTTCATTCGATCAGAGCTAATAAGAGGCTGATAGCAGCCTTAATGAGATTCTTACTAGTACAGCGTTAGGCTGATTAAAATGGTATAGCAGGAAGTTCAGTAAGCATTCTGCCTCATAATCTAGGCAAAGCACCGAATGCGTTATTCTGTATACTTGTGCGAAAGACTTTAAACTGTTGGAACGAGTAAGATTAATGAATTGTAGCATCTGAAATTAAAGGAAGAAGTCGGTCTAACTTACGAGTTAGGCCGATTACTACTTTTGTTCTTTTCCTATAATCATACTGAAGACGTGTTCCAGTGCCTAACTATTACGGAAGCTCTTCAAGCCTCTTCACAGCTTATGAAGATGATTTAAATTTCATCTTATTCTCATTATTATTTCCATTAGTCTCTAGTGTAAACTTTCACATGTCAACGAACTTACTGTTTCAATGTTCTTTTCATACGGTCTCGTCTGTCTAACCTTGTTGATTTCATCTAACCGCAGTTCGGGCATTGATGATCTAGAGAAGAGGTTGGCAGCCCTTAGAAATCCATGAGCTGGCGTATGGAAAGTCAATTCTTTGTCAGAATTTTGGTATTGCAGCTCCGCCTCCCTTGCAATCTAATTTCCTTGAAGATCGTACATATATCATTTCATCATTTATCCATATACCCCATGGCGGCTGGGTTGGGCTAGATTGGGTCAACTCGAGTTTACCGTGCAAAGAACATGCAGACTACCTCATATGTAGAACATGTATTTAACGCCCTGTAACATTCTCGTCTTGCACTTCCACTGCTTTATGGTGGGTGGGTTGCTTCCTTAGCAACTGATTCTCTTTTCCATCAACCGATATTGCAACAGTGATATGTTTTAGTAAACTTAAAGGAACTCTGGTGTTTTGTAAGTCCCCTTGGTCGATATAACCATTTTCTCGAACGTTGGAGAGGCCCACAAGGATTATACGTTAATTTATTAAAGCTTGTTTTCTTGGTGTAGGATTGTATCTCGACGTAATATAACCGTCTAGCTGACTGTACGATGTTTTGTTGATGTGCTACAAATGGCACATCTTTTCTTTTTCATTTATTAACTGCTATTATCTCAATAGGGGTTTTTTCTTTATTTATGCATTTTGGTTCTTTTCCGTCACTCGCTTCAGTGCGACTAGTTTTACACGAGTTTTGGTTACGTTTTGTAACACCAAAAGTGAAATCTTTCCCTTTCATGTAAAGAGAGGCCCAATTGGTTCCTGGTACTGGTTAGAGACCACTGTGTTTGCGATTTTTTTCATTATTTTCATATCCATAATAGTGCAAAAAGAAGGTCCGGCTCCACTGGTGTTAAAGATTAAAAAATTTACTTATTATGTAAAGGCAATACTATCCAACTTTCAGGCAAGGTAAGTAAAGTGAATGTTAAGGTCATAATGGCACATAAGTAAAGTGAGACTAACCGAAAACTGGGGCATGAAAGAGTTCTTCCTTAGAAGGGAAGAATGGGACCGTTGGGGGCATTTTTATTTGGCAGGAGGAAAGCATCACCCACATGCTGCTCTCTCCCCCACCTCATCCTGTTACTTGTCATCTTCGTATATAAATAAGGGAAGGGGAGATATCTGAGAGAATTNTGTAGAGGTTTGCATTTTTTTTTTGGTAAATAAGATAATAGCATTGATAATTAAAGGGATAACAAAGTTGCCAAACGGCGAGTAAAGGTCACGGCATTTCCGTGACTTACTGTATACACGACCACAAAGGTAAAAAACTAACAACGAACCTATAGACCTGATACAAATTACAATTAAACTAATATAGAGTATATCCTACACTTTAGATTAACTTTAAGTAACAAGCAGAGGCCTAAAGGTTATATAAAACACCTAGTAAACTAAAGACAAAATACTGTAAATCTAAACAGCACAATATTATAATGAGGAAGTCAACCAGAACCGGATGAAAATTGAAGATGTATTTGACAATCAAAGGGATCACAATAAAAATACAAGAGGCGTCATTGCATGGTTCATAATATTGCACCGGCATTTCCACTCCAAAACACGGTCACCATAAAGCCGGGCAGCAAAATCAACAATCGCAAACAAGGGCTAAGCTAGACTGTATTCGACTTCATCCCAACCCCCCCCCCCCCTCCAAAAAAAAAAACCAACCAAAAATCCCCACACACAAAACCCCTAAAGCAGATTAGCCTGTAAACCCCCCTCCCCCCGAGGCCCTATCCCCCTCACCCCCAAGGACGTCACTACGTAACACACCAAAACCCTAGACACAGTACCCTATAACCACAACAGACACCCCACAACCAACTCTTAAGCTGTAATTACTGTCGGCAAAAATTCTGGCCACCGCCGGCTGACTTCTGACCGCCGACGACGATAATAGATCTAATCCTAGCAAACGCAAGCCTCTTCAATCAACAATAAAAACCGATTAACCCACGACCATCACTCCGATTTAGACATCTCATATCTAAAAGATGAAGAAAATACCCAAGATCTTCATAGATCTGAAAAGATCCGGTCGTGGCTAGGGAAGATGACACCGGTCACTGCACCGTCATCGGTCGCCGTCGTCTATCCGTGATCTGCCGCCGGCCTCGAATGATGCCTGTCCTCAGAGCATAGACACACTAAAACAAGACAGATTGACTACATAGTCCTAGGCCGGAATCCGGCCAGCGCCCCACCCGCGTCATTGCACGGTGGGGCGGCCGCAATGGCTTTCTGCGGAAGTTTTTTTTAGAGAGAAGTGAGAGATATTTTTAGAGAGAGAAAGTCGAGTTTGCTTGAATTATTTCCAGGGATTTCCATTGTGTTCATATTTTCTTTGATTTTCTTCTATTTTCCTTTTCTTCCTTCTTCCATTTTTGCATGGTTGATCAAGGCAGTTGTAGTAGTAATCCTACTTCAGTGTATAAAGATATAACTACACCTGCAATACAATGACTACTAATAGTTGTTAAATATAGTTTGTGAAATTTTTGTTAACACTTAACGACCATCAATTGTTTTATAAGGGAGTATAGTTATCTTTCTATTACGTAGTTAGCAGTCAATTTTTTTTTCCCTTAAGTGTGTTTGTATCAGATAATTGAACTGGAGATTTCACTTTTACAGAGGATTTGCAAATACATCACACCAAATTCTTTGTTTGGATTATGATGAGATGAATTTACCAATTTTGAAGAGGGATTTGAAAAGAAAATTTGGTGTGCTAAAATTCCCTCTACAAATAACCAGTCTAGACTAATTATTTGACAAATTCCTACCACAAATGTAGGGAGAAAATGATTTTTTTTGTCTCCATAATTTTAGAAAACTTCTTCCACTAAAAAAGGGTACTCTCTCTCACTGATTTTTATCCATACGCCATCTAATTATTATCTGGGTTCATTTTTTTTTATATAAATTCACATATAAAATACTCACTTCTTGAAAACTTCCCAAACACTAAATTTGTAATTCCATAAATTTGTAAATCAACGAATTTCAAAATGAATGAATTTTGAAATGTAAGGTACTTTGAAATTCTCCATCCAAACGCACTCTGAGTATGCCAAATTTTCGAGTTGAAAACACCAATCCTGGTTGTGTAAATTTAACCTTCTTGGGCTACGTAGGCAGCCCACTTAAGTAGGCGGGCTTGGTCTGAATCAACAAAATTTCCCCCCTAACCAACCTGGTCGTAACGCAACCTTCTTTTCTTCAATGTCATACGAGTTACAGTGAGATAATTAGCAGATTTCTTCAATGATATCGTTCTTCAATGTCATGACTTATTAGTAGTCTTTGAGATAATTAAAAGAGGAAACTACCCCGGTGGTTCCTGTATTATACGCGTTTTGCCACATTAGTCTCTAAACAAAAATTTTATCCATTTTGGTCCTTAAACATTGCGCCGTTTGCCATATTGATCATTTTCTCAACTTCCGTCCAAAAAAGTCCGTTTGTGGACCCCACACGAGGGGCACAAAGGACATTTTCCTTCTTATATTTTTCCCATTGTAGTTGCAGGTATTCCAGTGAAAATTCCAGCGTTGGCGGGTCAAAGAACTGCCTAGGTAAGGTGTTAGGGCATTAGGGCGGTGCAGATGTGGTGGCAAGGTATTGTGTGTAGGTGGTGGTTATGGACTGTGCCAGCTCCTTCCCTTTGTCTAGCTACCAAATTATATATATATATATATATTGTCGTTTAATCGATTTGAGTATATGCGTTTCAATTTATGGATGAGATCTAGGAGAGAGCAGTGGAGACAACATTGGACGACCAAACTGACGTTGCTTTAATTCGGTAAGAACCCTAACCCTAGACGGAGCTGTGAAGTGCGTCCATGGCCGCCTCCCTCCTCCCTCCTCCTGCGCTTTTAGAGAAATTTAACAACCTCCAACACCTTTCGGTCGCAAATATAGGCATCTCGTCCCTCGAGCAGTTCCCTCACCTTCAGAACCTCCAGAAATTGATTTTATCTGACAATCGCATCGTAGGCGGGCTTGAATACCTCGTGGAGGCTGGTCTCGAGTCGCTGAGGGACCTTGATTTGTCGAACAATCGGATTCAGGACATAAACGATCTCAGGCCGCTCGCGAAGCTTAAGCTCGTTTCGCTTGATCTGTACGAGTGTCCAGTGACGCGGGTGAATGATTGTTGATTAGTGTTTTTGGATTGATAAAGTGACAGGATTGTTGATGTGGATGAGGACGAAGTAAGCGACGCGGGTGAGGAGGTGACGGAGACGTCGAGGGTGGGGGGGCAAATGGGTTCAGTCGGCCATCGTCGCGTCACCACTGGAATGGTTTCGTGTGGCAGGTGTAGATGTGGAGGAAGATGAGGAGGATGAGGATAATGATTTGGTTGAGGAGATCGATGAGGATGTGGTTGAGGTTCATGAGATGGATGACAGTGAGGATGATGAAGATGGGGTTGAAGACGATGATGCCGATGAGGATGAAGATGAGGAAGTATCGTTTGTGCCCCTCATGTAGGGTCCACAAACGTACTTTTTTGGACGGAAGTTGAGAAAAAGGATCAATATGGCAAACGACATAATGTTTAAGGACCAAAATGGATAAAATTTTTGTTTAGGGACTAATGTGGCAAAACGCGTTTAGTACAGGGACCATCCGGGTTGTTTCCTCTAATTAAAACTAGAAGTATTGTGTTATGAAAACTTCAACTTAGCAGATGATACCTGAATTGCTCTAAGTGTTATGTACACGCGATCACAATATCCTCAAAGGAAGAACACAAATGAAAATTTTCATGACATAGCGGCAGATAGCAAATGCTACGTTTGGATAGCCGTTTTAGAATTTCTTTGTTCATTTCCTTATTAAAATGCCAAGGTTTATGAGGTTGGAATGAATGGCTAGGGCTCGACCAAGGGGAGAGAGAGTTTCAGTTAGTTTGTGCTTTCAAATGAGGTATTTTACTAGCTTGACCAAAGGGAGAAGGTGATCTCCACCCCACCCCCTTTAAGTAAAGAACAAACGTTGGCCGACACTCAGCCTGGCTCTCCCAAAATTTTGTGTCAACGAAGAAATTAATGAAGTACCACACTTAAGAACCCAAACTCGATCAGCATCCCCTCGAGAGACAAAGTCCCAAAAAATTCACGATCAAGACTCCTGAGTCCCATCAGGAAAGTGAATGCCGAGAGCAATCTCCCATACCTTATGTTAACCCTACGGTTATTTAACCTAGGATTATATTTGATTTTGATGATAACTAACATTGATGATTATGCTGTCTAACATGCATTGAGTTGATGAAGCAATAGGAACAATCTCATACTCATGCAAACGGATTATTAGACGAGCAACACGATCAAAGACTCTCAACGGAACGCATCAAAGAGGAAATTCGACGATTGAAGTTTTCATGCTTTTATTTCCGTCTTTGTAAACTAGACATAGAGAGATGATCGTTACGATGACTGTATACCTAGAACTTGCCCATAGGTTTCCCTTGCATGCATAAAAAGATTTTCATGCTTTAAAAACAGGAAACAGCATTTTCAGGGATGCAGTCGACTGCATTGGGATGCAGTCGACTGCATGTTGGGCAGTAGGGTATTACAGTCGACTGCATTGAATGCAGTCGACTGCAATACTTCCAGTAGCCCATTACAGTCGACTGCATTGCATTGCAGTCGACTGCAAGTTGGAATTTTAAAATTCCAACGGCTACTTTTTGGGTTACAGTCGACTGCAATGGGCATTGCAGTCGACTGCATTTACCGTTTGGCGCATTTAATGCCCTACCTACCCCCAAACGGTCATATTTATTCCCAGCTCTATAAATACTCATCTTGGGCATTGTTTTCATTCATCAATTGCATTCAAAGCTCTCCTATCTTTCATATTCTCAAAGATCAAAGCAATTGTTCAAATCTCTCTTGTTTTCATTGATTTCTCATCTTTTTCAAGAGAGCATTTATGGTGAGCTTACATTAGAGAGAGATACACTTTCATAAGTCATCATACACTCATCTCTCTTGTTCTAGTACTTCAACTTGTACTCATCTACTTCTTAAGAGTGAAATCTTGTACTCATTTCATCCTTCATAGCCTCCTGTATCAAAGCTTGGGGTTGTCAAGCTTTGGAGCTTTGGGTTTGTCAAAGCTTGTTCTTGATGTGGGCATAGCATCAAGGGATTGTAAGAGGTTCGATCTTGACCCGTAAGGAAGATCATACTAGTGGATTCTAGGGCCTTTCAAGGGACTTCCTTGAAGGGGTGGACGTAGGCTTGTGGGTATATCAAGCCGAACCATTTAATTCTCATTGTCAAGTATCTCTAAACCCTTCTCTCTTTACATTATTGTTTTACATATTGTGTTGAGATTGTTTTTTTGTTTATTTGAGTTTTTGAGATTAAGGTTTGTTGGTTGTTATATTTTAAAGTAGTCTTAAAACCCTATTCACCCCCCTCTAGGGTTATTTTATTGGTTTCAAGTGGTATCAGAGCCTCGGCTCTTGTTATATTGGGTAACGCCAAGAGAGTTAATCGATCATGGCTTATGTTGGGGGTATGGAGGGTAGTTCTACCACTAGGCCTCCATTGTTTAATGGGACCAACTATAGTGTGTGGAAAGTTAAGATGAAAATCTACTTAGAATCTCAAGACTATGAGATGTGGGATATTGTTGAGAATGGCCCATTCGTTCCGATAAAAGTGGTTGACAAGGTTGAAGAGCCTAAATCAAAATCGGAGTATAGTGATCATGACAAGAAGATGATTTGCATGAATGCTAGAGCGAAAAATTGTCTTGTATGTGCTTTAGACACTAATGAACTCAATAGAGTCATTATGTGTAATTCCGCAAAGAGTATTTGGGATACTCTTCAAGTCACTCATGAAGGGACTTCTCTTCTTAGAGACTCCAAGATGAATTTATTGTTTATAGATTATGATTTATTCCATATGCTTCAAAATGAATCTATTACAGATATGAATACTCGTTTTACTAACATTGTGAACCCTTTGAAGCAATTGGGTAAGGAATTCACTAATGGTGATCTAGTGAGAAAAGTGATTAGGTCCTTACCAAGAGCTTGGGATGCAAAGATCACCGCCATCCAAGAATCAAAGAATCTCAACATCTTTCCTCTTGATGAATTGATGTGTTCACTCATGACGTACGAAATGCAACTCAAGACCTTTGATCAAGAGGATGTCAAGAAGAAGCCTACATCAATTGCTCTTAAAGCTTCATCTTCAAACCTTGAGTCAAGTGATGATGATGAAGAATTTAATGAAGAGGATATGGCATTAGTTGCAAAGAACTTCAAGAAGTTCTTAAGATTTAGAAGAAATGATGGGAGAAGGCAACAAAATACTAGCAACGAAGAAAGGCTTTGCTACAAATGTCACAAGCCGGGACACATGAAGATGGATTGTCCCATCTACAAAAAGGAGAAGAAGGAAAGAAGAGATGTATGGGAAAAAGCTAAAAGAAGACAATTCTCTAAGAAAGAGAACAAGGAGAAGGAAAGAGCAATGAATGCCGAACACACTTCAACATGGAGTGACTTTGATTCAAGTGATGAAGAGAATGATCAAGCAAATGTGTGCTTCATGGCAAATGATGAGGTAAGCTCTTCTTCCGGTAGTGATAGTGATAATGAAAGTTTTGAAGATGCTTATGATAGCTTATATGAGGAATCCAAGAAAATTTTCAAGAAAAATATTATTTTGTCTAAGAAATTTCTTGAAGCTAATAAGCAAATTGAAAAGTTGATAATGGAAAATGAAAAGTTGCATGCCAAGAATGAATGCATGTCTAGCCATTTATATGTAGAGCATGTGAATAACAATTTGGTTGATTTACTTGTTAACACTCCTAGCTCAAAACAAATCTCTTCCAAAACTTTGGCTTTAGAAAAACAAAATGAAGATTTACAAGTTGAGATTTGTGATTTAAGAAAATGTCTTGAAAAATTTGTTGATGGTCAAAACAATTTGGATGTCATGCTTGGACGCCAAAGAATTGGCCTAAACAAAGGCGGTCTTGGATTAGATCCCATGGCCATGCCTCCTAAAGTTTTGCAACAACAAGCTAGGTTAAATATTCTTACAAAACGACCAAAGAACTATTGCACACCTTTTACACATTGTGGTTGGTGCAACAAGAAAGGGCATACGACTAATCATTGTCCTTGTAGAATTGTTTTTGTTAGAGGTAGAAAGAAAATGTGGATTGTGAAAGGTCAAGAATACAAATGCAAGACTAACACCCAAGGACCCAAGAAAATTTGGGTACCAAAAGTCATTACTTGATTTGTGTTTATAGGTATGTCTCAAGGCAAAATCTAGTAGCAAGAAGTGGATTCTTGATAGTGGATGCTCAAGACATATGACCGGCAACATATCTCTTTTCACATCGATTGATCTTAAGGAAGGAGGAAATGTGACCTTTGGTGACAATTCTTAAGGAAGAATCAAAGGTAAAGGAACTATTGGTAAGGAACCACATTCAATTGAGAATGTGTTATATGTTGAAGGATTGAAGCATAACTTGCTTAGTATTAGTCAATTTAGTGATAAAGGTTTTAAAGTTATCTTTGAGTCTTCTCAATGCACTATACTATCTTTGAAGAACAATGAAACTATTTTGGTTGGTAGTAGAGATAATAATGTTTACTCCATTCAATTAAATGATTTAGCTAACCAAGATGTCAAGTGTCTTAGTGCTATTAGTGAAACATCTTGGCTTTGGCATCGAAGACTTGGTCACATGCACATGGAGCACTTGAAGGATATTTCAAGCAAAGAACTTGTGAGGGGTCTCCCGAAGATCAAGTTTGAGAAAGATAAAGTATGTGATGCTTGTCAAATGGGTAAGCAAAAGAAGGTCTCTCACAAACCGAAGAAAATGGTATCTACTTCTAGACCCTTGCAATTACTTCACATGGATTTGTTTGGACCAATCCCAACTACGAGTCTTGGTGGTAAATCATATTATTTTGTTCTTGTTTGTGACTTTTCTCGCTATACTTGGACTTTCTTTTTGGCTACCAAAGTTGAATCTCTAAATGTGTTCACTTCATTTGCAAAACGTGTTCAAAATCAAAAAGGTTATTTGATTACAAACATTCGGAGTGATCATGGTAGAGAATTTGAAAATTCAAAAATAGGAGCCTTGTGTGATGACTTTGGGATATCACATAATTTTTCGGCTCCTAGAAATTCTCAACAAAATGGTGTTGCCGAAAGAAAGAATAGGTTTTAGCAAGAAGCGGTAAGAACAATGCTTAACGAATATGGTTTACCTAAATACTTTTGGGCGGAGGCGGTCAATTGTGCATGCTTTGTTCTTAATAGAGTTATCTTGCGAAAATTTTTGTTAAAAACCCCTTATGAGCTTTTTAATGATAAGAAACCTAAGGTGAGCTTTTTTAGAGTCTTTAGTTGCAAATGTTTTGTTTTAAATACCAATGATCACCTTAGCAAATTTGATTCCAAAACCTTTGAGGGTATTTTTCTTGGTTACTCTAATAATAATATAGCTAATATAGTTTATAATGAACGTACTTTGGTTGTTTAACCATACATTAATATTACTTTTGATGAGACTAATCATTTTCTTAGGAGGACAAACATTGTTAATATAGATGACACGGACAATGACTTGAGAACTTTGGACATAAGTGATACACTACAAGGCAACCCCAAAGAAATTGATCTAGGAGAGCAACCATCAAGTTCTCAAGGGGGAAATGAGAAAACAATCAATGATGCTTCAAACTTGGACGACTCTCAAGAATTACCAAAAGATTGGACTTACAAAAAGGATCATCCAAGCGATCAAATCTTAGGTAATCCTTCGAGTGGGGTAAGAACTCGACGCTCTCTTCAACAACATGTTAATATAGCGTTTCTTTCCCAAATTGAACCAAAGAAATTTTCCGAAGCTCTACATCATGAATCTTGGATGCTTGCTATGCAAGAAGAGCTAGTTCAATTTGAAAGAAATCAAGTATGGACCCTTGTGCCTAAACCTCAAAACTTTAGGATTATAGGCACAAAATGGATTTATAGAAACAAACTTGATGAATCCGGAGTCGTGGTTAGAAACAAGGCTAGATTAGTGGCCCAAGGTTATAACCAAGAGGAAGGAATTGATTTTGATGAAACTTATGCACCGGTAGCTAGACTTGAATCTATTAGAATGCTTTTAGCTTTTGCTTGCTATAGAGATTTTAAACTCTTTCAAATGGATGTCAAGAGTGCCTTTCTAAATGGTTTTATTTCGGAGGAGGTCTATGTGGCTCAACCTCCCAGCTTTGAACATGAAAAATTTCCAAACCATGTTTTCCGTCTTAGCAAAGCTCTTTATGGTTTAAAACAAGCTCCTAGAGCTTGGTATGAAAGGCTAAGTAATTTTCTTTTAGAAAATGGTTTTTCAAGAGGAAAACTTGACACCACTCTTTTTATAAAATCTAAGGGCAATGACTTATTGTTGGTGCAAATTTATGTTGATGATATTATATTTGGTGCTACTAATGGTTCCTTGTGCGAAGAGTTTGCTTCTTGTATGCGTCAGATGTTTGAAATGAGCATGATGGGAGAACTCACCTTCTTCCTTGGATTGCAAATCAAACAAAGCAAGGATGGAATCTTTGTCAACCAAGCCAAATACACCAAAGAGCTACTCAAGAGATTTGACATGGAAGCATCAAATGCTTTTGACACTCCAATGAGCTCTTCATTAAAGCTTGATAAAGATGAAAAGGGTAAGGATGTTGATATTAAGCGCTATCGAGGTATGATCGAATCACTCCTTTACCTTACCGCAAGTAGACCCGATATAATGTTTAGTGTTTGTTTATGTGCTAGATTTCAAGCTTGTCCTAAGGAATCTCATTTGATTGCCGTCAAGAGAATCCTTAGATATCTTAAGGGCACTCACGATTTAGGGTTATGGTTTCCTAGAAACACTTTATTTTTTGACCTAATTGGTTACTCCGACGCCGACTATGCCGGTTGCAAAACCGAGCGGAAAAGTACTAGTGGAGGTTGCCAATTCCTAGGTCACTCTCTTGTTTCTTGGAGTTCCAAAAAGCAAAATTCGGTTGCACTCTCTACCACCGAAGCCGAATATATGGCGGTTGGTGCTTGTTGTGCACAAATTCTTTGGATGAAACAAACCATTTTAGATTTTGGACTCAAGTATGATCACATACTCATACTATGTGATAATACTAGTGCCATTGATTTGACCAAAAATCCTATCCAACATTCACGCACAAAGCACATAGAAATCAAACACCATTTTATCCGTGATCATGTGCAAAAAGGTGATATTGTTCTAGATTTCGTGGACACAAATCACCAATTAGCGGATAGCTTCACTCCACCTCTAGATTCGAAGAGGTTTTCCGCTCTTAGAAGAGAACTTGGCATGTCTTCACCTATGTGACTAAATGTTATATCTTGTGCTAATCATGCAAGTTGCACTTCTCATGCTTGAACATTACTTAATATGTTTAAAGCATGCTTTGGTTGATGTTTCTCTTTTTCAAACTTATTGATTTTGTTGATATTCATTTAATCTCATTTGATTTGCACACACTCATATTTCTAAATCCTTTACACTTCATATTTGTGCTTTCTTTGTAACAAGTGTTTGGTACACCTTTCAATGGTTATTCAAGTACTTATGTTTTTATTGTTTGAAAGCCCTTGTTGGCAATATTGATTATCCATGGATGGATACATAAGTTGATCACTTTCACACACACCCTTGACTTTTTTCAATGATGTCAAAAGGGGGAGAAAACATTGTTGATTCATATTTGTGTGGACTTGATATGAGCATATATTGCTTAAGTTAGGGGGAGCCCTACATTGCTTAAGATAGGGGGAGCGTTTTGTCATGATTTCTTCTCATGACCCCTTATGGTTTTTAATTGAGATTGTTATGCTTCATTTCGCATATTATCTTATATATCTCATATTATTTGAATCAATGTTTGCCATCATAAAAAAGGGGGAGATTGTTAACCCTACGGTTATTTAACCTAGGATTATATTTGATTTTGATGATAACTAACATTGATGATTATGCTGTCTAACATGCATTGAGTTGATGAAGCAATAGGAACAATCTCATACTCATGCAAACGGATTATTAGACGAGCAACACGATCAAAGACTCTCAACGGAACGCATCAAAGAGGAAATTCGACGATTGAAGTTTTTATGCTTTTATTTCCGTCTTTGTAAACTAGACATAGAGAGATGATCGTTACGATGACTGTATACCTAGAACTTGCCCATAGGTTTCCCTTGCATGCATAAAAAGATTTTCATGCTTTAAAAACAGGAAACAGCATTTTCAGGGATGCAGTCGACTGCATTGGGATGCAGTCGACTGCATGTTGGGCAGTAGGGTATTACAGTCGACTGCATTGAATGCAGTCGACTGCAATACTTCCAGTAGCCCATTACAGTCGACTGCATTGCAGTCGACTGCAAGTTGGAATTTTGAAATTCCAACGGCTACTTTTTGGGTTACAGTCGACTGCAATGGGCATTGCAGTCGACTGCATTTACCGTTTGGCGCATTTAATGCCCTACCTACCCCCAAACGGTCATATTTATTCCCAGCTCTATAAATACTCATCTTGGGCATTGTTTTCATTCATCAATTGCATTCAAAGCTCTCCTATCGTTCATATTCTCAAAGATCAAAGCAATTGTTCAAATCTCTCTTGTTTTCATTGATTTCTCATCCTTTTCAAGAGAGCATTTATTGTGAGCTTACATTAGAGAGAGATACACTTTCATAAGTCATCATACACTCATCTCTCTTGTTCTAGTACTTCAACTTGTACTCATCTACTTTTTAAGAGTGAAATCTTGTACTCATTTCTTCATTGAAAGGTTCTTGTATCAAAGCTTGGGGTTGTCAAGCTTTGGAGCTTTGGGTTTGTCAAAGCTTGTTCTTGATGTGGGCATAGCATCAAGGGATTGTAAGATGTTCGATCTTGACCCGTAAGGAAGATCATACTAGTGGATTCTAGGGCCTTTCAAGGGACTTCCTTGAAGGGGTGGACGTAGGCTTGTGGGTATATCAAGCCGAACCATTTAATTCTCATTGTCAAGTATCTCTAAACCCTTCTCTCTTTACATTATTGTTTTACATATTGTGTTGAGATTGGTTGTTTGTTTACTTAAGTTTTTTTTTGGTTGTTATATTTTAAAGTAGTCTTAAAACCCTATTCACCCCCCCTCTAGGGTTATTTTATTGGTTTCACCTTAGGTCACTCATTTTGACATGGAAAATATGTTGAAAGGGCGTGTCGCGATAATCAAGATACTTTATTTTCAAAGCTTTCGGAATGATATCAAGGCAGACGTACTTCCTCATTTTTGAAATGCATGTTTTTATCTTTTTTCAAAAGACACATCCTTTTTATTTTTCTTAAAACGAGATCACAAAATGCATCGAGAAGGCTCTTTTCCCAAGCAATTTATCGACAAAAATGTTAATAAGCTCTTAAAAAAGCCAGGGTAGAATAAGGGTTGCTTATGCAATATGCCTTCCTTAGCCGTGTAAACTTTGGGATGAATAAAAAAAAGGCTTAAAATCCGCTTGACTTGAGAGAAATCAACGCAACATTCAGCCATAAATACTTGGCTCGATCTCTCACTCATTTCATCTCCTCGTTGCCTTCTCCTTGGCATAATTCTCTCTTCCTTCCTTCCAACCTACACTAGTTCCCAGTCAACATGTCACATAACGGCGGATCCTCCTCTGCCTCCTCCTCCTCCTCCGCCATGGTCAGTCAGCTTTTTTTTCATCGTTAACATGATCATAATATTGCATGCTTTGAATACTAGTTGTTCATATACATCGTTATTGCTACTCTATCATATCCTCTCCTTGCATTGCCACATGCACACACCATCACAGATCCCGCGCTATAGCAGTTTTCCTTGTCAAACCTTCCCGGTTCTTCTTCTTCTTCTTTTTTTTCAATATCTTTTGGTCCATTAGGTTTTCATGGGCAATAGTGAGTGTGCTGCAAGCCGTAAAATCGTGGCAAGAAATTTTTTGATGACAGATTCTTTGGATGGTTTTGGTGACAGATTTATGGGAAACCTGTGTTTACATGGAATAGTTGATCAGAAAAACATACGAAGAAGCCAATTGGAATATTGGGGTTCCCACAGAGATAGCAATTTAATAAGGAAACTGCTAAAGAGCCCTAGATGGGTAAAACATCTAGCCAATTTGTGCAAATACTTAGCTATTAACGTAGGTAAACCATGGTAATACTAGCGTGTCAAATTAAAGGTATACAAAGTTTTCTGCTTTTACCGATATTCTGAGTATTAACAACTAATTAAGGCTCTGTTTGATAACATTTTTTTTTCTTTTTTTTCAGTTGAGCAGTTAAATTTTTTTTTTTACAAAAAGAAGTGGGTGTTTGATAACCCAGTTTTTATTTTGTGGTGGTTTGCGGTGGCGGTGGCTGGGAGGGTGGTGGTAGTGGTTTCAAAAAAAAAAAAACCAAAACTGAAAATCGAAACTCATTTTTTGAGTTTTTAAAAACTGATTTTTTAAACTGAAAAAAAAAATATGGTTACCAAACACAATTTTTTTTCCCATTTTTCAAAACTGGAAAAAAAGCCATGTCAAACGGGGCCTAAGTTGTGTAAGAGATTTGGCATATTGGGTGTGGACTATATATGGTGTATTTGTTCTTAGCAAAGTGAGATGATGCTCCCCCAACCGCGGAGAAGTAACTTGGATGTCAGGACTGTTTCGATTGATGGTTGACTCAATCTTTAACATTTTTTTTCTTTGTTCCAGTCCAAAGAATGGGAATCATTGGTTTACTAGGAATTTTCGAACTTCAACTAATTTATTTGAGTAACATGAAGAATTCCTGAAGAACAATGGAGAATTAGTACAGATGGTTACCTATGGAGTTGTGCATATGCTTCGGCTTTACATGGATTGTGTGATTTTTGAAATGTTGCATGAAGAAAACATGAATTTGCTTGACCATAATTCTAACAAAAAAATTGTTCTTTGTTACAGGATTCATCATCTTCATTTGGTTTCAGGCCAAATGTCAACAACAACATTAATTTTCAATCAGTACCATCACCTGCCTTCGGTTCCCGGAGTTTTCTACCTTCTAGCGGTGTATACCCACGATATCCTTATTGGCCTTATAATCGCAGTAGACCTGAACCATCTTTATTATGGCCGGAGCCCAGCCACTTTGATGATGATGAGCCCCTTCTAGCTGCCACCAATTCAGGAGATTCAACAACCCCCAAAATCCGCTCGGAATCCCTTACTCTGAAGGCCTTCCCCGAGTTGCCAGCCGTTGCAGCTTCAGATTGTGTCTCCAAATTTGCCACGCTAGTTGGGATTCGTGCACCGTCGCTGCTCGATCATCAACAAGAGCAGCGCGCCCCCGTTGACCTCGTGGCGGTGCTAGATGTCAGCGGTAGCATGGCTGGGGCGAAGCTCGAGCTCGTCAAGCGTGCTGTTCACTTTGTTATAGACAACTTGAGTCCTTCTGACCGACTTTCTATTGTCGCTTTCTCATGCGGTGCTCAGAGAATGTTCCCCCTACACAGGATGTCCGATGAAGGCCGCAAAGATGCTGCTCTGGCCGTTGCTAATCTTATCTCAGAAGGCTCGACTAACATTCTGGCAGGGCTTGAGAAAGGAGTTCGAGTTCTTGAAGAACGAAGCGCAAGGAATCCTGTTGCTAGCATCATGCTCCTATCTGATGGATGTGATACTTGCAACCTGCACAGCTATAACGTTAACCAACTTTTGCCTGTTTCCATTTGTCCTGCAGCTGGTAAAGAGGCTAGTCAACAACCGTCAACCATCCCGGTCCACACATTTGGCTTCGGGGAAGATCATGACCCCGCCACCATGCACGCGATATCCAATGCTTCAGGCGGCACCTTTGCCTTCATTGAGTCGATTGAGATAATTCAGGATGCTTTCGCCATGTGCATTGGTGGCCTTCTCAGTGTGGTGGCTTGGGAAGTTCGCCTCAATATGACGACCTTATCACCTGGGGTGAAGATTGAGTCCATACCCTCGGGGACATACTCGAATTACATATCTGAGGAAGGGCGACAGGGTGTGATCAATATTAGGGACCTGTACGCTGACGAGGAGAAAGAATTTCTAGTCTATCTTTCACTTCCTCGTGCTGCTGATTCTGAAGGCAGCGAGGAAAGCAAGACGTTGCTGATGGATGTGGTCTGCTCCTACAAGGATTGTACAACAGATGAGATAATGCAGGTACGAGGAGAGCGAGTCGAGATAAGGCGCCCCGAGATTCTCTCTGCTGAAGATACCGTAGTGAGGTTTGAGGTGGACCGGCAAAGGAATCGGCTAATGGTGGCAGATGGTATTGCCAAAGCACAAGAGATGGCCGACAAAGGGAACCTCAGTGGTGCGCAAATGGTCCTGACAAACTGTAGATCAACTCTGCTATCTTCGTCATCTGCCCAAGCAGGAGATGCGCTTTGCAGCAAGCTTGAAGCTGAGCTGAGAGAAATTAGAGAGAGAATGGCGAGCCAGGAGACATACGACCGCAGCGGGCGAGCTTTTGTGCTCTGTGGGATGAGCTCGCATGCTGGACAAAGGGCTACAACTCAGGGACGGCCGAGGAGCTTTTCGAAGCAGCAGCAGCAGCAATCACTGGAATCATGGGAAGGAGCAGCAGGTGATCCATCAGATGGATCATGTATACCAGCATTTGGATCGGCAATGTATGGAGCATCATTACAACAAGCATTCGGGGGCGCTTCGTATTCACCGATGTCAGCTGCATATTCACCGGCGTCACCTAAATATTCACCAACATCGCCCGCATATGCACCGACATCGCCCGGATATGCACCATCATCACCTGCCTATTTGACGCCCTCCATGGCAAAGATGCTGAAAAAGTCGCGAAATTTTCCCAAACCCTAATCCTCCAACTAGGAACGGGCCATCTTAGAGTCTCGATGGGAATGTAGTCTCTTATGTCCTCGGCTCTTCTCATTTATGTTGCTAGCTTAGATGTTTTGTTTTTTGTTTTTTGGGGTTCTTCTTGGATCAATAATCTACTAAGTTGATCTCTCTAAGCTTTTATCAGATTGTAGCAAGGGGAAATAATCACCTCCAAGTTTGCGTTGCTTTCTAATAGCCTTCTTGTTTCTCTGTGTATTCTCAATGTGGATCAACTAAACTTCTTGCCGTGCGCGTGCGCGCGCGCGCACGCACACATCAACGAAGATTATGTTTAACCAAATGCCACATGATAAGCGCATAGAAAACTATATTACTACGTATATATCTTGAATCTGGAAAGGACAGAACACAGGTGCAAGATCGAACAAACAACATTTATTATAGCTACCCTCGGTCTCAATAGAAAATTTCCGACATTTACTCGTCTTCTTTCTCGACGAGTCTAGAGTGCTTTACAATGGCCAGTAATCGGAACAAAACTAAGACAGGAAATATTATCAGGTCAGATGACCTTAGTTTGTGGTGCGAGGCACAAACTTCCCATTTACACAAGACAGTGCTACGATATCCTCAACAGGTATGGTCCTTTTTAGTAAAAAGGTATGGTCCTTTTTAGGAGACGAGTAGTATACTTACTGTCATAGAACTCAGCCTTCACTTCCTGATTGAGAGGAACTCAAAGCTACGAAGAGGATCATCGCGAGCGCCCTTTGCAGCACGAGAAAAATTTGATGGTTTGGACTCAAACCCAGCTTGGGCTCTTTGTGTAGTAGACAAGCGGCCACTGCTTGAAACTACTCGAGTTGAGGGTTCACCAGAAGAGCTTGGTCTGCTGCTTGATAAGGCAGCTCTTTTTGAAGAGCTGCCATTTCTAGAAGTCCGGCCTTTTTCCGAATCAGGATGCTGTAAATGAACACACGGACGTGTTATACATTTGCCAAGGATAAGACATAAGATTTCTATATTCGTTAGCAACTTATATGATATGACTAATATGCCAAGACCATCCAACTGTGGAAGCCATTCCAGAACATGTAAAAATCATCAACGAGAAGACACAAGGCAGTCAAAATAACAATTAGTTAGAAGGCACATCTCATCATCATTCAAGCATAAAAAAAAACACCCTCGGAAGAAGGAAAATCCACGACAGACACCAGACATGCACGCAAACATACATGCATGTCCGTGCGCCGTGCGCACAGACCAATAATCATCGGCCTTACACTGCATTCAGATGGGAGAAAAGAATCTACTCATCGATTGCTACACTGACATGTTCAGAAAATGCCTTCAAGAACCTAATCTGACAAAGTAATAAATTCTAATTTAAAACAAGCCACGAATTGTATATAAGTTTCTAATTTCTAAGGTGAAAAAACGGTGTCCACAAAAAATTCAACATGAAACAGAACTCCATCACTAAGCGATATCACCATGTCATCTGCCACAAAAACGCCTTTAGATAATCACCATAATAAAAAGGGGGTTGCAGATGTGTGGGGGGTCGCGCCGGGGAGGAGGGGTTAAATATGATTTCAAAGACATAAGGCCCACAAAATAACAGTAATGCCTAATCTTTATCCAGGAAGGTAAAAAGATATTATGAAAATACCACATCCTTGGAAGAAGGTAAATCCTCCGAAGTCCTGTGTCTGTGGTGTTCACCATGTTGGCCAGGTCCTGAAGCATTTCTTCTGGAAAATGCTTCAACAGCGCCTGAGAATCTATCCCGAATATCTTGTCCCACTGGAACAACGTTAACACACAGAAGTCTTATCATGAAAATAACAGCAAAAATAGAGGTAGCTTTCACGAAAAAGATTCACCAATCACCAGAAATCTAACACTACAAGAAGATGCCATCGCAATGAAACTAAGGATCATGATTTGAATTAGAGCCATAGCCATTTCCCAACACAAAGTTAAACCTATAGACTCAGAGAATTTAGATATCCACATGTAGCACCAGATAAAACAATTTAGAAAAAATTGCTAAAATGTGATATTTCCACAATCCTCTAACTGTTACCGTAGTATATTTAGACATGGCATATTAAATCTAATATGGTGCTATAGAATACCTGAGGTCCTTCCTGGCCTTTCTGCAGACGGCCCTGAAATGACACCTGCGTTCCCATTGGGATTCTACAAACAAAAGCAACACATAAGCAACAGTTTACAATAGATTAAATCCAATAAAGAGGATAATACGAGTACTGACTCGTCCTCTAGAACTGGCACCAATCTGAGGATACTTCAATATAGTCCAATCAAACACATAGTCAAATTGGTAGCCTGCAACCACAATCAAATCAAAAGCATAAACTGTAACGCATATTTATTGGCATTTAAGACTTAAAAGAGCAAGGACATGGGGCAAAGCGAAGATAAGAAAAGAGCTCATGAGTGAAGTTATAAAATAGTTGTAGTCATCATTACCTTCACGAATAAATAAGTCTCGGAAAAGCCTCTTCAAATATGAGTAATCTGGTTTGTCTTCAAAACGTAACGATCGACAGTAGTGAAAGAACGATGCAAATTCTGTAGGAAATGATCTGCATAGTACCTGATGACACCAATTACATCTCATTACAACTCAGTTTCTGCTATATATAGCACCAACATAAAATACAATCAACGGTTAGAGCTGAGTTGCGCACAACGCAGATTTCCTAAAATATTAGTCGAATACAGTCCAGCCATATTAAGGAAATATATGAAAGACGAGTTATGCTCAGATTTAACAACACATGTACTTTTATTATTCCGAGCTCTCTAGTGAAGTCTAAGTTAAATTTGGATCCTTTCTTAATTAATAGTTCATACTTACTAAATATATGCACACCACAAAATTAAAGTTTCGCATAGAAAGATAAGTAATAGACTCAACTGCACCCTTTATATTTTATTAACCCCATTGTTAAAATTTTGTTCACTTTATACTTCAAGTAAAAGTTGGTCCCCGGATGGCTGAACATTTTTTTTTTCTTCTTTTGGTACCACAATGAATTTGGACTCATTACTAAACATCATAATCTCTGTGCAAAGTCCAAGATGACACGTCAAACATATAAAAGGGTAACTTATCATAATAGGTAGTGCAATTAGTAAATCAGGAATTTCTGAAGGTATTATTCCTCCAAAATATGAGAACTGCAAACCTTCTGTTACTTCACCTTTTTTACAAGGGTAAGTCATGATTCACCTAAGTATGCATATATAAACCCAAAATTGAACTATACCCCCTCCGTCCCAATATTATTGATCAGTTTTCTTTTTTGGGCTGTCTCGAAAAATTTGATCACTTTCTAAGTAAGGAAAGTATTTATCATTGTTTTTCCATTTATGCCCTTATTCTAATTTTATTACTTCTTTCTCTCTCATTTACTCCCACCAACTTTTACTTTTCTCTCTCCTCTCCTCTCCTCTCCTCTAACGGTCTAACCTACCGTCTCCACCACCCGTTTCTCTCTCCTCCCACCATAAACAAAATTTCTCCACCATACCACTTCCAAGATCGTTTCTTACCATCACTGCCCCGTCACCTCCCTTAACAACCACCACTTATGCCGCCACCTTCACAGCTACAACAAATTTGCGTCAACGATTGATTTGATTTCTATTTTTATAAGTTTTACACGTTTTTGCATTTTGCTCCAGATTTGATTTCCTCATGAATCCATATCCAGGTTTAGAATGGGTGGTGGTAGTTGCAGGTCGAGGTGATGTTCGCCAAGCGTTCGCCTAGGCAAGGTGGGTACTTGCCGGGCATTCGCCTAGGCAAAGTGGGAACTTGCCGGGCATTCACCTAGGCGAGGTGGGCGTTTGCCTAGTCGGGCTAGGCGTGCCTTCAGATGTTCTTCTCTGTCGAAATATTTAGTACTTGAACTGGGTCCAATAGTTTATTGGAACCAAAAAAGTGGGATAGAGGGAGGATTAAGGATTTGACCGGAATATTGGTGGCAAATTGGGTTGCAACGCTTGACTACAACTTTATGACGTGAGTTGAAGAAGTGGCCTTCATGCCTTACATCATTCCTCACCTTCATCGTAGGTTGAAATTAACCTTCTTACAAAAAAGAGAACAAATTAGGTGAGAGGTTTGGGTTTGCAGGGAGAGGAGAGAGATGTTAAGGGACTGCAAAAAATCCAAGGGTAAAAAGGGAAACAAGCAATATTTGACTAAACTCCTTAAAATGCACGCAAGTCACATGTGATCGATATTTTTGGAACAGAGGGAGTACTATTAACACGACCTTTATTGAGCCAGACATGATTGTTTAGTCAATAAAGTTACATATCATTTTAAATTCCACCTTTAGCGACTCAAAGGCTGTTTAAATAGCCCACCCATCTATTCTGGTAAAGTCATCTTGTGCCTACTATCAAAACAATTGCTATTTGGATGAGTCAACAATATAATGTGTGTTTTTAGTTTTCACAGCATATAGCATAAATTGCAAGAAAAAAAGGAATTTCAAGTTCAATTTCGTCACTATTATAAGCAGAAGAAAGAATTGTATCAAAATAATATAGAAAGATGTATAAACTCAAGACACGCCCTTGCTATATCATTAACCAACTGTTGAAAATTGGGACACTTAGTACACTTCCAAGTAAAAGCTGGTCCTCAGATGGCTTAACTTGAACTACTCTACAGGGGATGCAGAACTTCAGGTGTGAATATGGCAACGAATAGTTAGATGTGAAAAGCAAGCATTTAAGAATAAGAATGTGTACTGTCAAGTTTATGTTAACAAATACTCAGTGACACATATAGAGATAAATGATTAGTTTAAGATTTCAGAGTGGATGTAATTTATTTCGCTTCTCAAGTGTCAACAAAAGTACATATACTACATTCATATTTGAAGAGATAAAGTCATTTTTATCATTTTTCCCTATATGCTACACCTATGAAGCACGGGTGCGACAGTTTGGGTGAAGCACCAGCATTGGGTGCGGCTCTGTTGCAGATAGGATACGTAATGGGTGCATAACAAATGAATTTTCAGAGGTAAAAACATAAAACAGAAGTTTCAGGAGTCAAATCATAAATAATAGAACTTATAGTTAAAACCAAATAACGGGCAGATCAATGGGAAGGGGGGGAGGGGAGAGAGACAGAGGCGGTGGCGAAGTAGCCACGAGCGTGACCACCTGCGACCACCAACAAGGAATTTGAGAGGAGAGAGAAGAGGAAGCAGCAGCCACTGATCGGAGGCAACACCGTTGATCAGCCATCAAACTGCTCCTATTTAATCGGGATAATCAAAAAAGGAAAAACAGACCAAAAGAAGAAGAAGCTAAGGCGATGGCGAACACGGCGGATACGGAAGGACGGCCAACATAATAAATCTCCCATTGTCGTTGACTAGTTTGTGTCTCTGCTTCTCTGGCTCTCTGTCTTTTTTCACCAGAGACTTCTTCTGTTGATGTGCTGTTGTGGGGGCTTTATCACTTGAGGCCTTTGGCAATCCACAAGTTGTTAGCAGCTAAAAATTCATTCTTTTGGATTAATTCTTGTACTTGTAAATGACTAAATGACCCACAAAGTATATATATTCATAAGAGAGCCACAATGTCTATATATTCATAAAAGAGCCCATTATTAAACATATGTAAGTTTGAAGTAAAAATTAATCACTTAAAATTATAAAAATTTGTTGTATCCTGGCCGCACTCGAATCCTGTTTTCTTTAAGAAAATGCTATATCGGCGAATCCGCAGGCATTTCATATTCGCACTTGTACCCGTGTCTGTGCTTCATAGTGCCACACCTTTTTAAGGGACCTTTCATGGCTAACTTTTTGGTTGACTAAGCATAAGGCTGTTGATAAAACTCTACAAGTGTAATTTACTTCATTTGGATTTCAATTTGTAACTTTTTAGATTTATTTGCAAGAAAATACATATTATAGCATGTTCTTTGCTAGTATTAATTTTAAATTTGTAATCATTGATAAGAATGTCGCTTATCCATTTCTTGGTCGGTGAAGATTAATTTATATCTTCCTAACTTAGTTTAAAACAAGCAACTAATGTTAACAAGTATCTTTTTGAGTTTTCTTAAGAAAATGGTTTGGCTAAATACAGCCTCTCTACTACATCCTCAATCTTTGGTAGTTAACAGATGCTTTAGTAAGACGTTTCAACACTTTAGAGACAAATGTATGTGAATTTAGCAAAAAGAGTCTACAATTACCCAACCCATGATATATCAACATCATAGCATTATATATCTCTAGTTGATTATTTCTTCAATATTTTAATATCAGGTCTTAACTGCCAGAGCTTTGCTGGGTTACTATTACTATGCTAGGTAAAGTAATACGTGATAATCTACAAACATTTACTATTTAGACAGATGTACTGTACATAAAGATGTGAAAACACGGTTCTCAAGTAGCTTAGAATCCCAAAATCATTCGTCCGGGAGCTAAGGGTTACATGGCTGATGGCTCCCTGAAGCTTACCAAAGAATTGCTATATCGATTAACCAGAGAAACAACATCTTGACAACGATTCCAACCAAAATGTATAGACTGTTTATAACCAATATGGCGAAGGTGGTGATATATACTAACCTCTATTGGAGTTAACATCTTTTTTTCACTGATCTTATCATATTTCTGCTTTTTGGTGCCAGCTTTCAAACCCTGCCAGGGCAGACTGATTTGCATAGAAAATGTGCAGAAATGTTACGTATAGAATTATTAAATTTGAGGTCCAACTTCAGGTGAAGATACATGAATACATTTATGAACATGGACAGAGAGGTATATTCACCTTCCTCTTAGAAAATACATAAGCACATAACCAAGAGACTCCAGGTCATCCCTTCTGCTTTGTTCTGCCAGCAAAATTAACCACAAGCAGATGGAGTTAATGTGTACCTCTCTGACCTTTATTTATAAATAAATTGTAAACAAGTACTAATGTATTATATCACTAACCAACTCCGAGGTGTGTGTTAACACTAGCATAACGAGCTGTCCCTGTAAGATTCTTGTTTTCCCTGAAATCAAAATCTCGATGATTATCACATTAAACATATCAAAGGGCCATCGAGATGAAGCATCAGAACACCAAACAAATTGACAAAAGTTTCTTAACACCAATATTCGAACCACAGCATTGTGTCTGCTTAAAGAGTAGGCACATCTTGAGGGTGTGGAGGGTGTCAGAAGTGGATCTCAAGTGTCATCATGGGAACCGCTTTTCCTATGACATAAAGGAATCACGGGATCCCAATTTTTTATCTATGGATAAAGGGGCTCTATTGCATCTTTTTGGGAGTTATGACTTGATTGTATCTACTATATCCTTTGTGTGAGCACGGATTGCGTATCCACTTCATGTTGCATTTGCAGAGGGGGGGGGGGAGAGAGGGGGGAGGGAGGGAGGGAGGGGGGGAGGGGGAGGGAGAGAGAGAGAGAGATGTATACACATCTGCCCATGCATACCCCGTGTCTCTGAATGTTCAAGTGCATTGAAGGAGTGTAGTAAGAAGCAAAAAAGTAGGTAAGATAGTGGACAAGATTCTCAAAGTAGGTACGGAAAATTTTAGTAGAAAGGAGAGAAGAACTAAAGAAGGGGACATGCTACACATAACTGAGAAAAGAAGGTTATAAGGACTATAACTTAGAAAAGCAATGGGAAATGACATGCTAGAAAGTCTACATTATTTCATAGACCTAAAGGAGGGGTCATGAAATTTGAAAGGTGAGATGTAGTTGTGCGCTAAAAACGTCATTCAAATTTTTAACAAAAGACTTCCTCAAAGTTCCCGAATAGCATAACATACTCAATCCTTAATTTATCTTCTCACTCATGAGTAGAGAGCCGGTTACGCCAATGCTTCTTGTGGAATAGGAAGAGGAACCTAATTTCTTAATAGAAATTTCTAATTTCAAATGTTTTACATCCTACCATAGCTGAAATGATTAGCAACCTAAAAATAATCTCTCTGGTCAAATGGCTTCAGGAAATTTCAATGTGGTCAAAGAAACATGATCCCGGACGATATAATAACACCCGCCAGACTCCTATACTCCAGACGTTGTTCATGTGATCCAATACAAGAAAGGGAAGTAGGACGCTAGCGTTATAGTGGAGCCTGTTGGAAAACGCTGATCGAACCAAGAAGCGTTCACCACTATTGTCACCTAGCCCGACTTACGGCTTTTACGCGACTACTAACTACTGTGATCAATTTACTGGTTATAGACTAACCTTAAGGAGCTAACCTATCTTCTATTTTTCTCCCTTGTAATTAATAGTAAAGGCACTCTGCTGTAGG
>JAVXUO010001956.1:0-60672 GCA_033065855.1 Escallonia rubra | reverse complement strand
TGTGTCAATGGTGGCGCATGGGCGCGAGGAGTGCGTAAGGTGCCGGGGGCACGTTGGTGTCAATGGTGGCGCATGGGCGCGACAGAGTGCGTATAGTGCCGGGGGCACGGTAGTGTGACAGAGAGCCTGGGGGCACGGCTGTATCAGCGGCGCGGCGCATGGGCGCGGCGAAGTGCGTGGAGGTGGCACGATCGGTGACGATGGCGTGAAGGACGTCGGGCGACGGACGTGAGCGACGTGCGATTGCTTGGTACGGGCACGTATCATGCCGAAAATGGGTTGCCGGAGGGGTGAACCACCGGGGGAAAGTGCCGAGGCCAAGCCCTCCAAGGCCGAGGCCAACCCCCATGGCCTCGGGGAAGGCCGAGGCCGACCCCTGGGGTTGGCCAAGGCCGAATGGGTTGTCTTCCATTTTTGGGACCAAGGTCACTTCTCCTTTGCGGAGGCTCGGGTGCGCCGTCGGTAGGTGTTTTGATAAGCAATGATGAATCCGAAAGTTACGTTATGACGAGTGCGTTGCCAAAAACCATACCCACATAGCGGACGAGGTGCCAAGGTTACGTATGGAGCACACGAAGCGAATGAAGGTGCGAAGGAGTTTGCGCGGAGGGGTTAACCATCGGGGGAAGGCCAAGGCCGACCCCAAGAGGCCGAGGCCGACCCCAATGGCATGGGGAAGGCCGAGGCTGACCCCAAGGGGTTGGCCAAGGCCATTGCCCTTGACCCGTTGCTCCAAAATGTGCCGTCGGCCAATATTTTTGGTGACAAGGTGTCGGGTGGTCTTGGCGTGACGATCGTGTTATCGTGAGCGACGGTAACGTGAAGTAATCGGCACCTAACCACGTGCAAAACGGGAATTGTGAGCGGCTTGAGCGTGCATTTGACCGGTTCGATGCGTTGGAAAATAACTGTTGCTTGTGCCGACGTGTGCGCGTGAAGCGGAACCGTAGTGGGCCCTTAGGTGCGGCCAGAATAGGTGGGAACATAAGCCCCCTGCGTGTGGTGTGCGCGGAGGGGTAACCCGAGCGGGCACTGCACGCATAAACACTTAGCAAGATTTTGATGTTGTTTGGCTGGAGTGTTGTTGAGGTCGTCTGCATGATGATGATGAAGAGTAGGTGGCTCGAGCCACCTCGTGCACCACCTACGAAAGCTTGGAATGCTTGGGGGTTGAGACCAAGGCACGATGATAGGGCACATGGGCGCGAGCATGTAAACGGTGCCGGGCGATGGACGACGAGTGTCGCGAAGACGTCACCCGGGCGATGGGCGACAAGCGTCGTGGAGACGGCGCACGGGCGCTGGCGACGAGCATTGGACAATGAATAAGAGTAAGTGGTTCGAGCTATCTCGCGCACCACCTACCAAGGGCGTTGATGTCGAGGGACATTGTCATGAGGGGCGCGACGAGGCCGGACGTCGCGATGCGGGGTCAGTCCGCGACGGGCGCATAGGCACAAGCAATGCGCGTCGGTCAAATACGTTGATGTCAGGGACGTCGGGACGAGGGGCGCGACAAAGGCGCGGTCGGGCGTCGCGATGCAGGGGCAGTCCACGACGGGCGCAAGGGCGCGAGCAATGGAAGGCGATCGATGTTGCAAACAAATTTTTTTTTTTGAATTGCTTGGCCTTGGATGTCGGGGCTCGGTCGTTGGGTAAATGTTTATAGGCCGAAGTATGGGGAGGAAGATAAAGGCCAAGGTGGTGAATGGAAGAGCTTTGATGTTGCCGTGAGTGAAGCAAAGGAGATGAAGTTGGAAAATGGGTGAAGGTGGTGACCTTGGTTGTGGCGTGAAGGTTGCGGTGTGGGGGAAGGGAAGAGAGGGAAAGGTAAGGGGAATGAGGGAGGGGGGAAGGAGAGGGGCGGGGTCGGGTTAGGGGAGGGGTTGGGTGGCCGAGGCCGAAGTAGGGGATGGGGAAGATGGAGGGGAAAGGGAAGGGGGAAGAAGGGCGGCGGCGGCGAGGTGGGCGGGTGGCCGAGGGGAAGGAGGGAAGGGGAAGGGGAAGGAGGGAGGGGGGGCGGGGTTGGCCTAGGGGGGTGGTTGGGGTCGGCCTAGGGGAGGGTGTTGGGGAGGCCGAGGCCGAAGGGGGAGGGGGAAGATGGAGAGGGAAAAAAAATGAAGGGGAAGAGGGAGGAGGGAGGGAGGAGGCGGCGGCGAGGTGCCGCGGGTGGCCGAGGGGCGAGGGGAAGGAGGGAAGGGGAGGGGGGGTGGGGTCGGCCTAGGGGACGGTGTTGGGGTCGGCCTAGGGGAGGGTGTTGGGGAGGCTGAGGCCGAAGGAGGGGAGGGGGAGGGTGGGAGGGAAAAAATGAAGGGGGAAGAAGAATAGGGGGGCGGCGGCGGCGGCGGGTGCCGCGGGTGGGCGAGGGGCGAGGGGAAGGAGGAAGGGGAAGGGGGGCGGGGTCGGCCTAGGGGAGGGTGTTGGGGTCGGCCTAGGGAGGGTGTTGGGGAGGCCGAGGCCGAAGGAGGGAGAGGGAGGATGGGCGGGGGAGGGAGGAAGGAAGGGAAGGAAGAAAGGGGGCGGCGGCGGCGGCGGCGGGGTGCCGCGGCGCGAGGCCGAGGGGGGGAGGAGGGGCGGGGGAGAGAAGGGAGGAGAGAGGGAGGTGGGGGCGAGGCCGAGGCTCGTCGGCGGCAGAGGAGATGGGCCTTGGAGGCCGAAGGGCGATGGCGGCGCCGCATGGAGGCTGGGCGGCGCGAAGAGAAGAGAAAAAGATGATTAGGGTTTAGAAAAATTAGGGTTTGGGAGGGAAAGAAAGGCGCGGGTCGGGTTTCGGGTAGGGTCGGGTCGGGTCGGTCTCAGCCCTGAGAGGGAATGGTCGCGGGTTGGGCGCGCGGGTCGGTTCGGGTTCGCGGGTAGGGTTCTGCCCAGATTTTTTTGAAATTCAAATTCAAATTCGAATAAAATAATAATATATATATATATTTTTTGGACAGCCCTAAAGAGGGAGCCCCCAAGAAGATTTTCATAATTTGCAAGGTGAGAGTGAGAGAAATGGGATGGGAGAAGATGAAGTTTCCATGAGAAGAGAGAAGTTGTTTATGAAGTGGGGAAAGTGTGATGGGGTGTTGGATGGTGAGGGAGGAGAGGAAAATGTGAGAGGGAGAGTGATGAGAGCATGAATGTGGGGAGCATGTGGGGAGATGAAAAACTTGAAAATTTTTCTAAGTGTTGAATTTTTTTTTTTTAAGCTCGGGAAAGGATTCCAAGGGGAGGCCGTTGAGGGTGGTCATTGATCACCGGTTGCGAAAAAAATGAAAATTTTTCTAAGTGTTGGGCTGAGACAAGGATGCTGAGGGAGACCACTGAGGATGATCATCGATGACCGGTTGCGAAAAAAATGAAATTTTTTCTAAGTGTTGGAAAAGTGAATACAGGATGATGATGCGACCGTAGTAGCGCGGCTCGAGCCACCCCGCGCACCACGTACCAAGTCATTGCAATGTGAGGCCGAAGGGATTGGGAAGGGGTGAAGCCCCCAAGGGAGTGGATGATGGCATGAAGGGTGATATCAAGAGACTTGTGCAAGAGCAATATAACTTGAAAATTTTCTAAGTCTGGAAAATGGAACTTCATTGATAACGAAGGATAGGCAGCATGCCTTGATACATGGGTATGACGTACATGGAAACTTGCAAAATGAACGAAAAAATTACAAGTGTGGAAAATGCACTAAGGCATGCCCTTATGTCCCGTACTTAGAGTTTGAGCTCTCCGGACGCAATCTTGTCAGCGAAGACAAACTTGAGGCCCCTGCACCACTTGAGGCCCCTGCACCACTTGAGGCCATGACCGACCTTCCGATGATAGGGGCAGTAGTTGGGATGGGCTAAGTCTTCCGGGGTAGGTTCAGTGTCGGCATTGGGCAGGGTTATGACATTGTCGTCGATCCATGTTTCAAAGAGATCTCTAACAGTCTTCAAGTCACACGAGTATTCCGGGGCAGGCATCGGCTGCCCTCTTTTGTCGGGACGCCCGTCCCTTCCTTGGGACTGACGCTTGCGGTTGTTGTCATCGTTACTAGCTGCTTCCATTTTCTTGGCTAAGGCATTATGAGGTTTGGTTTTTGGTGTCTTTGACGGACCGACCGAGTCATAGGTGCGTCGTGCAGCTTCCTTGAGATGTCTCCAAGACCGAAGCTGGAGGTTTTCAAGGTAGACCCTGTAGGTGTCCTTCATGTTCTTGATGCAAATGGGTACAAGGGTTTCATCTTTGCTGAAGTCAGTGCACTCCAAGCACTTGTGATGAAATCGCGTAACATAGGTGTTGAGGTCTTCCCCGGGATTCTGGCGGATCCCGGCAATGTCAACGATGGTCACACGTTCCATCTCATAGTGAAACTTGTCAAGGAAGAGCTGGACCATGTCGGACCATGAGTGGATAGTACTGTCAGGAATCTGATGATACCAAGAGTAGGCGAGGCCAGTCAGGGACTTGTGAAATTCCCGAAGCTTCAAAGTGTCGTCTTCCCCGTAGTGCTCAAGGGAGCCAGCAAAACGGGTGAGATGCTCGCGGGCGTTGCCTTCTTTGCCGTTGAACAATGTGAAGGATGGTTGCTTGTACTTGACAGGGTAGGGCTTAGTAGCGAGGCTGCCAGAGTAGGGAGCATGGCCTGACAGCTTAGAGGGGGTGTGGGGTAAGGATGACTGTTTGAGACGGTGAAGAAGGGCATCAAGGTCATGCTTGGTGACGTACGACGCATGTGAGGGCTTGTGCCCTATCGTGATGATTCGAGCACCAGAGCCCCCAGACGGTACAACCTGAGGCATTGAGGGGATGACGATGGTAGAGAGGGGTTGGTGGTGGTGAGCAACTTGTTGGGGCATGGTTTGTACATGGGTAGTGTCAGCTGCTGGAGGCCGGTCGTCAGGAAAGGTCGACTGGAGTAAGCCGAGGGAATGACTTGTGTTTAGGTTTCGACTAGTTATGTTCGGGTTAGGCTCCATCTCAATTGATTCGTGAGTCTCCGAAGTGCTTCGAGCAAGGGCAATGCGTGGCGCCGGGGGCTGAGGTGCCGCGAGTCCTACTGTCGAGGGCCCGGAGGACCAAGGCAGCGGTGGTCGCGACATTGGGGCCTGAGCAGTGTCCAAAACTAGCCCAGGCCTTGAAGGTTGGATATGAGCAGGAGGGGCCAAACCTGGATCTTGGGATAACACGGGGTGAGTAATGGGCACAGGGTGCGGAGCTCTAAGGCTTTGGGAAATCGGTGATTGTGAAGTCAAGACTTGGATTGATTTTTGCATTTCCACCATGGCTGTCATGAGAGTGGCTATAGTGGGCGAAAACTGCTGGATGGCCGCGTTGACTGCAACTTGTATGTCAGGGGCGGGAGTTTGTGGCTGGTATTGGAGACGCATAGCACTAGTCCCTTCTTGTTCGCCGAGGTGATCCTCCTCTTGTACGGTGTGGATAAGGCCCTGGCTGGCAGCCCTCGTAGCTTTTCGTTGTCTAGGCATGGAGACTGAGTGCAGAAGATAGACAGACTGCAGTACGATGCTCACCTCCCCAGCGGAGTCGCCAAAATGATGCCAAGGAAAGTGGGTTCGTACTTACGTGGAGGTGCCACAAAGGCTGCAGTCCGAGTCAGCTTCCAAGTATGTTGATGTGAGACACAGCAAGGGTGGAACAAGGGCAGAGACCAAGGGCTTCCCAGACAGAGCTTGAGGGTGGCAGTGCTGCGAGGGCGATAGCGCAGGATGGATATACGACGACAGTCACAGTCCGATGCTTAGGTCCAAAGTCAGGGTCCTGTATGTTTCTCTCTAGGATTCTAGAGTGAGAAAGTGAAAATGTGAGAGTGAAGAAGAAGTCCAACTTCCATGTCCTGTCCAAATGAATTCTCAAGACCTCTATTTATAGAGATTGAGATGATGATGTCATAAACCGACACGTGGCGCTCCCCGGGAGTGACACGTCACCGGGGGGTCCACGGGTGCCGGTGCTCCACGGACTGTCGAATCGCATATTCATCCGGCCTGCCCCGCACAGCGTCGCTCTGTCTGTCTGGAAAGACTGGCTCCCACCGCATCGGTGTGGCCAGAGAACCCCCTTGATCTAGCCTCCAATCCAAGCCCTTGCGGAGTCCCACAGGCCTGGCAGCGGTGGGGAAGACCCGACGCCCAACTGCCAGGTGAACTAGGCGCGATGCCCTCCGAAGACCTGCTCCCGTCTCAGAGTGACCCGGGGGTCATAGTCCCTAGGGGTGCCGACGCAAGCCCCCAGTGCCGGAGCACGTAGGCCAGTCACGCAGACACCCTGACGAAGATAGTGTCCCGGAGGAGTCGCCTATCCCCGCGGGTGAGTCCTTATGCCAGAGCACTTGGAGCAAGTCAAGGTAGCATCCCGGAGGAGCCGTCTACCCGACTGGCCGAGGTAGCATCCCGGAGGAGCCGTCTACCTGGCGGAAGGGGAGTTGAAGAGCTCCCTGGCAGAGATAGTGTCCCGGAGGAGTCGCCTATCCCCGCGGGTGAGTCCTTATGCCGGAGCACTCGGAGCATGTCAAGGTAGCATCCCGGAGGAGCCGTCTACCCGACTGGCCGAGGTAGCATCCCGGAGGAGCCGTCTACCTGGCGGAAGGGGAGTTGAAGAGCTCCCTGGCAGAGATAGTGTCCCGGAGGAGTCGCCTATCCCCGCGGGTGAGTCCTTATGCCGGAGCACTCGGAGCATGTCAAGGTAGCATCCCGGAGGAGCCGTCTACCCGACTGGCCGAGGTAGCATCCCGGAGGAGCCGTCTACCTGGCGGAAGGGGAGTTGAAGAGCTCCCTGGCAGAGATAGTGTCCCGGAGGAGTCGCCTATCCCCGCGGGTGAGTCCTTGTGCCGGAGCACTCGGAGCATGTCAAGGTAGCATCCCGGAGGAGCCGTCTACCCGACTGGCCGAGGTAGCATCCCGGAGGAGCCGTCTACCTGGCGGAAGGGGAGTTGAAGAGCTCCCTGGCAGAGATAGTGTCCCGGAGGAGTCGCCTATCCCTGCGGATGATGTACACTCCGGAGAGTGGGTTGAAGCATGTTCCACGACCAAGGCAAGGTGCGCATGGTGTGATGAATGAGTGTGGTGCCCGGGGGCATGATGACATGATTGTGGCGCATGGGCGCGATGAAGTGAGTAAGGTGCCAGGAGCACGTCTATGTCAATGGCGCGGCGCATGGGCGCGACGGAGTGCGTAAGGTGCCGGGGGCATGCTTGTGTCAATGGTGGCGCATGGGCGCGACAGAGTGTGTAAGGTGCCGGGGGCACGCTGGTGTCAATGGTGGCGCATGGGCGCGACAGAGTGCGTATAGTGCCGGGGGCACGGTAGTGTGACAGAGAGCCTGGGGGCACGGCTGTATCAGCGGCGCGGCGCATGGGCGCGGCGAAGTGCGTAAGGTGTCGGTGGCACGTATCATGACGATGGCGCGAGGGCGCGGCGACGAACGTCGCGGGGCAATACTTGGTGCCGGGGGCACGTATCATGACGATGGCGCGAGGGCGCAGCGACGAACGTCGCGGAGCAATACTTGGTGCCGGGGGCACGTATCATGACGATGGCGCGAGGGCGCGGCGACGAACGTCGCGGAGCAATACTTGGTGCCGGGCACGTATCATGCCGAAAATGGGTTTACGCGGAGGGGTGAACCACCGGGGGAAAATGGCCGAGGCCAAGCCCTCCAGGAGGCCGAGGCCGACCCCCTGGGGTTGGCCAAGGCCAAATGGTTGTCTTCCATTTTCGGAGCCCAAGGTCACTTCTCCTTTTGCGAACTTCGGGTGCGCCGTCGGTAGGTGTTTTGATAAGCAATGATGAATCCGAAAGTTACGTTATGACGAGTGCGTTGCCAAAAACCATACCCACATAGCGGACGAGGTGCCAAGGTTACGTATGGAGCACACGAAGCGAATAAAGTGCGAAAAGGAGTTTGCGCGGAGGGGTTAACCATCGGGGGAAAATGGCCAAGGCCAACCCCTCCAAGAGGCCGAGGCCGACCCCCATGGCATGGGGAAGGCCGAGGCTGACCCTCTGGGGTTGGCCAAGGCCATTGCCCTTTGACCCCGTTGCTCCAAAATGTGCCGTCGGCCAATATTTTTGGTGACAAGGTGTTCGGGTGGTCTTGGCGTGACGATCGTGTTATCGTGAGCGACGTTAACGTGAAGTAATCGGCACCTAAGTCACGTGCAAAACGAGAAATATAAGCGGGTTGGGAGCGCGCATTTTGACCGGTTCGATGCGTTGGAAAAATAACTCTTGAAGAAGCCGACGTGTGCGCGTGAAGCGGGACCCCTAGTGGGCCCTTAGGTGCGGCCAGAATAGGTTGGGAACAGTAAGAAAAGCCAAAAGTCCCTTTTTGAGTTGTAAAGTTCACTATTTATAGGAAACAGGTTGCTTATGTCATAAAGTGCCACATGTCGTCCCCCGGGAGTGACACGTCACCAGGGGGTCCCAAAATACCGGTTCTCCGTTGGATTGCCGGTTCCTAAGTTCGCGTTGCTTGCCCCACACAGCGTCGCTCTACCTGTCTGAGAAGACTGACCATACCGCGGTAGCATGATCAGAGTAAGCCCGTTGCCCCAGCCACCAATCCAAGCCCTTACCGAATCCCATGAAGTGCGTCAAGAGACTCGCAGAGAACCTGACTGTGGTGAGGGTTACCCCTGTAGCCAACTGCCAGGCGGACTAGGCGCGATGCCCTCCGAGGACCTGCTCCCATCCCGGAGTGACCCGTGGGTCATTGTCCTGGTGATGTCGACGATCGACAGTAACGTGAGTGGACATAGTCACAGCTTCGTGCTCAGAGTCCGCTGCGAGGGATCCTCGTGCTGGAACCCCCCTGTGATTGAGACGGCGATGGCTATAAGGTTGTGAGCCCATCCCGGTACGAGGGCCGAAGCCCCCCCTTTTGATTGAGACGGCGATGGCTATAAGGTTGTGAGCCCATCCCGGTACGAGGGCCGAAGCCCCCCTGTGATTGAGACGGCGATGGCTATAAGGTTGTGAGCCCATCCCGGTACGAGGGCCGAAGCCCCCCTTGTGATTGAGACGGCGATGGCTATAAGGTTGTGAGCCCATCCCAGTACGAGGGCCGAAGCCCCCCCTGTGATTGAGACGACGATGGTTATAAGGTTGTGAGCCCATCCCGGAAGCATGTAACATGATTGTGGCGCATGGGTGCGGTGCCTACAGCACGAGACAATACCTGGCGCCAGGGCACATGTTATGAAAGTGGCGCACGGGTGCGGCGATGAACGTCGCGGAGCAATAGTTGGTGCCAGGGGCACGTATCATGACGATGGCGCAAGGGCGCGGCGACGAACGTCGCAGAGCAATACTTGGTGCCGGGGGCACGTATCATGATGATTGCGCAAGGGCGCGGCGATGAACGTCGCGGATCAATACTTGGTGCCGGAGGCACGTATCATGATGATGGCGCAAGGGCGCGGCGACGAACATCGCGGAGCAATACTTGGTGCCGTGGGCACGTATCATGAAAGTGGCGCACGAGTACGGCGACGAACGTCGCGGAGACGGCACACGGGCGCGCGTCGGGTGTCCCAAAGACGGGATGTGAGCTGAGTGTACCTGTCATAACAAGGTAATGAATGCAACATGTAGTAATGACAAAGTTGGGAGTGATGGTATGCGGTCGTCGGCGACGGGTCATTCGGCGGTAGCGCGCGACTTCGGACGATGGGAATCGCGGGAGCGGTGTGCGGTCACGGACGACGGACGTCGCGAGGTTGATAGACGACGGACGTTGCGAAGTTGATGGACGACGGACGTCGTGAAGTTGATGTACGAACGGACGTCGGGAGGTTGATGTACGAACGGACGTCGCGAGGTTGATGTACGAACGTCCGTAAGGTGATGCACGACGGACGTCGCGAGGTTGATGTACGAACGTCCGTAAACATCGCGGAGGTGCAAAGACTCGGGAAAACAAGTGCGCGCAAGAGGGAAGGCCATAGGCCAAACATTAGGGGAGAAGGCCAAGGCCACCATCCCTGGGGAGGCCGAGGCCGAACCCTTGGTGAGGCCGAGGCCGACCCTAGGGGGTGGCCAAGGTAAAAGGCCAACTCCCATGAAGGGAGGCCAAGGCCACTCCCCCCTTCGATGAACTTTGGGCGCGCCGACGGTAGGTGTTTTGATAAGCAAAGGCAAATCCAGAAGTTGCGTTACGACGAGCGTGTCGATGCAAATCGTATCCATATGACGAACGAGGTGTCAAAGTTACGCGCAAAGCGTACGAAGCGAAAAGAGTGCGAAAAAAGGGGTTTGCGCGGAGGGGTGAACCACCGGGGGAAAATGGCCGAGGCCAACCCCTCCTGGAGGCCGAGGCCGACCCCCTTGGCCTGGGGATGGCCGAGGCCGACCCCCTGGGGTTGGCCAAGGCCAAATGGCCAACTTCAATTTTCGGAGCCCAAGGTAATTTCTCCTTTTGCGAACTTTGGGCGCATCGTCGGTAGGTGTTTTGATAAGCAATGACAAATCCGAAAGTTGTGTTGCGACGAGCATGCTACCAAGAATCGTACCCACATGATGAACAAGGTGCCAGAGTCATGTACAAAACGTACGAAGCGAAAAAAGTGCAAAAGGGACTTTGCTCGAAGAGTGAAGAAACGGGGGGGGGGGAAGGCCAAGGCCAAACCCCCATGGGAGGCCGAGGCCGACCCCATGGCCTTGGGTGAGGCCGAGGCCGACCCCATGGTCTTGGGTGAGGCCGAGGCCGACCCCATGGGGTTGGCCAAGGCCTTTGTCCGTTGACCCTGTTGCTCCGGTTGCGCCGTCGGTCGACATTTTTGGTAAGGTGTTTGGGTGATCTTGGTGTGACGATTGCGCTAGCGTGAGTGACGTCAATGCGAAATAAAAATGTCTAAGTCGCGCACGAAGCATGTGAAGCGAGAAAAACACGTGTCTTGGGTGCGCGGGCACTGACCGGTTTGATGCGCTGGAAAATTGACCGTTGACAATGTTGACGTGTTCGCGCGTAATGGGACCCCTAGCGGGCCATTGGGTGTGACCAAGATGGGTTGGGAACAAATTGTCGCTAAAGATCATAATTATAGTGTTCCCCAAATTTGTCGCTATAAGTATATCGATGTTAAGAGATATAATAATAAGAATAGTAATAATTCGTCGTTAAAAAGTCAAATTAGCCCATAAAAATATATCTGGATTTTCGGGGTATTACACTTGTAATAACAATAAGCACTAACATGAACTCAAATAACCAATATCAATTAGGGCTCGGTGATATTTAGACATATTGTATCAATTCGTCACATAGAATTCAAGAGCAGCCACAGACAAATAACAATAACGATTACGAACATTTATCAAATTTAAGCACAACAATCCCGAATAAGAATGCACATTTGCTCAACATGCAATAACAAGTGAGCATCGATAAGATTTTCAAATAACCAGTTCAGGTTCAATGTTGGGATTTTCTTGGTAATAACATTATGATATCAGTACACAATACAGTGTTCGACAATAGCCATAAGTAAATCGAAAGAACGCTTCTGAGTACGAGTTATTGAAATAAGGGTTCGAATAGAATCCTTACCCGATTTTCAGATAGAAATCCTTACATGGATCCGAAGCTGAATTAGCTTAAACAAAAAGTCTTTTGCTTTAACCTAAATAGAATAATCAAATCATCAGAACACAGCCTACATCATGATATTATAAACTTAATATGGACTCATGCATACTCCCAAAATGAACCCCCCTCACTGGGTATGTAAAATTACCAAAATGCCCCTTAGGTGTAAAATTACCAAAAACACCCCTCACACTTAAATCACCAAATAGCCTTCACGTAAGTAAAATCACTAAAATATCCTTACTGTATGTGAATTTACTCATAAATACCTTTATAGGTAAAATTACCAAAATACCCCCTTGGCGTGGCAAATTACCAAAATACCCTCATGGGGGTCTCTGGCACCGGAAAAATCTAAAAAATACATTAAAATACTATTTAAGCATCCTGAGGTCATTTTTGGGGTAAAAAGTATTTTAAAAAATTTCGTCCGAAAATCTCGAACCGGTGTCCGGACCAAGCGCTCAGAAGCCGATTCTATTAAAAATACATATCGGCCTCGGAATGAAATGAAATTTTAGATAATGAAACATCTCAGTAAAATAAAGTTTTTCGAAAATTTTTAGATTAGAATAACTTGATTTGGTAGGCTAAATAAATCAAAAATTCCTTTCAATTGATACCCTAACTTAGCGTCCTTCACAGACACTAAAAATTTCTAAAAATTTTCACAGCGCACATCTCGTAAAAATAATGGGGTTATTATTTTGGACTTTGCCAAATTTTGATCGTAAATATTTATAATAATTCGGACAAACCTGTTAACCTAACCCACCCACCCCTCTAGTGACAATTTCAGTTACTATTTAGATTGCAACACACATTAGTTCACCTTAATATACACACAGTCCTTCTTTTTTCCCTTTCTGCCGAAGAACTCACACACACACACACACACAAAATTCACACATAAACACACACAAACTCACACCTAAACACCCCTAAAACATATCTATGTGCACACTACTACACATAATCTTACACACATATAATCTACACCCAAATACACACACATACACTCAACACACACACAACACCCTCAACATTACTGGTGCAATAGTAGTAGCAACAAAGCAAGGCATTAGTAGCAAAACAACAACAACAACAAAACAAAAGTAGCATAACAACATCAACACAACAGTCCAACCAAATGATTTCATTCACACACATGCATAACACACACACACACACACACACACACACACACACCTTCATCAAATTCTCACACACTCAAGTCACATATACAAACTGTCATTACACCAAAACTTACTCACCTACACCCTGAATATACAAAAATTAAATTGAGAAATTACCTAGGAACTTCCCCCCATTTTCTCTCTTTCTATCTTTGATTCTGTCGAATTCTCCTCTGTTTTCTGGTTCTTCTGTCCTTGCTTTGTTTTCTTCCTCCCTTTACTGTTGCCCTTATGTTTCTTGTTTGTTCTGTTATTTTCTTTTGTTTCTCTCCTTTCTCGAATCCATTTTCTTTCTATTTGATTTCCGTCCTTAATTTCCTTAAGATCCTTATTTACTCATTAGTTTAATATTACATTTTATTAGTCATTCAATTAATAGCAAGAGGTGGCACTTTCTTCTGATCTATGTTCCCAAAGTTCGACACATAATGTCTAACTTTCAAAAATTACAATTTAGTCCCCCCAAAATTTCTATATTTGCAAAATAACCCCGAACTTTATGTAATTACATTTAGGCCCCAAATTTATTCTAATCTCTCCTAATTTAATTAGATGCCACTAAAACATATACTACCACTCATTTTATTATTTTCATCACCAAAAATATAATTTGCATTTATGTCCTCAAAGTTTTTTTACAGAATGACCCCAAAAGTTTTCAAAATTACATTTTTGTCCCAAATTCATTTTAAGCTCCCACTCTCTATTAATACCTGAGCGTTGCTCAAAATTAATGCCCGTTTATTTTTCGAAGCACAAATGGTTATTTTAAAAGCTCCCAAAGTGCGGGATATTACATTCTCCCTACCTTATAAAAATTCGTCCTAAAAATTTTCTCTCGAATTTTCCTATCACTTATAACGTCTAGTCACTATGCTTCCGCTGCGTAACTCTGATAACTACCACATAGTAGCTAAGCTATCTCTAACTTTTCACCCAAATTCCTGTCCCATGAATACCCGAACGCAACGATTAAGTTGTAAATCGTAATGCTAAACCCAACATTTCAAGTTATCACTGCATACTGACTGTTCCGGAACTTCACAAACATTGACCTAGCTAATACAAACCCACTGAGCTAGACCTGCACCGCTTCGAATTCAACGCATACGAACGAATTACATCAAACTCTAATACAACAGGCTTCCACTACACTATACTGATACTATACCATTCCAAATTCAATGCATCTCAAACGAATTAAATCAATCCCTATTCCAATATGCCTCCATTACATTATACTGACAGTATATCAAAGACTATCTTATTTGCATTATCTACTTAATCGTAACGAGCTTAATTTCAAGCCCATGGTGTACTAAAGTACTAAGCTATGGTCACACATGATTTGCACTTTACCAAAGCTAACATGGATAGGGTAACCAATTCCTGTACACACTTATACATCAGAGAATGACGGAAAACTGTAACCACTAGGCTTTTGCTACGCACACTGATGTCATAAATCAAATGAGTCCAAACGATTATCGAATTCATCATCGAGAGATGTGTTATCTCAACATAGTGCAAAATAGGACTCTGCATACGTATGTATGGCACTTCCACTAAAGTTTAGGGTTCTAAGGTACCACATCATTTTTGATTCACATCACATTGTTTACCAAAAATCTTTAGTCTTATTCTTTGATCTTCTAGTTCGGTTACATATTAAAAAATCTTTTGGCTCTAAAAGCAAGTAACATGGGGTCTACTATTAAGTATTCAACTAAAATCTCAAATTTATACCGAATCATCACATAGATTATCCAAATCTAACCCATGTTCTCAGAGTCTACTCTCACTCACCGATTATCTGAGGCTTAGGGGTCTGCATAATCTTATGTTAGGACAGGTGAACTATGCAATTCCTAAATCAGATAAAGATATATGGGCATAACAGATTGTCAATTTTCAAATCATTTAAGAATAAAATACAACATAATCAGATTAATTACCAGCAACAATTATGACAGGTTGCCATTTTGGAATATTAAACAAAGACCAATCACCAAGACACAATAATGATTATACAACAAAACATTTAACATTAACAACACAAACAAGTATCTCAACCAAACATTTAGGGGTCAAATGATAACAACAATTATAACCACGCGATCAAAACACTAAAATCTTTCACAAAACCATGCCTATTGTCTCTCGAGATTCAAAATGCGAATATACGATATTCTAGAGAAACGACGAGTACAAAATGACATAGGTATGATGGAACAAAGTCAACCCGATGACTCAAAGAAACTACGATCAATAGGAGTTATTGGTTCTTAATGGAATTCGTAGCTTTCCGACGGCCAGTGGGTCATATACTATCTCATCAAGTCCAAATAAATTAAAAAAAAAGATAAATATCCCAGAAAAGGAATAAGAGGACTCAGTATGAATGACATCTTCTCCGACATCTCGGAGCAGGCCGGCATTCAATTAAGTCGCCTTTGAATTAGCATACAAAAGAATGAACGAGATGACAAAGTAGGATCCCACACTCCTTATCGTACTCTCAAACCAAACTTTCAGACTTAACACTAATCACTTCCTGAAAGTACCATTCTCACTCATAATCAAATCACTAACTTAACTGCTACCCATAACTTACGAACTTCCAAACACTACTAGGGTTTCCCATTGACAGTACACGAATGTGTGATTAGAGAATCACCAATTCATGCCTAGTATGATATCAAAGCCTCACAGCAAATCGGATGAGATCCTCATGAAGATTTATATTCGCAACTCGGAGAGTATAATCACAAAGAACAGCAGAATAGTCAAAAACTCTCCCAACAGAGAGCCTATCTCAGGATCAGTTCCTAAAGGATGGGTTTCACACTCAATCGCTATGCAAAAGTAAAGGATGCAAATGATATGACACTTCAGAATCAAAATATACGAGCATCTCATGGGTTAACCTGTAGTATACCTGACACCACGTCATCGGATGTAGTAACATCCTGAACAAACATTGGATAAAGCCTAGCTGATGATTTGGGCCTCTACTCCTATTGGACTTGGGACTGTTGGGTCTGGCCCCGCGGCCTTGTCCTCTTCCCTGACCAGGAATACTACTCGTCATTGCACTAACTATAGGTGTCAGACAAAAGTTGATTGATTATTTTTACAAATGGATACTCTTAAATATAGCATGGCCTATCACCATGATACCTCCAGTATATGATACATGGGGTGGCGGGAAAAGCTGAACTGCCACCCTGACTAGTACTTTGTGTAGGTCGGATTCCAGAACTCTACGATAGTCCAGATCTCATATTCTTAGCTGATCGAACGCCTATAACTTGCACTCCTATAAATCTTATATCTTGCCTCGATCAAATTCCAGAACTCCGCTCAGGTTTAAATCCCTGAGCCGATGTAGGCTTAAACCCCTGATTCTGCCCTACCCTAGTCTTGGGCACCATGCTGTGCCGACTGTGAAAGTTACTGACGCCGGTCAGCTCCTACATATCTGTCTTGGGGAAACTCTTGCCTATCCCTCTTCTGTCCACCCTGTGTTTGCTCATACCTTCCTTTATTGTTGGACTTGGATTGCTCCAAGGGACGTGCCAAGTCTACACATTCCATATAGCTCATTAACTGAGCAGAAATCACTTCGTCTCTCAGTCCAGACCTAAGCTCTCACTCAGACTTCTGGTATCTATCTGCCTCCGTCAGTAACATCCTTACTACAAATCTAGCGAGTCGAGGAAATCCTCATTTCACATTCTTCTATCGATTCCTGATTTGCTTGCATCACATTGGGAAATTCCCTTAACATCTATTCATGATATCTCGTAAAAATACCACTTAAAAAAAATTCCCTAAAATGTTCTTAATTGATATCAATCAATTGCCGATGAGTTAAACTCGTCGCTACCATTTTCCACCCCTGACCGGTCTCACCTCTCAGTTTATAGATGGTAGATTCAACCTCTTGGTTTTCACTACAGCGAATGGCTCAAATTTTTTTCTCTATTTCGTTTACCTAGTTCTTTGCCTCCATAAGGTCCAATGACCCCACTAAAAATTATTCGCATTTTGTTTGTTAAATTCACCCGAGGTACTCTCGTCTTAAGGTTGTAGCTGTGGTGGGACTGGATTCGGTATTCCTTGCTCCTGGTTAGCAAGATTCTGTGTCATCAAGTTAGAATCTGGTTCATAGTGTTCAAAATTGCAACCATTGATTTTGGATTCCGCTATTCCCCCCATTAGGTAGAGGTGCCTCTCTACAATCATAAAACCTCCATATAAGACGTTTCCCAGTCTAAAGATTGTTTATCAGGTCCTTCCAATACCGAGAAAGGATCTTTGCTCATCTTATACAAACCTATTAGAATCTCATCTATTGGGAACCTCCTGGCCCACCGTATTGTCTCTATTGCCAGTGCTACGAGTGCGAGCCATACTGATACAATGTACAATTATCAGGGTTATACTAGCATGTGTCTAAAGAACAACACAAGTACAAGCTAAAGGCAGAATTCTTAACTCTACCCTTCGTCCTACCCCACTCTCATTAACCGAAATACGATTCTACATAATCGTGTAACCTATACTCTATGGTTATGTGCCTATAGAATCATATACCTATACTGTGAAGCCCCGTTCCCCGGTTATTATTACTTTAACGACAATATCTATAATTTGCGGCATTATTTTATTAGAACCATTTTAAGCGACAAGTAGTCAGCAGGTTAGCGTAATAGTCTTTAATAAATTTGCTAACACATGATTCGTCGTAAGTATTTTATTCTTGGACCATTTTTTTTATAATAATAAGTTGGGTTAGAAGTTTTAGCGACAAATGGGTTTATAAGGTTTCCTTACAATTCTAACTAGGGTTTTCACCCCCTTATATAAATATATAAGATAGTTGTGGGCAGCCACCCTTAGCCGTCATACTCAACCTAGTGGGAGATATCAGGAAATAAAAGAGAGCTTGAAAAGGGATCCTCCGGCAAGTTTTCGGTGATCAATAGCAAATTCGGTAAGCTTTCGCTTGGCCTTTTCTCTCTTATCTTCCAGAATTTAGTTAGATTTCAATATTGTATTGTATATATGACCATGGGTACGTACACTTTTGGCTGTGAGAATATGTGAAAGAGGGGAGGAAATCGCTGAGTGTTTTAATAGGTTTAGTATAATGCCATGAGAGTGATGGGTATGGTGAATGCATGGTGGTCACGGGTATACGGGTTGGAGCCATGAACGGCCATGGCTGTCGGGAATATGACTTACGGCACCGTCAAGGATCGCATGAAGGTAGAAGCAAACCCAATAGCTGCGGCCGAGATAAAGACAGTATCTATGACGGAGTTGTGGATTCAGAGAGAGAGAGAGAGAAACCTGCGATGTAGTGTCGAATGAGTATGCCTTGTATATGGGGATTGCAGTGGGAAAATATATGGTACATTGTGTAGGTATATGAGTGAGTTGTAGCTATGCGTGAGTGCTGTGTAGTGTAATATTTCTTGGATGAGATAAAGGGGTGAGTGTAACAGCAAGAGAGAAACGAAACTGGGGAAGGAGATAAGCTGCCGTAAGGCAGTAGTGGGGGTGTGCTTGTACTGGGTATTTTATGGTGTATAAGTTGATGGTGTTGCTATGGGTTGGCAAGGATGATGGGGCGTGCACAGGGAAAGGGTATTGACTTGTGGGTATGTTGGTTTGTGACCATTAGGGTGAACGTGTGTGTGTGTGAACAAGGTGGTGTGTAGTCTGCGCAGGTAAGTGTACTGGGTGTGTGTGTATTGTATGTGAGGGTGTAATATAAACTGGTGAAGTGGGAAGAGACAAATGGGATTAATGGTGGAGAAGAAGGCACTGTGTTTAGAGAGGGAAAGTCTAGTTTTAAGAAATTAACAAAGAAGTGTCGCTAAAAAGGGCTATTTTTGTAAACAGTTTCTTTCTTTGACTCATTTAAAAGAAACCTAATACTTAAACGTGCTCGAGCGACAATAAATGACATTCATGTGATTTGTTATTTAGGTTTTGATAGTCAAGAGTTAGGGCCGTCATTTGAGCAAATACCAGAAGCCGTTTTTGAGCAAGGTAAGTACCCCTGTCATGTTCCTCCGTATACTTATTTGCAAAACCTATAATATGTATTTATGATTTGATCATTTGAAGTTTAAAGTTTTATTCTGCATATGTTTTATTTCTAAAGTATTTGATGAGAAACGTAATTTGAAAGAATGCCATGGAATGTTATGTAAATCATAGGATTTTACTGAGTACATGTTAAATGAGCAAATGAAACTCGACTTGGTTGTTGTGCCCCATATCCAACGGGGGAATGTTGGATTTCGGGCCCTGGTCAATGGGCTTGTACGTTGATGCACAGTACTGTGGCTGGTGGTTCGCCCTTGCGTCCATAAATTTTTATCCCGGGTGTAAGAGGGATTTCGGGCCCTAGTCAGGGGGGCTCGTACGCTGACCGCAACATACCTAACGAAAGAAAAATATGTGTTTGATGTGAATGTAATTAACGATGATCGTACTCATATTTGAAAATCCTCTTTTTGAATCTTCATATATATGTGTATATGTATTTGTAAAAGGTTTTAAGAATGACAATGATCGAATGTTTGATTTGTTGAAAGAAAATCCATGGCATGTTTTAGAAATTTCAAACTTATTTTAGGAACATGGCTGGTGTATTTGCTGGGCTTTCGCTCATTCCTTACTTTTCAGGTGACGACTTAAGGGAAGCGGAGCCGTATGAGCCACACGGGGAAGTAGTGCCCAAAGAGAACTTTTAGAATAATGAGTGTCCATTATTCGAACATTTTAGTCTATGTTAATTTATGTTATGCTTGAACTGATGTAAGGAGCTTAGGTCTCCTCGAGTTTTCTTTATAAGTTTTAAAGACATGTAATGAGAGTTTTATTCGAATTTTTGGAGGTCCGTAAATTAGAATTATTTTGGAGTCACAGGATTGTAGTAAGGCTTGGCAGAGCCCTTGGTTGGAGTGTATTGGGTCTGCGGCCAGTCACGTGCCTAGCTCGCGGGCCTGCCCGTGGGTTCGGGTCGTGACATATACTCTATGGTTCCGAGCCTACAGAATCATATACGTATACTCTTAATACTGCAAGACCGAACTGCTCTAATACCAACTGTAACATCCCCAAAATCCGGAGCTTCATCGCCTCGAACTCCCGGAACGTTAACCTATCACATTACATCAAACCTGTCACATCCTGTTTACTAACACATACTTCAAAGCATCTCCGACATCAACTCAAATTCCTCAAAATACAAGATTAGAAAACCGCTCAAACTTAAGCTATTAAAACCTAGGTTCTTTACAACCTCGAACTTCTATAGTACGAGTTGACAGTACTGACCCACACAGGGGTCTTACTATACAGTAGTGGTGGGCTCATCAGAATCTCACACAATTTTAAACCCATCCCCGAGCATTCCACAGCTGACCATTACCTGCGGAAGGGAATCAAATGAAGGGTGAGCTTTTGAGAACCCAGTAAGGTCGTTCAAGGAACAACCGAAAGGGTTACAAAAATGACTCAAGGGTTAAACCGAGGGAAATTTCTCAAAACATTTCAACAATCATGAACAATTTAGTAATTTCCAAAACAACCATCATCAGTCATAAGTATATACAAAAAAAACCAAAAACAATCATAGACAGACACCAAAACAAGCATTAGCAATCATCTTAGTTTGTAAACAAACATTAACAGTTATAACCATATATCAAAACGATCGTATGAGGATCATTTTCAAAGCCATCATTTAAAAAAAAAACAGAGATGATTTTTCAAAGGGTTTCAAAATGAACACATATACTTCAAAGGGCAATAGGGGAAGGGTTTCGTACAAACACAACAGTTCGATCACAATATGGGGAAGAGTTTTAACTCAAACTCCTTCAATCAGATAGTAAGACATTCACTTGTACATCATTTTACAAAATAGTCATTATAATATGCAATGTAACCAAGTTAAACGATATTGATCCTGGGCAGATGCAACGCCATTCAGGCAATGCGCAGATGTACACATGCACGATGTATGATAATAACTAGCCCTTTTCATTAATCAAGGAACTAGCCTGCGTTCCCCGTAGGAAGGCAGTAACCATCCTTCCTTATAACGCCTCCTGCTGTACAGACCCCAGGTCAACACATAAGACACAATCATAGCATCAACAAGAAATTCAATGCCTAACTCGTAACAACAATAAGCACACTTGTAATAACAGTAAGCACTAACATGAACTCAAATAACCAGTATCAATTAGGGTTTGCTGATAGTTAGACATATTGTATCAATTCGTCACATAGAATCCAAGAGCAGTCAGACACAAATAAACAATAACGATTACGAACAGTGATCGAATTTACGCACAACAATCCTGAATAAGAATGCAAACAATTATCAATTTTGCTCAACATGCAATAACAAGTGAGCATCGATAAGATTTTCAAATAATCGGTTCGGGTTCAATTTTGGGGTTTTCTTGGCAATAACATGCTGACATCAATACACAATATAGTGTTCGAAAATAGCATAATTAAATCAAAAGAATACTTATAAGTACGAGTTATAGAAATATGGGTTCGGATAGAATCCTTACCGAGGTTCAGATAGAAGCCCTTACCTGAATCCGAAGCTAAATTAGCATAACCGAAAAGTCTTTTGCTTTAACCTTGGAATAATCAAATCATTAGAACACAGCCTACACCACGATATTATAAACTTAATATGGACTCACGCATACTCCCAAAATGAACCCCCCCTCACCGAGTATGTAAAATTACAAAAATACCTTTTAGGTGTAAAATTACCAAAAACACCCCTCTCACACTTAAATCGCCAAAAAAACATTCCCGTAAGTAAAATTACTAAAATATCCTTACCTTATATGAATTTACTCCAAAATACCTTTTATAGGTAAAATTACCAAAATACACTCCCGATGTGGCATATTACCTAAATATCCATGGGGTTTCCGGCATTGAAAAAGTATCAAAAACACTTTAAAACACTATTGTTAAGCATCCTGAAGTCATTTTTTGGCTAAAAAGTATTTTAGAATTTTTGGCTTGAAAAGCCCGAACTAGTGTCCAGATCGAGTGCTCAGAAGCTGATTCTGCTAAAAATACGTATCAGCCTCGGAATGACACAAAATTTTAGATAATGAAGCATCTCAGTAAAATAAAGTTTTCCTAAAATTTTTAAATTAGAATAACTTGGTTTGTTAGGCTAAATAAATCAGGAATACCTTTTAACCGATACCCTAACTTAACATCATTCACGGACACTGAAAATTCTCAAATATTTCTAGAGCGTACGTCTCGTAAAAATAATGGGGGTTACTGTTTTGGATTTTGCCAAATTTTGATCTTAATTATTTATAAAAATTTGGACAAACCTGCTAACCTAACCCCCCCTCCCCAAAAAAAAACCCTTTAGTGACGATTTCAGTTACTATTTAGATTGCAACACACACTAGTTCACCTGAATACACACACAGTCCTTCTTCTGCCCCTCTCTGCCAAAAAACTCTCTCTCTCTCTTTCTCTCTCTCTCACACATAAACATACACAAACTCACACCTAAAATTAAACCCCTAAAACACATAGACACACACACACACACACACACACACACTACTACACATAATCTTACACACATATAATCTACACACACACACGCACACACACACAGAGCACCCTTAGCGTTACTGCTACAATAGCAGCAGCACAACAACAACAAAGTAAGGCAGCAACAACAGTAAAACAACAATAACAAAGCAAGGCAGCAGCAGCATGACAACAACAACACAGTAGTCCAACCAAATGATTTCACACACACACACGCACAACAAACACACACACAACAAACATACACACCTTCACCGAATTCCCACACACTTAAGTCACATATACAAACAGTAATTACACCAAAACTTACTCACCTACACCCTGAATTTATAGAAATTAAATGGGCTAATTACAGTAGTGTCCCTGAGGTTAGGGTGTAATTACAGTCAAGGACAATAAGTTTTAAAATGTAATATGTCGTAACCAAAAACTTTTAAAATGTATCAATCATGTCCATTCGTCAGGGTTCCGTCCAAAAAGTGTACTTTTCTTATGATGTCATCGTTACGTATTTTCAAAATGGCAATACTACCCTTGTACTGTATATACTGAATAATTTTTTAAAATGTTCAAATTAGGATTTCAAATTGGGTTTCAAAACCCTAATTTGACAAATTAGGGGGTTTCAAAGCCCTAAATTTTCAAATTAGGGTTTCATTTGTTGAAATTAAAATTTCCAAAAGGGTTTCATTTGTTCAAATTAGGGTAATTTGGAAATTTTGAAATCAGCCGCAAAATCAACCCCAAATCAGCCGTAAAATCATCCCTCACTCCCATCGCCGGCGATATCGCCGCAACCCAACAAATCAGCCACAAAATAAACCAAATGTTACCAACTCGACCAACTAAACCACTATTATAACACATCCTTCGCTCCCATCGTCGGCGACGCCGCCGCAACGTAACAAATTAGCAGCAAAATCAAGCAAAGATATTTGTGCGAATGGGGGAGCTGTTGAAGAATCACGCATTTGCAGCCTCCACTCGGGCATCTTCGGTTCTGCTCAACATCTCCGATAACCGGAAGTCCACAATCTTTCAACATGCACTCCAGCTGGAAAGACGAAGGATATGAAGATTGTAGTCCGATCTTTTGTACCTTGGGTAGTGAAGTGGCATTTGGAAAGACGAAGGAGACGAAGAGAGAGAGAGAGAGAGAGAGAGAGAGAGAGAGAAAAGATAAAAGTAGATAGAAATTTTCATTTTATTTAGGGGCAATTAAGTCTTTTTGTCAAAACCGTTATGTATTTTTGTATTCCGTCTGGTCAACGGACATAAGTGTAATTTGTCTAACTAATGGACACGCCTGTAATTATACCTAACCTCAGGGACACTGCTGTAATTAGCCCAAATTAAATTGATGAATTACCTTGGAACTTCCCCCCAATTTCTCTCTCTCTCTCTGATTCTGTCGAATTCTCATACGTTTTCTGGTTCTTCTCTCCTTGCTCTGTTTTCTTCCTCACTTTACTGTTTCCCTTTTGTTTCTTGTTTGTTATGTGTTCCCAACCTATTCTGGTCATACCCAAGGGCCCAATAGGAGTCCTATTTCACGCGAACACGTCGACATTGTCAACGGTCAATTTTCCAACGCATTAAACCTGTCAGCGCCCACGCGCCCAAGACACGTGTTTTTCTCGTTCCGCGCGCTTCGTGCGTGACTTAGACATTTTATTTCACGTCGACGTCACTAACGCTAGCGCGATCGTCACGCCGAGACCATCCGAACACCTTTTCATCAAAAATATCGGCCGACGGCGCATTTGGAGAAACGGGGTCAAGGGGGAAAAGGGCCTTGGCCAACCCCAGGGGGTCGGCCTCGGCCTTCCCCAGGCCATAGGGGTCGGCCTCCTAGGGGGCTTGGCCTTGGCCACTTTCCCCCGGTGGTTCACCCCTTTCCCGCATACCCCTTTTCGCACTTTTTCACTTCGTACGCTTTGCACGTAACCTTGGCACCTCGTCCGCAAAGTGGGTATGGTTCTTGGCAACGCACTCGTCATAACGTAACTTCCGGATTCATCATTGCTTATCAAAGCACCTATCGACGGCGCACCCGAAGTTTGCAAAAGGAGAAGTGACCTTGGGCTCCGAAAATGGAAGACAACCATTTGGCCTTGGCCAACCCCAGGGGGTCGGCCTCGGCCTTCCCCAGGCCATGGGGGTCGGCCTCGGCCTCCTGGAGGGCTTGGCCTCGGCCACTTTCCCCCGGTGGTTCACCCCTCCGCGCAAACCCATTTTCGGAATGATACGTACCCGGCACCAAGTATTGCTCCGCGACGTTCGTCGCCGCGCCCTTGCGCCATCGTCATGATACGTGCCCCCGGCACCAAGTATTGCTCCGCGACGTTCGTCGCCGCGCCCTCGCGCCATCGTCATGATACGTGCCCCCGGCACCAAGTATTGCTCCGCGACGTTCGTCGCCGCGCCCTCGCGCCATCGTCATGATACGTGCCCCCGGCACCAAGTATTGCTCCGCGACGTTCGTCGCCGCGCCCTCGCGCCATCGCGCCATCGTCATGATACGTGCCCCCGGCACCAAGTATTGCCCCGCGACGTTCGTTGTCGCGCCCTCGCGCCATCGTCATGATACATTCCACCGGCACCTTACGCACTTCGCCGCGCCCATGCGCCGCGCCGCTGATACAGCCGTGCCCCCAGGCTCTCTGTCACACTACCGTGCCCCCGGCACCATAAGCACTTTGTCGCGCCCATGCGCCACCATTGACACCAACGTGCCCCCGGCACCTTACGCACTCTGTCGCGCCCATGCGCCACCATTGACACAAACATGCCCCCGGCACCTTACGCACTCCATCGCGCCCATGCGCCGCGCCATTGACATAGACGTGCCCCCGGCACCTTACTCACTTCATCGCGCCCATGCGCCACAATCATGTCATCATGCCCCCGGGCACCACACTCATTCATCACACCATGCGCACCTTGCCTTGGTCATGGAACATGCTTCAACCCACTCTCCGGAGTGTACATCATCCGCGGGGATAGGCGACTCCTCCGGGACACTATCTCTGCCAGGGAGCTCTTCAACTCCCCTTCCGCCAGGTAGACGGCTCCTCCGGGATGCTACCTCGGCCAGTCGGGTAGACGGCTCCTCCGGGATGCTACCTTGACATGCTTCGAGTGCTCCGGCATAAGGACTCACCCGCGGGGATAGGCGACTCCTCCGGGACACTATCTCTGCCAGGGAGCTCTTCAACTCCCCTTCCGCCAGGTAGACGGCTCCTCCGGGATGCTACCTCGGCCAGTCGGGTAGACGGCTCCTCCGGGATGCTACCTTGACATGCTCCGAGTGCTCCGGCACAAGGACTCACCCGCGGGGATAGGCGACTCCTCCGGGACACTATCTCTGCCAGGGAGCTCTTCAACTCCCCTTCCGCCAGGTAGACGGCTCCTCCGGGATGCTACCTCGGCCAGTCGGGTAGACGGCTCCTCCGGGATGCTACCTTGACATGCTCCGAGTGCTCCGGCATAAGGACTCACCCGCGGGGATAGGCGACTCCTCCGGGACACTATCTCTGCCAGGGAGCTCTTTAACTCCCCTTCCGCCAGGTAGACGGCTCCTCCGGGATGCTACCTTGGCCGGCCGGGTAGACGGCTCCTCCGGGATGCTACCTTGGCCTGCGGAATAGACGACTCCTCCGGGACACTATCTCCGTCAGGGTGCCTGCGTGACTGGCCTACGTGCTCCGGCACTGGGGGCTTGCGTCGGCACCCCTAGGGACTATGACCCCCGGGTCACTCCGAGACGGGAGCAGGTCTTCGGAGGGCATCGCGCCTAGTTCACCTGGCAGTTGGGCGTCGGGTCTTCCCCACCGCTGCCAGGCCTGTGGGACTCCGCAAGGGCTTGGATTGGAGGCTAGATCAAGGGGGTTCTCTGGCCACACCGATGCGGTGGGAGCCAGTCTTTCCAGACAGACAGAGCGACGCTGTGAGGAGCAGGCCGGTTGAATATGCGATCTGACAGTCCATGGAGCACCGGCACTCGTGGACCCCCCGGTGACGTGTCACTCCCGGGGAGCGCCACGTGTCGGTTAATGACATCATCATCTCAATCTCTATAAATAGAGGTCTTGAGAATTCATTTGGAGGATAACATTTGGACATTTTCAGAACATTTTCACTTTCTCACTCTAGAATTCTAGAGAGAGGAACATACAGGACCCTGACTTTGGACCTAAGCATCGGACTGTGACTGTCGTCGTATATTCATCCTGCGCTATCGCCTTCGCAGCACTGCCACCCTCAAGCTCTGTCTGGGAAGCCCTTGGTCTCTGCCCTTGTTCCACCCTTGCTGTATCTCACATCAACATACTTGGAAGCTGACTCGGACTGCAGCCTTTGTGGCACCTCCACGTAAGTACGAACCCTTTTTCCTTGGCATCATTTTGGCGACTCCGCTGGGGAGGTGAGCATCGTACTGCAGTCTGTCTATCTTCTGCACTCAGTCTCCATGCCTAGACAACGAAAAGCTACGAGGGCTGCCAGCCAGGGCCTTATCCACACCGTACAAGAGGAGGATCACCTCGGCGAACAAGAAGGGACTAGTGCTATGCGTCTCCAAGACCAGCCACAAACTACCGCACCTGACATACAAGTTGCAGTCAAGGCGGCCATCCAGCAGTTTTCACCCACTATAGCCACTCTCATGACAGCCATGGTGGAAATGCAAAAATCAATCCAAGTCTTGACTTCACAATCACCGATTTCCCAAAGCCTTAGAGCTCCGCACCCTGTGCCCATTACTCACCCCGTGTTATCCCAAGATCCAGGTTTGGCCCCTCCTGCTCATATCCAACCTTCAAGGCCTGGGCTAGTTTTGGACACTGCTCAGGCCCCAGTGTCGCGACCACCGCTGCCTTGGTCCTCCGGGCCCTCGACAGTAGGACTCGCGGCACCTCAGCCCCCGGCGCCACGCATTGCCCTTGCTCGAAGCACTTCGGAGCCTAACCCGAACATAACTAGTCGAAACCTAAACACAAGTCATTCCCTCGGCTTACTCCAGTCGACCTTTCCTGACGACCGGCCTCCAGCAGCTGACACTACCCATGTACAAACCATGCCCCAACAAGTTGCTCACCACCACCAACCCCTCTCTACCATCGTCATCCCCTCAATGCCTCAGGTTGTACCGTCTGGGGGCTCTGGTGCTCGAATCATCACGACAGGGCACAAGCCCTCACATGCGTCGTACGTCACCAAGCATGACCTTGATGCCCTTCTTCACCGTCTCAAACAGTCATCCTTACCCCACACCCCCTCTAAGCTGTCAGGCCATGCTCCCTACTCTGGCAGCCTCGCTACTAAGCCCTACCCTGTCAAGTACAAGCAACCATCCTTCACATTGTTCAACGGCAAAGAAGGCAACGCCCGCGAGCATCTCACCCGTTTTGCTGGCTCCCTTGAGCACTACGGGGAAGACGACACTTTGAAGCTTCGGGAATTTCACAAGTCCCTGACTGGCCTCGCCTACTCTTGGTATCATCAGATTCCTGACAGTACTATCCACTCATGGTCCGACATGGTCCAGCTCTTCCTTGACAAGTTTCACTATGAGATGGAACGTGTGACCATCGTTGACATTGCCGGGATCCGCCAGAATCCCGGGGAAGACCTCAACACCTATGTTACGCGATTTCATCACAAGTGCTTGGAGTGCACTGACTTCAGCAAAGATGAAACCCTTGTACCCATTTGCATCAAGAACATGAAGGACACCTACAGGGTCTACCTTGAAAACCTCCAGCTTCGGTCTTGGAGACATCTCAAGGAAGCTGCACGACGCACCTATGACTCGGTCGGTCCGTCAAAGACACCAAAGCCCCAACCTCATATTGCCTTGGCCACGACAATGGAAGTAGCTGGTAATGACGACAACAACCGCAAGCGTCAGTCCCAAGGAAGGGACGGGCGTCCCGACAAGAGAGGACAGCCGATGCCTGCCCCGGAATACCCGTGTGACTTGAAGACTGTTAGAGATCTCCTTGAGACATGGATCGACGACAATGCCATAACCCTGCCCAATGCCGACACTGAACCTACCCCGGAAGACTTAGCCCATCCCAACTACTGCCCCTATCATCGGAAGGTCGGTCATGGCCTCAAGTGGTGCAGGGGCCTCAAGTGGTGCAGGGGCCTCAAGTTTGTCTTCGCTGACAAGATTGCGTCCGGAGAGCTCAAACTCTAAGTACGGGACATAAGGGCATGCCTTAGTGCATTTTCCACACTTGTAATTTTTTCGTTCATTTTGCAAGTTTCCATGTACGTCATACCCATGTATCAAGGCATGCTGCCTATCCTTCGTTATCAATGAAGTTCCATTTTCCAGACTTCGAAAATTTTCAAGTTATATTGCTCTTGCACAAGTCTCTTGATATCACCCTTCATGCCATCATCCACTCCCTTGGGGGCTTCACCCCTTCCCAATCCCTTCGGCCTCACATTGCAATGACTTGATACGTGGTGCGCGGGGTGGCTCGAGCCGCGCTACTACGGTCGCATCATCATCCTGTATTCACTTTTCCAACACTTAGAAAAAATTTCATTTTTTTTTCGCAACCGGTCATCGATGATCATCCTCAGTGGTCTCCCTCAGCATCCTTGTCTCAGCCCAACACTTAGAAAAATTTTCATTTTTTTCGCAACCAATGATCAATGACCACCCTCAACGGCCTCCCCTTAGCATCCTTGCCCGAACTCAAAAAAAAAATTTTCAACACTTAGAAAAATTTTCAAGTTTTTCATCTCCCCACATGCTCCCCACATTCATGCTCTCATCACTCTCCCTCTCACATTTTCCTCTCCTCCCTCACCATCCAACACCCCATCACCCTTTCCCCACTTCATAAACAACTTCTCTCTTTCTCATGGAAAGCTTCATCTTTCTCCCATCCCATTTCTCTCACTCTCACCTTGCAAATTATGAAAATATTCTTGGGGGCTCCCTCTTTAGGAATAAAAAAAAAAAAAAAAAAATATTATTATTATTATTATTATATTCGAATTTGAATATGAATTTCAAAAAAAATCTGGGCAGAACCCTACCCGCGAACCCGAACCGACCCGCGCGCCCTGACCCGAGACCATTCTCTCTCAGTGCTGAGACCGACCCGCGACCCGACCCTACCCGAAACCCGACCCGCGCCTTTCTTTCCCTCCCAAACCCTAATTTTTCTAAACCCTAATCATCTCTTTCTCTTCTCTTCGCGCCGCCCAGCCTCCATGCGGCGCCGCCATCGCCCTTCGGCCTCCAAGGCCCATCTCCTCTGCCGCCGACGACCCTCGGCCTCGCCCCCACCTCCCTCTCTCCTCCCTTCTCTCCCCCGCCCCTCCCCCCCCTCGGCCTCGCGCCGCGGCACCCCGCCGCCGCCGCCCCTTTTTCCCCCTTCTTTCCCCTTCCTTCCTCCCTCCCCCGCCCATCCTCCCTCTCCCTCCTTCGGCCTCGGCCTCCCCAACACCCTCCCTAGGCCGACCCCAACACCCTCCCCTAGGCCGACCCCGCCCCCCTTCCCCTTCCCTCCTTCCCCTCTCCCCTCGCCCACCCGCGGCACCCCGCTGCCGCCGCCGCCCCCTATTCTTCTTCCCCCTTCATTTTTTCCCCTCCATCTTCCCCCTCCCCTCCTTCGGCCTCGGCCTCCCCAACACCCTCCCCTAGGCCAACCCCAACACCCTCCCCTAGGCCGACCCCGCCCCCCCTTCCCCTTCCCTCCTTCCCCTCGCCCCTCGGCCACCCGCGGCACCTCGCCGCCGCCGCCCCTATTCTTCTTCCCCCTTCAATTTTTTCCCCTCCATCTTCCCCCTCCCCTCCTTCGGCCTCGGCCCCCCCAACACCCTCCCCTAGGCCGACCCCAACCACCCCCCTAGGCCGACCCCGCCCCCCCTCCCTCCTTCCTCTCGGCCACCCGCGGCACCTCGCTGCCACCGCCCCCTTCTTCCCCCTTCCCTTTCCCCTCCATCTTCCCCATCCCCTACTTCGGCCTCGGCCACCCCAACCCCCCTCCCTTAACCCGACCCCGCCCCTCTCCTTCCCCCCTCCCTCATTCCCCTTACCTTTCCCTCTCTTCCCTTCCCCCACACCGCAACCTTCACGCCACAACCAAGGTCACCACCTTCACCCATTTTCCAACTTCATCTCCTTTGCTTCACTCACGGCAACATCAAAGCTCTTCCATTCACCACCTTGGCCTTTATCTTCCTCCCCATACTTCGGCCTATAAACATTTACCCAACGACCGAGCCCCGACATCCAAGGCCAAGCAATTCAAAAAAAAAAAAAAAAATTTTTTTTTTGCTTGCAACATCGATCGCCTTCCATTGCTCGCGCCCTTGCGCCCGTCGTGGACTGCCCCTGCATCGCGACGCCCGACCGCGCCTTTGTCTCGCCCCTCGTCCCGACGTCCCTGACATCAACGTATTTGACCGACGCGCATTGCTTGTGCCTATGCGCCCGTCGCGGACTGACCCCGCATCGCGACGTCCGGCCGCGCCCCTCATGACAATGTCCCTCGACATCAACGCCCTTGGTAGGTGGTGCGCGAGATAGCTCGAACCACTTACTCTTATTCATTGTCCAATGCTTTTCGCCAGTGCCCGTGCGCCGTCTCCACGACGCTTGTCGCCCATCGCCCGGGTGACGTCTTCGCGACACTCGTCGTCCATCGCCCGGGCACCGTTTACATGCTCGCGCCCCTGCGCCCTATCATCGTGCCTTGGTCTCAACCCCCAAGCATTCCAAGATTTCGTAGGTGGTGCACGAGGTGGCTCGAGCCACCTACTCTTCATCATCATCATGCAGACGACCTCAACAACACTCCAGCCAAACAACATCAAAATCTTGCTAAGTGTTTATGCGTGCAGTGCCCGCTCGGGTTACCCCTCCACGCACACCACACGCAGGGGGCTTATGTTCCCAACCTATTCTGGTCATACCCAAGGGCCCAATAGGAGTCCTATTTCACGCGAACACGTCGACATTGTCAACGGTCAATTTTCCAACGCATTAAACCTGTCAGCGCCCACGCGCCCAAGACACGTGTTTTTCTCGTTCCGCACGCTTCGTGCGTGACTTAGACATTTTATTTCACGTCGACGTCACTAACGCTAGCGCGATCGTCACGCCGAGACCATCCGAACACCTTTTCATCAAAAATATCGGCCGACGGCGCATTTGGAGAAACGGGGTCAAGGGGGAAAAGGGCCTTGGCCAACCCCAGGGGGTCGGCCTCGGCCTTCCCCAGGCCATAGGGGTCGGCCTCCTAGGGGGCTTGGCCTTGGCCACTTTCCCCCGGTGGTTCACCCCTTTCCCGCATACCCCTTTTCGCACTTTTTCACTTCGTACGCTTTGCACGTAACCTTGGCACCTCGTCCGCAATGTGGGTATGGTTCTTGGCAACGCACTCGTCATAACGTAACTTCCAGATTCATCATTGCTTATCAAAACACCTACCGACGGCGCACCCGAAGTTCGCAAAAGGAGAAGTGACCTTGGGCTCCGAAAATGGAAGACAACCATTTGGCCTTGGCCAACCCCAGGGGGTTGGCCTCGGCCTTCCCCAAGCCATGGGGGTCAGCCTCGGCCTCCTGGAGGGCTTGGCCTCGACCACTTTCCCCCGGTGGTTCACCCCTCCGCGCAAACCCATTTTCGGCATGATACGTACCCGGCACCAAGTATTGCTCCGCGACGTTCGTCGCCGCGCCCTTGCGCCATCGTCATGATACGTTCCCCCGACACCAAGTATTGCTCCGCGACGTTCGTCGCCGCGCCCTCGCGCCATCGTCATGATACGTGCCCCCGGCACCAAGTATTGCTCCGCGACGTTCGTCGTCGCGCCCTCGCGCCATCGTCATGATACGTGCCCCCGGCACCAAGTATTGCTCCGCGACGTTCGTCGCCGCGCCCTCGCGCCATCGTCATGATACGTGCCCCCGGCACCAAGTATTGCTCCGCGATGTTCGTCGCCGCGCCCTCGCGCCATCGTCATGATACGTGCCCCCGGCACCAAGTATTGCCCCGCGACGTTCGTTGTCGCGCCCTCGCGCCATCGTCATGATACGTTCCACCGGCACCTTACGCACTTCGCCGCGCCCATGCGCCGCGCCGCTGATACAGCCGTGCCCCCAGGCTCTCTGTCACACTACCGTGCCCCCGGCACCATAAGCACTTTGTCGCGCCCATGCGCCACCATTGACACCAACGTGCCCCCGGCACCTTACGCACTCTGTCGCGCCCATGCGCCACCATTGACACAAACATGCCCCCGGCACCTTACGCACTCCATCGCGCCCATGCACCGCGCCATTGACATAGACGTGCCCCCGGCACCTTATTCACTTCATCGCGCCCATGCGCCACAATCATGTCATCATGCCGCCGGGCACCACACTCATTCATCACACCATGCGCACCTTGCCTTGGTCATGGAACATGCTTCAACCCACTCTCCGGAGTGTACATCATCCGCGGGGATAGGCGACTCCTCCGGGACACTATCTCTGCCAGGGAGCTCTTCAACTCCCCTTCCGCCAGGTAGACGGCTCCTCCGGGATGCTACCTCGGCCAGTCGGGTAGACGGCTCCTCCGGGATGCTACCTTGACATGCTCCGAGTGCTCCGGCATAAGGACTCATCCGCGGGGATAGGCGACTCCTCCGGGACACTATCTCTGCCAGGGAGCTCTTCAACTCCCCTTCCGCCAGGTAGACGGCTCCTCCGGGATGCTACCTCGGCCAGTCGGGTAGACGGCTCCTCCGGGATGCTACCTTGACATGCTCCGAGTGCTCCGGCACAAGGACTCACCCGCGGGGATAGGCGACTCCTCCGGGACACTATCTCTGCCAGGGAGCTCTTCAACTCCCCTTCCGCCAGGTAGACGGCTCCTCCGGGATGCTACCTCGGCCAGTCGGGTAGACGGCTCCTCCGGGATGCTACCTTGACATGCTCTGAGTGCTCCGGCATAAGGACTCACCCGCGGGGATAGGCGACTCCTCCGGGACACTATCTCTGCCAGGGAGCTCTTCAACTCCCCTTCCGCTAGGTAGACGGCTCCTCCGGGATGCTACCTTGGCCGGCCGGGTAGACGGCTCCTCCGGGATGCTACCTTGGCCTGCGGAATAGACGACTGCTCCGGGACACTATCTCCGTCAGGGTGCCTGCGTGACTGGCCTACGTGCTCCGGCACTGGGGGCTTGCGTCGGCACCCCTAGGGACTATGACCCCCGGGTCACTCCGAGACGGGAGCAGGTCTTCGGAGGGCATCGCGCCTAGTTCACCTGGCAGTTGGGCGTCGGGTCTTCCCCACCGCTGCCAGGCCTGTGGGACTCCGCAAGGGCTTGGATTGGAGGCTAGATCAAGGGGGTTCTCTGGCCACACCGATGCGGTGGGAGCCAGTCTTTCCAGACAGACAGAGCGACGCTGTGAGGAGCAGGCCGGTTGAATATGCGATCTGACAGTCCATGGAGCACCGGCACTCGTGGACCCCCCGGTGACGTGTCACTCCCGGGGAGCGCCACGTGTCGGTTAATGACATCATCATCTCAATCTCTATAAATAGAGGTCTTGAGAATTCATTTGGAGGATAACATTTGGACATTTTCAGAACATTTTCACTTTCTCACTCTAGAATTCTAGAGAGAGGAACATACAGGACCCTGACTTTGGACCTAAGCATCGGACTGTGACTGTCGTCGTATATTCATCCTGCGCTATCGCCTTCGCAGCACTGCCACCCTCAAGCTCTGTCTGGGAAGCCCTTGGTCTCTGCCCTTGTTCCACCCTTGCTGTGTCTCACATCAACATACTTGGAAGCTGACTCGGACTGCAGCCTTTGTGGCACCTCCACGTAAGTACGAACCCACTTTCCTTGGCATCATTATGTTATTTTCTTTTGTTTCTCTCCTTTCCCGAATCCCTTTTCTTTTCTTGGGTTTTCTATTTGATTTCCTTCCTTAATTTCCTTAAGATCCTTATCTACTCATTAGTTTGATGTTACATTTTATTAGTCATTCAATTAACAGTAAGAGGTGGAACTTTCTTATGATCTATGTTCCCAAAGTTTGACACATAATGTCCAACTTTTAAAATTTACAATTTAGTCCCCCAAAATTTTCATATTTGCAAAATAACCCCAAACTTTATGTAATTACATTTAGGCCCCAAATTTATTCTAATCTCTCCTAATTTAATTACATGCCACTAAAACATATACTGTCACTCATTTTATTATTTTCTTCACCAAAAATATAATTTACATTTATACCCTCAATTTTGTTTTCAAAATTACAGAATGACCCTAAAAGTTTTCAAAAATTATATTTTTGTCCCAAAATCATTTTAAGCTCCCACTCTCTACAAATACCAGAGCATTGCTCAAAATTAATGTCTGTTTATTTTTCGGAGCACAAATGGTTATTTTAAACAGCTCCCAAAGTGCGGGATATTACACACACACACGCATTCGACAGTCTCTCTCTCTCTCTCTCACACACACACACACACACACACACACTCTCTCTCTCTCTCTTACGGCACCATGGCTGCCCACACCCCCCCCCCACGACTATACACAATACACCCCCCCCCCCCCCCACACACACACATACATATACAGCTTTCATATATGTGTGTGTTAGCTTATGCACAACTACTGTAACACCCCAAAACTTGAGGCTAGTTTTATGATAAAAATCATAACTGATTATTTATTGGATCTTTAGCGAGGAATTGGTGGGCATTAATTTTTTTACGATCTTTAGCGACAATTTTTAGAAATCATAAGTTATAATTTAATGGTAGCAGTTACAAGTGATATCAATTGCGGTCTTTCGTGACGATCAGCATGAGCAATATTTTTGTCCACTTTAACGGCATTTTTTTTTACTGAAATGTTATGGATTACTGGAGCTGAGTGCTATAATTAATTAACGTAAGTTGAAGAGGGTTAGTTGAAATTAATTTCAATTGAGGGTAGAAAATAAAAAGGAATAAAATCTGATTTATTTTAAAAAATTTGTCAACCCTCTAACTTTGGAACGTGAGGGAACATGGGAGAGAAATTTGGAGGAAATAAGGAAATGATTTTTGGTTATAAAGTGAGAAACATTCGATTACCAGAGAGAGAGAGAGAGAGAGAGAGAGAGAGAGAGAGAGGGAGAAAAGACAAAAGAGAAAGAAAAGGAGAGGAAGAGAAGAACCCATCTTCGGTAAAAAGAAACCATCTCCGGTAAGGGCTTTCACCCTTCTTTTTCCCCAGAAAATCCATTGTGCAATGAGATGTATGAGTATGTTTTATGATCTTGAGTGAGTGAAGAGGGTATCCATGGTGGCTGCCGTGATGGTGGGATGTTGTGCGTGAAGTAGAGACATACATGAAGGTCTGCCGTTTAGAGAAAGAAAACAGCCATGAGGACTACCGTTTAGAGAGAGAAAACTAGCCGTGTAGGACTGCCGTGGGTATGTGCTTCCAGCACAACCATGGTTCGGATGAAGGGACGATCTACATTGGTGCATAAAAGTGTGGTTTGTGCGTGCAAAAGCCGTTGGAAATTGTGTGTGGATGTGTGGTATTATGAGATGGAATTTGGGACTGCCGTGAGGATGAATTTCTGGGTGTTTAGTGTGAGTTAGGGGCTTCTAAAACAGCCCCATATATAGCAAGTGTGTTGTGGGTTTGTAAAATAGAAATGGGTACTCATATGTGTGTATCTAGTGTGAGTTTTAAGTGTCCTTTTAGGTGTAATAAGAGAGCAAAAAGGCCACACGGCTGCCTAGTGTGTGAGTGTGCGTCAAGGGGGATTAAAAGCAGTCGCGAGGGATGAGTTTGGGTAGCCACGACTGTGATGGAAGTGTGTGTTAGAGTGTGCCGTGAATGTGTTTACTATGTGCGTAACTGTGAAGTGTGTGCAGTGAGAGTGTTTTGTGTGCTTCTGTGAGTGCATGACTGTATGTTTGTGTGTGAAATTAGTGCAGGTGTGGGAGTTCGGAGGTCTGTGAGTACTGGTGTGTGTACTCTTCGAGAAGGGGTGCATACATGTTTGTGTAAGCACAACGGTGTGCTGTGTGTTCATGGAAGTGCAGTGTATGTGTCTGAGGCAGTTAGGTGTTGGAAGTATTAGGAGTTTTTCTTGGAAGCTACTATGGTTGTAGCAACTTGATTGAGTGTGTGAGGGTGTTTGAGGTGTGAACTGAGTGTGTGTGGGTGTGAACAGTTAGCATGTGTGTGTAAAATGCAGGATGCTTGTGTATTATGTGTGTATATGTGAGGTGTGGTAGTGTGTGAAGAGCGTGTGCAAGTGTGTGTGGAGTTTAGGTATGTGTGACTGAGCTATGGAGTGTAATTCTGGGAGTTCAGTGGCTAGAGGCTACTGGTGTGCATGTGAGGTGAAGCATGTGGGGTGAAACAATGTGTTTAATCCATTAGCTTAGTAATAGTAAGTGTAAGTGTCGCTAAAGGCCATTTATTTTTCTATAGTCCAAACTTTGATTTTTAAAATCAATTTCTGACCTGATTTGGCCAAGTTTAAAAGAGTAACCCCTATTATTTATATGAGGCCTACACCATGGAATATTTTGGGATTTTTCTGGGTACGCAAAGGGCATTAAACGATTTTATTTGGAAAAATAGTTTTTTATTTATTTAATATAGTAAACTAGCTTCTTTTAAGCCAAAATTTTTACAGTAACCTTGTTTTGTTGAGACACTTTAATGTATAAATATTTATGCCATTTCGATGCTAATTACTTTTCTTAACGGAATCGGCCTCTTAGAGCTTAATTCCAATACCGGATAGGGATTTTCGACCGAAAAATTCTCCAAGGGACTTTTAGTCCAAAAATTAGTTCAAGTTGCTTAAAAGGTGTTTAAAACTATTTTGGGATCTTTGTTGGTGCGCCGGGGGTATTTTGGTAATTTTACATATGTAGGGGCATGTTTTGGTAATTTTCCATTCTCGGTGGCGAATTTAGTGATACCATGCTCAGGTGCATCCTATGCTTATATAGGTGTGCATTATGTGTGTATTTGTAAATTTTTGGATAAGGATTACTGTGTAAGTACTATTAGTGTGCGTGTGAGTTATGTGCGTGTTTGTAAGAGAAAGAAAGGGGAAGTGCATTAGTATAGGGTATCGAGATAGTGGGATGTGTTAATCCTTATTTTGGATAATTCAAGAGAGATAGACGGAGAGTTAGAAAAGCATAATGCGGTTGGACGCACACCACGAGAATAGGACTTCAAGAGCTTGTGGGAGAAAAACAATGGGATTTACATTAATTGGGTTATTTGGAAAACATAAGATGACCTTGTAGAGAATTGGCTTGTTCAAGAGGAGCCCATTCAGCAAAGTGGCAACCAGGGAACGGGTACATGCCAATGGGGAAACCAAGACTTCAGGGAAGGGCTTTTGCTTTGGGAAATGAGGAGGCAAGAAATTCGGCCGAAGTGATTGGAGGAACACTTTTTATTTTCTAGCACTTGGCACGAGTTTTGATTGATCGAGGTTCATCACATTCTTATGTAGCCCTATATTTTGTGCATCATTTGGGCAAGAGATCTGAGAGTTTAACATAAGAACTGTGGTGAGTATACCTACGAGGGAGTCCTTACTTAGTGACGTTATATATAGATCATGCTCAGTAGTAGTGTGTGGTAAGAGACTTAATGCTGATTTGATAGTTCTACCCCTTCAGAATTTGGATGTCATTCTTGGAATGGACTGGTTATCTCAACATCATGCTAATCTTGATTGTCATGCTAAGAATGTTACTTTTGATATGCCGAAACAAGGTATACTGGAATTTGTCGGGGATAAAGGGTTTTCTCCGTCACCTATTATTTCTGACATTCATGCTCGTAAGTTACTTTCTAGAGATTGTGTAGGGTACCTTTATTATGTAATTGATCACGATAAGAAAAAGCAGAAAATTGAAGACATTCCAGTGTTCGTGAGTTCGGTGATGGGTTCCCTAGTCATATAAAAGCTCTACCCCCTGATTGAGAATTTGAATTTATTATTGAGTTATTGCCAGGAACAAGTCCGGTTTCTAAAGCTCCATATAAAATGGCTCCAACAGAGTGTGTCGCCTTGGGGTGCCCCCTTTTTTCGTTAAAATGAAAGACGGTTCGTTGAGATTGTGCATTGATTATAGGCAATTGATTCATGTGACTGCGAGGAACAAATATTCACTTCCGCACATTGATGACTTGTTTGATCAATTACAGGGTGCAACGGTATTTTCTAAGCTTGATTTGAGATCAGGATATCATCAATTGGAAGTCCGAATGGAAGATGTACCCAAAACAACTTTTAGAACGCGTTATGGTCATTATGAGTTCCTTGTTGTGCCGTTTGGTGTTAACGCTCCAGCAGCCTTCATGGACATGAGGAATCATGTTTTTAAGCCATACTTGGATTCCTTTGTTACAATTTTTATTGATGATATTCTTGTCGACTCCAAGGACCGTGAACAGCATGAATACCATCTCCGGGTAGTGTTGCAAGTTTTACGTGAAAGTAAATTGTACGCCAAGTTTAGCAAATGTGAATTTGGCTTGAGCAGTTACATTTTTGGGACATATTGTATCTAGTGCAGGCATATCCGTAGATCCAGTAAAGATTGAAGCGATTGTAAATTGGCAAAGACCGGCTACTGAGAAAGAAGTTCGTAGCTTTTTGGGACTGGCAGGCTATTACCGGAGATTTGTTCAAAATTTCTCAGTGATTTCAAGTCCATTCAAAAATCGGTGAAGTTTGTTTGGGATGCCAAGTGTGAGGCTAGTTTTCAAGAATTGAAGCAACGATTGATTTCAGCCCCTATTCTAACTCTATCGGAAGGTAACGATAATCTTATAATCTATAGTGATGCTTCGCATGAGGGTTTGGTTTGTGTTCTAATGCAGCGGCGAAAGGTAATTGCACACGCTTCGAGGAAGCTAAAAGCCTACGAGAAAAACTATCCTATGCATGATTTGGAATTCGCAGCAAATGTATTTTTCCTGCATAAATGGCGGCGTTATTTGTATGGGGCAGCATTTGAAGTGTATACGGAGCATAAAAGCTTGAGGTATTTTTTTCACAGAAAAAGCTTAATATGAGGCAACGTAGATGGATGGAACTTCTCAATGATTATAATTTTGCACTATCCAATATCATCCGGGCAAAGCTAATGTGGTTGCTGATGCATTGAGTAGAAAAGCTATGGTCGCACACTTAATGATAAAATAGTGGAAATTGTTAGAAGATGCATGCATTTGGCAGCCTCGACTACTTAAGACATGTATCGTCTTTGCTAATATTAGGGTGCATCCTATTTTTATAGAAAGGATTAGAGAAGCACAAGCACGAGATCCAGATGTACAAGCTATTTTGAAAGATTTGAGTTCCAAATCAGATTTTACATTGCCCAGTGATTGTTTGCTCAGAATTGGGAAGAGAATGTGTGTTCCGAATGATGCTAGTTTGAGACGAGAGATAATGGAATAAGCACATCGGTCCAAGTATTCTATCCACCCCGGAAGTACTAAAATGTATAAGGATCTGAAGTCTAGTTATTGGTGGAGTAACACGATGAGATACGTGGCTGAATTTGTTGCAAAATGTCTTACACGCCAACAAGTTAAGTTGGAACGTCGCAAACCAGCTCCGTTACTTCAACCGTTATCCGTGTCTGAGTGGAAATGGGTGCATATTATGACGGTCAATGTATCAAGTTTACCTCGAACTCGAAAAGGATATGATGCTATTTGGGTGATTGTCGATAGACTCACTAAATCTACTCACTTTCTTGCTATAAATGTGAGTCACACCTTAGAGAAGTTGGCACGTATGTATATAAAAGAGATTGTTAGATTTCGGTAAGCATTATTTCAGATCGAGATCCTCATTTTACTTCGAGGTTTTGGAAGGCTTTTCAAGATGCAATGGAATAAACTTGCTTTTAGCGCATCTTTTCATCCACAAACAGATGGTCCAAGCGAAAGAACAATTCAAAACTTGAGGATATGCTACGAGCACGTACTATGGAATTGAACGGTAACTGGGATGATGGCCGGAAGTGCACATCTCCAGTTTGTTGGAATGAAGTTGGTGAAAGACAGTTACTTGGACCCGAATTGGTGCAAGAAACCACATAAACAATCAAGGTGATCCGTGATCATCTATTAACGGATAGGAGCAGACAAAAAAGTTATGAGGATAAAAGAAGAAGAGATTTAGAATTTTCTGTAGGAGATCATGTATTTCTACGTGTTTCACCTTCTAAAGGGGTTACCAGGTTTGGTAAGAAAGGAAAACTGGCACCACGCTACATTGGTCCCTTTGAGATTTTGGAACGGATTGGTGCAGTAGCATATCGGGTTGCATTGCAACCATTGCTAGCTGGTATACATGTTTTCCACGTATCTATGTTGAGGAAGTATGAGCCTGATCCTTCACATGTATTGCGTCCTGAACCGATTCCGATTCAGAATGACTTATCTCATGTTGAACAACCGATTCAAATTTTGGACCGAAAGGAACAAGCGCTGTGTAATAGGAACATACCACTTGTTAAGGTGTTATGGGAACACCATGGAATTGAAGAAGCAGCATGGGAGAGAGAGGTTGAAATCAAATAGAAGTATCCCCATCTTTATCCTTATCGAGGTATGAATTTAGGGACTAAATTCTTTTAAGGAGGGGTAGGTGTGAGGAACTTAGTTTAACCTAGATGTAAACTTCATTTTGATGCTTGTTATTACGCATGTAGCGTGAATATCTTTCTTGTTGAAATATCTTATGCATTATACGAGCGATATTCATGACCATTTATCTAGAACAAGCGATATGATTGTCTTGGCATTGAAGCACCTCAAGTATGTGGATTGTCTTAAGCATGATTAGTTATCCCTAAGCATGATTATGCTAATCTGGATTAGTCAAGGTTAATCGTGATAAGTTATTGAATAGGCTTGATTAGTTTGCCCTAATCTTGATTAAGCTAATTGTGATTACTTAGTTACTAATCTAGGTTAACTAGTACTAATGAAGCTTATTAACTCTAGAAATTGATTTGAGTTGTCAAGTTCTTATTGGTAAGACTTGGAAGGGGTCTAATACCCTTGGAACACTTGTTTCTTTAGGGAGAAATCTCATTAGATTTCTCTAAACTTTGGTGACTCGTGCCTTCTACCTTTTGAAGTAAAAACAAGAAGATAAGAGAGAAGGGAGCTACCTAGTTTTAGAGAAAACTATAAAAGAGGTTTGAGAGCTTGATGAAGGAAGAGAAAAGGAGAATTTTATGTGACAATTTCAGATTAGCAACCATTGATGGTTAGATGTCATCTTCTTGACAAAAGAGGGAGCTTTCGATGATTTCTACACCCTAATCTTGTCAAAGGTAGGGTTTTACATATGAGCAGCCTTGAACATGGTTAGAATCATGGTTGGTGTGTATATTTGGCGTGTTATGTGCTTATGGAGTGTTAGAGTTGGATTAGAGAAATCTGGGCAGATTCTAGGTTGATCTTTAAACATGCATATCGCATTCAATACTTGTTGGATTTGAGTGTTCTATCGCTTTATGGAAAGCTGAAGATGAACATTGTTTCTTTGATCACTCTCTAATGCGAAGTTTATACTGCCATAAATTGCATAAATATGAAACCAGTCGAAGCAGATTAAACTGGGCTGGTTCTGTGTTGATATCTAAACAAGCATATCTTATTCACTACTTGTCGGATTTGAGTGTTCCTTAACTTTCTGGAAAGCTTAAGATGTGTGCTTTAACACTGTACTTATATTGTTCTCAAATTTAGAGTGTATGTTACCCTAAATTGCTTAGATTTGGAACTGATTTGCTTTCACTGAAACCGTTTCGAGCTAAGAAATGCATATAAATGTTTTATATGATACTTGATGTGTTTAACATTCTCTATGCATTATATCATGCTATAAATCATGCGAGTCTTCGAAAGTAGTGGCCGGGGGGTCGAAGGCCGACAAATCGGGTTATATGGAAACAGGATATATGTTGAGCTTGCTCAGATGCTTAACCTCCCAGGGGCATTACGTTGTGCGACGTATGATGTCAATATGTGCGAAGTCTTGTGTAAGGTCTAAGTTTATCACTCGTAAACTAAATTTGATCGGCTCAGCTTTTGAGTGATCAATTTAGGGTCTTACCAAGAAAGGATGGTAGGTGAACGAGCATTCGGCTTATGTTTTGGGCTCCTTAGACTCGTTATGATATGTATTATGCTTGAGTTAATTATTGCTCGTTCGCTGCATTTTATCATACGCCATGCATGAGTTGAAGATAATCATGTTTTGTTTGGCTTATGCACGCTCGTTATGATTAAGATAGTGTTGATGTTGGTCATATGTTTGCTCTACTTAGCTGTTGCTAACCCCTTTTCCATAGCTACCTTTTAGAGACTGGAGAAAATCAAGAAACGATAGGCGAGGGCGTTGGAGTGGATAATTCTGAGTACCCCTTTGTGCCCGAGAATCGGGGATAGTAAGTCCTTGTCCACTTAGAAATAGGTGTGAGGTGTGCTATGTAGTTATGTACCATTTGTTTATGAGTTAGTGAGAAGTGTGGTGTGTGTATGTGCCTATAAGTTTGGATTTGTACCATTAGGATGAATGTAATAAATATATGTCTTAAGGACTTTATGGGTGGTTTTTTTTTTTTAATTTCAAATGCAAACTAGCGCACTCTGATTATCTTCAGAAGAAGGTTAGCGTCTGTGTTGTCGCTTCTTGGGGCGTGACAACTAGGATGGTACTCTAGCATAAGTTTTGCTTGTTAGGCAGGATATGATCTTCAGAGTTAAGTCTTAAGCTTGATCTTAGAACTTCGGCTTTCTCTAATTTCATGCCTCTTTATAGGTACGAATGGCTGACAGAGAAGCAAGTTCTCCGGGGAAAGACGCTGACAATGTTTTGAAGGATATGCATGTGATATTGAGGCGTATGGTCTCTTGCATGGAGAATTAGCAAAATAACAATTTCAACCACCGAGGATCTAACCAGGATCTAGTAGGGCAAGGTAAATATGAAATGCTAAAGAATTTCATGAATATGCATCCACCAGAGTTTGTTGGAGAGGGTGATCCAGACAAAGCTGAAAATTAGATTAGGAACTTTGAGAAAACCTTAAAAATCATGGGGCTGAATGATGGCTGAGATGAAATTATTACTTGCAAACTTTTAGACTTGAAAATAATGCTGCTTGTTGGTGAGAAATAATTGATAGCAAATGGACAGCGGCTGAAACGGTTGGCACTTGGGAATTCTTCAAAATCGAGTTCAATAAAAACTACATTCCCCGAAGTGTTAAACTGAAAAGGGAGGCTGCGTTTCTGAATTTTGAGCAGGGCAATCTAACTGTGCAACAATATGCAACCAAGTTCACATCATTGGCGTAGCATGCTTCGTACTTGGTAGAGGGAGGAGATATGAGGGTTAGAAAGTTTGAAGATTGTTTGGAGCCCAAAATCCAAGAAATTCGGCCGAAGTGATTGGAGGAACACTTTTTATTTTCTAGCACTTGTTCGAGGTTCATCACATTCTTATGTAGCCCTATATTTTGTGCATCATTTGGGCAAGGGATTTGAGAGTTTACCATAAGAACTTGTGGTGAGTATACCTACGAGGGACTCCTTACTTAGTGACGTTATATATAGATCATGCTCAGTAATAGTGTGTGGTAAGGGACTTAACGCTGATTTGATACTTCTACCCCTTCAGAATTTGGATGTCATTCTTGGAATGGACTGGTTATCTCAACATCATGCTAATCTTGATTGTCATGCTAAGAGTGTTGCTTTTGATATGCCGAAACAAGGTATACTGGAATTTGTTGGGGATAAAGGGTTTTCTCTGGCACCTATTATTTCTGCTATTCATGCTCGTAAGTTGCTTTCTAGAGGTTGTGTAGGGTACCTTAATTATGTAATTGATCACGGTAAGAAAAAGCAGAAAATTGAAGACATTCTAGTGGTTCGTGAGTTCGGTGATGTGTTCCCTGATCATATAAAAGCTCTACCCCCTGATTGAGAATTTGAATTTGTTATTGAGTTATTGCCAGGAACAAATCCGGTTTCTAAAGCTCCATATAAAATGGCTCCAACAGAGTGTCGCCTTGGGGTGCCCTTGTTTTTCGTTAAAACGAAAGACGGTTCGTTGAGATTGTGCATTGATTATAGGCAATTGAATCATGTGACAGCGAGGAACAAATATTCACTTCCGCACATTGATGACTTGTTTGATCAATTACAGGGTGCAACGATATTTTCTAAACTTGATTTGAGATCAGGATATCATCAATTGGAAGTCCGAATAGAAGATGTACCCAAAACAACTTTTAGAACACGTTATGGTCATTATGAGTTCCTTGTTGTGCCGTTTGGTGTTACTGACGCTTCAGCAGCTTTCATGGACATGAGGAATCGTGTTTTTATGCCATACTTGGATTCCTTTGTTGCAGTCTTTATTGATGATATTCTTATCGACTCCAAGGACCGTGAACAACATGAATACCATCTCCGGGTAGTGTTGCAAGTTTTACGTGAAAGTAAATTGGACGCCAAGTTCAGCAAATGTGAATTTTGGCTTGAGCAAGTTACATTTTTGGGACATATTGTATCTAGTGCAGGCATATCCGTAGATCCAGTAAAGATTGAAGCGGTTGTAAATTGGCAAAGACCGCTACTGAGAAAGAAGTTCGTAGCTTTTTGGGACTGGCAGGCTATTGCCGGAGATTTGTTCAAAATTTCTCAGTGATTTCAAGTCCATTCAAAAATCGGTGACGTTTATTTGGGATGCCAAGTGTGAGGCTAGTTTCTAAGAATTGAAGCAACGATTGATTTCAGCCCCTTTTCTAACTCTGTCGGAAGGTAACAATAATCTTATAATCTATAGTGATGCTTCACATTAGGGTTTGGTTTGTGTTCTAATGCAGTGGGGAAACGAGTCACCAAAGTTTAGAGAATTCTAATGAGATTTCTCCCTAGAGAAATAAGTGTTCCAAGGGTATTAGACCCCTTCCAAGTCTTACCAATAAGAACTTGACTACTCAAATCAATTTATAGAGTTAATAAGCTTCATTAGTACTAGTTAACCTAGATTAGCAACTAAGTAATCACAATTAGCTTAATCAAGATTAGGAAAAACTAATAAAGCTTATTCAATAACTTATCACGATTAACCTTGACTAATCCAGATTAGCATAATCATGCTTAGGGATAACTAATCATGCTTAAGACCGACAAATCATGATTAAAACTAAGCTAATCCACCTACTTGAGGTGCTTCAATGTCAAGCATATCGCTTGTTCTACATAAATGGTCATGAATATCGCTCGTATAATGCACGAGATCTTTCAACAAGAAAGACATTCATGCTACATGCGTAATAACAAGCATCAAATGAAGTTTACATCTAGGTTAAACTAAGGTCCTCACACCTACCCCTCCTTAAAAGAATTTAGTCCCTAAATTCATACCTCGATAAGGACAAAGATGGGGATACTTCTATTTGATTTCAACCTCTCTCTCCCATGCTGCTTCTTCAATTCCATGGTATTCCCATAACACCTTAACAAGTGGTATGTTCCTATTCCGTAGTGCTTGTTCCTTTCGGTCCAAAATTTGAATCGGTTGTTCGACATAAGATAAGTCATTCTGAATCGGAATCGGTTCACGACGCAATACATGTGAAGGATCAGGCTCATACTTCCTCAACATAGATACGCGGAAAACAACATGTATACCAGCTAGCGATGGTTGCAATGCAACCAGATATGCTATTGCACCAATCCGTTCCAAAATCTCAAAGGGACCAATGTAGCGTGGTACTAGTTTTCCTTTTTTTCCAAACCTGGTAACCCCTTTAGAAGGTGAAACACGTAGAAATACATGATCTCCGACAGCAAACTCCAAATCTTTTCTTCTTTTATCCGCATAACTTTTCTGTGTACCCCTAACCGTTAACAAATGATCACGGATCACCTTGATTGTTTATGTGGTTTCTTGCACCAATTCGGGTCCAAGTAACTGTCTTTCCCCAACTTCATTCCAACAAACTGGAGATTTGCACTTCCGGCCATATAGAGCTTCAAATGGTGCCATTTCGATGCTACAATGGTAGCTGTTACTGTAAGAAAACTCCACAATTGCCAAGTGATCATCCCAGCTACCGTTCAATTCCATAGTACGTGCTCGTAGCATATCCTCCAAGGGCTGAATTGTTCTTTCGCATGGACCATATGTTTGTGGATGAAAAGATGCGCTAAAAGCAAGTTTATTCCATTGCATCTTGAAAAGCCTTCCAAAACCTCGAAGTAAAATGAGGATCTCGATCTGAAATAATGCTTACCGGTACTCTGTGGAATCTAACAATCTCTTTTATATACATACGTGCCAACTTCTCAAAGGTGCAAGTCACATTTATAGCAAGAAATTGAGCAGATTTAGTGAGTCTATCGACAATCACCCAAATAGTATCATGTCCATTTCGAGTTCGAGGTAAACCTGATACAAAGACCATCATAATATGCACCCATTTCCACTCAGGCACGGATAACGGTTGAAGTAACGCAGCTAGTTTGCGATGATCCAACTTAACTTGTTGATGTGTAAGACATTTTGCAACAAATTCAGCCACGTATCTCTTCATGTTACTCCACCAATAACTTGACATTAGATCCTTATACATTTTAGTACTTCCGGGGTGGATAGAATACTTGGATCGATGTGCTTCATGAAATTCTTTAGCATTTCATATTTACCTTGCCCTACTAGATCCTCGGTGGGTGAAATTGTTATTTTGCTAATTCTCGACGCAAGAGACCATACGTCCCAATATCACATGCATATCCTTCAAAACGTTGTCGGCGTCTTTCCCCGGAGAACTTGCTTCTCTGTCAGCCATTCGAACCTATAAAGAGGCATGAAATTAGAGAAAGCCGAAGTTCTAAGATCAAGCATAAGACTTAACTCCGAAGATCATATCCTGGCTAACAAGCAAAACTTATGCTAGAGTACCATCCTAGATACAATATGTCCCAAAAATGTAACTTGCTCAAGCCAAAATTCACATTTGCTGAACTTGGCGTACAATTTACTTTCGCGTAAAACTTGCAACACTACCCGGAGATGGTATTCATGTTGTTCACGGTCCTTGGAGTCGACAAGAATATCATCAATAAAGACTGCAACAAAGGAATCCAAGTATGGCTTAAAAACACGATTCCTCATGTCCATGAAGGCTGCTGGAGCGTTAGTAACACCAAACGGCACAACAAGGAACTCATAATGACCATAACGCGTTCTAAAAGTTGTTTTGGGTACATCTTCTATTCGGACTTCCAATTGATGATATCCTGATCTCAAATCAAGCTTAGAAAATACCGTTGCACCCTGTAATTGATCAAACAAGTCATCAATGTGCGGAAGTGGATATTTGTTCGTCGCAGTCACATGATTCAATTGCCTATAATCAATGCACAATCTCAACGAACCGTCTTTCTTTTTAACGAAAAAAGGGGGCACCCCAAGGCGACACACTTGGTTGAATAAGGCCTTTATCTAGCTAGTACTTCTTGCAACTGAACCTTCAACTCTTTCAACTCTGTTGGAGCCATTTTATATGGAGCTTTAGAAACCGAACTTGTTCCTGGCAATAACTCAATAACAAATTCAAATTCTCAATCAGGGGGTAGAGCTTTTATATGATCAGGGAACACATCACCGAACTCACGAACCACTGGAATGTCTTCAATTTTCTGCCTTTTCTCACCGTGATCAATTACATAATAAAGGTACCCTAGACAACCTCTAGAAAGCAAGTTACGAGCATGAATAGCAGAAATAATAGGTGCCGCAGAAAACCCTTTATCCCCGACAAATTCCAGTATACCTTGTTTCGGCATATCAAAAGTAACACTCTTAGCATGACAATCAAGATTAGCATGATGTTGAGATATCCAGTCCATTCCAAGAATGACATCCAAAATTTGAAGGGGTAGAAGTATCAAATCAGCGTTAAGTCCCTTACCACACACTACTACTGAGCATGATCTATATATAACGTCACTAAGTAAGGAGTCCCCCGTAGGTATACTCACCACAAGTTCTTATGGTAAACTCTCAGATCTCTTGCCCAAATGATGCACAAAATATAGGGCTACGTAAGAATGTGATGAACCTCTATCAATCAAAACTCGTGCCAAGTGCTAGAAAATAAAAAGTGTTCCTCCAATCACTTCGGCCGAATTTCTTGCCTCCTCTTGTCCCAAAGCAAAAGCCCTTCCCTGAAGTCTTGGTTTCCCCGTTGGCCTGTACTCGTTCCCTGGTTGCCACTTTGCAGAATGGGTTTTGGCCTCGGATTAGGACAGTCATTCACATGGTGATCCAAGGATCCGTAGCCACAACATTTCCCTTCCTTCCTCCAGCAAGAATCAGAATTACGCCCAACTTGCCACAATAAGAACAAGTCAATTTGTACCCCAGTACTTGCTGAATTTGCTGAGTTGCAAGCTTGCCCTTAGGTTGCTGCATGCTTCCTTGATTATTATATGCCCCTGCTCTTTGCACTTTATTACCACCGGTGTTCAAATTCCTTCCACCTTGCCAATTCGAAAGATTTGGTCTAGTTCCACTCAGCCGTGCCCTTTTCCTCTGTATGTCCCCATCACTCTTCTCAATGAGCAAAGCTCTGTCCGCCATTTCATAATGGTCATTAATATTGAGAGTTGAGACCTTTTCTTGGATTTTAGGCTCCAAACAATCTTGAAACTTTCTAACCCTCCTATCTCCTCCCTCTACCAAGTACGAAGCATGCTAAGCCAATGATGTGAACTTGGTTGCATATTGTTGCACAGTTAGATTGCCCTGCTCAAAATTCAGAAACTCAGCCTCCCTTTTCAGTTTAACACTTCGGGGAACATAGTTTTTATTGAACTCGGTTTTGATCAATTCCCAAGTGCGAACTGTTTGAGCCTCTGTCCATTTGCTATCAATTATGTCCCACCAACAAGCAGCATCATTTTCAAGTCTAAAAGTTTGCAAGTAATAATTTCATCTCATCCATCATTCAGACCCATGATTTTTAAGATTTTCTCAAAGTTCCTAATCTAATTTTCAGCTTTGTCTGGATCACCCTCTCCAACAAACTCTGGTGGATGCATATTCATGAAAATTCACCTCACACCTATTTCCAAGTGGACAAGGACTTACTATCCCTGATTCTCGGGCACAAAGGGGTACTCAAAATTATCCACTCCAACGCCCTCGCCAATCGTTTCTTGATTTTCTCCAGTATCTAAAAGGTAGATATGGAAAAGGGGTTAGCAACAGCTAAGTAGAGCAAACGTATGACCAACATAAACACTATCTTAATCATAACGAGCGTGCATAAGCGAAACAAAACATGATTATCTTCAACTCATGCATGGCGCATGATAAAATGCAGCGAACGAGCAATAATTAACTCAAGCATAATACATATCATAACGAGTCTAAGGAGCCCAAAACATAAGCCGAATGCTCGTTCACCTACCATCCTTTCTTGGTAAGACCCTAAATTGATCAGTCAAAAGCTGAGCCGATCAAATTTAGTTTACGAGCGATAAACTTAGACCTTACACAAGACTTCGCACATATTGACAGCATACGTCGCGCAACGTAATCCCCTTGGGAGGTTAAGCTGCTGAGCAAGCTCAACAACTATCCCGTTTCCATATAACCCGATTTGTCGGCCTTCGACCCCCCGACCACTACTTCCGAAGACTCGCATGATTTATAGCATGATATAATGTTAAACACATCAAGTATCATATAAAACATTTACATGCATTTCTTAGCTCGAAACGGTTTCAGTGAAAGCAAACCAGTTCCAAATCTAAGCAATTTAGGGTAACATACACTCTGAATTTGAGAACAATATGCAGTACAGTGTTAAAGCACACATCTTAAGCTTTCCAGAAAGTTAAGGAACACTCAAATCCGACAAGTAGTGAATAAGATATGCTCGTTTAGATATCAACACAGAATCTGTCCAGTTTAATCGGCTTCGACCGGTTTCATATTTATGCAATTTAGGGCAGTATAAACTTCGCATTAGAGAGTTATCAAAGAAACAATGTTCAACTTCAGCTTTCCATAAAGCTATAGAACACTCAAATCCAACAAGTATTGAATGAGATATGCATGTTTAAAGATCAGCCTAGAATCTGCCCAGATTTCTCTAATCCAACTCCAACACTCCATAAGCACATAACACACCAAATATACAAATTCAAACCATGTTCAAGGCTGCTCATATGTAAAACCCTACCTTTGACAAGATTAGGGTGTAGAAATCATCAAAAGCTCCCTCTTTTGTCAAGAAGAGAACATCTAACCATCAATGGTTGCTAATCTGAAATTGTCACAGCAAATTCTCCTTCTCTCTTCCTTCTTCAAGCTCTCAAACCTCTTCTATAGTTTTCTCTAAAACTAGGCAGCTCCCTTCTCTCTTATCTTCTTGTTTTTACTTCAAAAGGTAGAAGACACGAGTCACCAAAGTTTAGAGAAATCTACTGAGATTTATCCCAAGAGAAACAAGTGCTCCAAGGGTATTAGACCCCTTCCAAGTCTTACCAATAAGAACTTGACAACTCAAATCAATTTCTAGAGTTAATAAGCTTCATTAGTACTAGTTAACCTAGATTAGTAACTAAGCAATCACAATTAGCTTAATCAAGATTAGGGCAAACTAATCAAGCTTATTCAATAACTTATCACGATTAACCTTGACTAATCCAGATTAGCATAATCATGCTTAGGGATAACTAATCATGCTTAAGACCGACAAATCAGGATTAAAACTAAGCTAATCCACCTACTTGAGGTGCTTCAATGCCAAGCATATCGCTTGTTCTACATAAATGGTCGTGAATATCGCTCGTATAATGCACGAGATCTTTCAACAAGAAAGATATTCACGCTACGTGCGTAATAACAAGCATCAAATGAAGTTTACATCTAGGTTAAACTAAGGTCCTCACACCTACCCCTCCTTAAAAGAATTTAGTCCCTAAATTCTTACCTCCATAAGGATAAAGATGGGGATACTTCTCTTTGATTTCAACCTCTCTCTCCCATGCTGCTTCTTCAATTCCATGGTGTTCCCATAACACCTTAACAAGTGGTATGTTCCTATTCCGTAGCGCTTGTTCCTTTCGGTCCAAAATTTGAATCGGTTGTTCGACATAAGATAAGTCATTCTGAATCGGAATCGGTTCAGGACGCAATACATGTGAAGGATCAGGCTCATACTTCCTCAACATAGATACGCGGAAAACAACATGTATACCAGCTAGCGATGGTTGCAATGCAACCCGATATGCTACTGCACCAATCCGTTCCAAAATCTCAAAGGGACCAATGTAGCGTGGTGCTAGTTTCCTTTCTTTCCAAACCTGGTAACCCATTTAGAAGGTGAAACGCGTAGAAATACATGATCTCCTACAGCAAACTCCAAATCTCTTCTTCTTTTATCCGCATAACTTTTCTGTCTGCTCCTAACCGTTAACAAATGATCACGGATCACCTTGATTGTTTCTGTGGTTTCTTGCACCAATTCGGGTCCAAGTAACTGTCTTTCACCAACTCCATTCCAACAAACTGGAGATCTGCACTTCCGGCCATAGATAGCTTCAAATGGTGCCATTTCGATGCTGGAGCGGTAGCTGCTACTGTAAGAAAACTCCACAATTGCCAAGTGATCATCCCAGCTACCGTTCAATTCCATAGTACGTGCTCGTAGCGTATCCTCCAAGGACTGAATTGTTCTTTCGCATGGACCATCTGTTTGTGGATGAAAGATGCGCTAAAAGCAAGTTTATTCCATTGCATCTTGAAAAGCCTTCCAAAACCTCGAAGTAAAATGAGGATCTCGATCTGAAATAATGCTTACCGGTACTCCGTGGAATCTAACAATCTCTTTTATATACATACGTGCCAACTTCTCTAAGGTGCAAGTCACATTTATAGCAAGAAAGTGAGCAGATTTAGTGAGTCTATCGACAATCACCCAAATAGCATCATGTCCATTTCGAGTTCGAGGTAAACCTGATACAAGGACCATCATAATATGCACCCATTTCCACTCAGGCACGGATAACGGTTGAAGTAACGCAGCTGGTTTGCGATGTTCCAGCTTAACTTGTTGACGTGTAAGACATTTTGCAACAAATTCAGCCACATATCTCTTCATGTTACTCCACCAATAACTAGACTTCAGATCCTTATACATTTTAGTACTTCCGGGGTGGATAGAATACTTGGACCGATGTGCTTCTTCCATTATCTCTCGTCTCAAACTAGCATCATTCGGAACACACATTCTCTTCCCAATTCTGAGCAAACAATCGCTGTGCAATGTAAAATCCGATTTGGAACTTAAATCTTTCAAAATAGCTTGTACATCTGGATCTCGTGCTTGTGCTTCTCTAATCCTTTCTATAAAAATAGGATGCACCCTAATATTAGCAAAGACAATACATGTCTTAAGTAGTCGAGGCTGCCAAATGCATGCATCTTCTAACAATTTCCACTCTTTTATCATCAAGTGTGCAACCATAGCTTTTCTACTCAACGCATCAGCAACCACATTAGCTTTGCCCGGATGATATTGGATAGTGCAAAATTATAATCATTGAGAAGTTCCATCCATCTACGTTGCCTCATATTAAGCTCTTTCGGTGAAAATAAATACCTCAAGCTTTTGTGCTCCGTATACACTTCAAATGCTGCCCCATACAAATAACGCCGCCATTTATGCAGGGCAAATACAATTGTTGCCAATTCCAAATCATGCGTAGGATAGTTTTTCTCGTAGGCTTTTAGCTTCCTCGAAGCGTGTGCAATTACCTTTCTCCGCTGCATTAGAACACAAACCAAACCCTCATGTGAAGCATCACTATAGATTATAAGATTATCGTTACCTTCCGACATAGTTAGAATAGGGGCTGAAATCAATCGTTGCTTCAATTCTTGGAAACTAGCCTCACACTTGGCATCCCAAACAAACTTCACTGATTTTTGAATGGACATGAAATCACTGAGAAACTTTGAACAAATCTCCGGTAATAACCTGCCAGTCCCAAAAAGCTACGAACTTCTTTCTCAGTAGCCGGTCTTTGCCAATTTACAACCGCTTCAATCTTTACTGGATCTACGGATATGCCTGCACTAGATACAATATGTCCCAAAAATGTAACTTGCTCAAGCCAAAATTCACATTTGCTGAACTTGGCGTACAATTTACTTTCGCGTAAAACTTGCAACACTACCCGGAGATGGTATTCGTGCTGTTCACGGTCCTTGGAGTCGACAAGAATATCATCAATAAAGACTGCAACAAAGGAATCCAAGTATGGCTTAAAAACACGATTCCTCATGTCCATGAAGGCTGCTGGAGCGTTAGTAACACCAAACGGCACAACAAGGAACTCATAATGACCATAACGTGTTCTAAAAGTTGTTTTGGGTACATCTTCTATTCGGACTTCCAATTGATGATATCCTGATCTCAAATCAAGCTTAGAAAATACCGTTGCACCCTGTAATTGATCAAACAAGTCATCAATGTGCGGAAGTGGATATTTGTTCGTCGCAGTCACATGATTCAATTGCCTATAATCAATGCACAATCTCAACGAACCGTCTTTCTTTTTAACGAAAAAAGGGGGCACCCCAAGGCGACACACTTGGTTGAATAAGGCCTTTATCTAGCTAGTACTTCTTGCAACTGAACCTTCAACTCTTTCAACTCTGTTGGAGCCATTTTATATGGAGCTTTAGAAACCGAACTTGTTCCTGGCAATAACTCAATAACAAATTCAAATTCTCAATCAGGGGGTAGAGCTTTTATATGATCAGGGAACACATCACCGAACTCACGAACCACTGGAATGTCTTCAATTTTCTGCCTTTTCTTACCGTGATCAATTACATAATAAAGGTACCCTAGACAACCTCTAGAAAGCAAGTTACGAGCATGAATAGCAGAAATAATAGGTGCCGGAGAAAACCCTTTATCCCCGACAAATTCCAGTATACCTTGTTTCGGCATATCAAAAGTAACACTCTTAGCATGACAATCAAGATTAGCATGATGTTGAGATATCCAGTCCATTCCAAGAATGACATCCAAAATTTGAAAGGGTAGAAGTATCAAATCAGCGTTAAGTCCCTTACCACACACTACTACTGAGCATGATCTATATATAACGTCACTAAGTAAGGAGTCCCCCGTAGGTATACTAACCACAAGTTCTTATGGTAAACTCTCAGATCTCTTGCCCAAATGATGCACAAAATATAGGGCTACGTAAGAATGTGATGAACCTCTATCAATCAAAACTCGTGCCAAGTGCTAGAAAATATAAAGTGTTCCTCCAATCACTTCGGCCGAATTTCTTGCCTCCTCTTGTCCCAAAGCAAAAGCCCTTCCCTGAAGTCTTGGTTTCCCCGTTGGCCTGTACTCGTTCCCTGGTTGCCACTTTGCTGAATGGGTTTTGGCCTCGGATTAGGACAGTCATTCACATGGTGATCCAAGGATCCGTAGCCACAACATTTCCCTTCCTTCCTCCAGCAAGAATCAGAATTATGCCCAACTTGCCACAATAAGAACAAGTCAATTTGTACCCCAGTACTTGCTGAATTTGCTGAGTTGCAAGCTTGCCCTTAGGTTGCTGCATGCTTCCTTGATTATTATATGCCCCTGCTCTTTGCACTTTATTACCACCGGTGTTCAAATTCCTTCCACCTTGCCAATTCGAAAGATTTGGTCTAGTTCCACTCAGCCGTGCCCTTTTCCTCTGTATGTCCCCATCACTCTTCTCAATGAGCAAAGCTCTGTCCGCCATTTCATAATGGTCATTAATATTGAGAGTTGAGACCTTTTCTTGGATTTTAGGCTCCAAACAATCTTGAAACTTTCTAACCCTCCTATCTCCTCCCTCTACCAAGTACGAAGCATGCTAAGCCAATGATGTGAACTTGGTTGCATATTGTTGCACAGTTAGATTGCCCTGCTCAAAATTCAGAAACTCAGCCTCCCTTTTCAGTTTAACACTTCGGGGAACATAGTTTTTATTGAACTCGGTTTTGAACAATTCCCAAGTGCGAACTGTTTGAGCCGCTGTCCATTTGCTATCAATTATGTCCCACCAACAAGCAGCATCATTTTCAAGTCTAAAAGTTTGCAAGTAATAATTTCATCTCATCCATCATTCAGACCCATGATTTTTAAGATTTTCTCAAAGTTCCTAATCTAATTTTCAGCTTTGTCTGGATCACCCTCTCCAACAAACTCTGGTGGATGCATATTCATGAAATTCTTTAGCATTTCATATTTACCTTGCCCTACTAGATCCTCGGTGGTTGAAATTGTTATTTTGCTAATTCTCCATGCAAGGGACCATACGCCCCAATATCACATGCATATCCTTCAAAACGTTGTCGGCGTCTTTCCCCGGAGAACTTGCTTCTCTGTCAGCCATTCGAACCTATAAAGAGGCATGAAATTAGAGAAAGCCGAAGTTCTAAGATCAAGCATAAGACTTAACTCCGAAGATCATATCCTGGCTAACAAGCAAAACTTATGCTAGAGTACCATCCTAGTTGTCACGCCCCAAGAAGCGACAACACATACGCTAACCTTCTTCTGAAGATAATCAGAGTGTACTAGTTTGCATTTGAAATTAAAAAAAAAAAAAAACCACCCATAAAGTCCTTAAGACATATATATATATTACATTCATCCTAATGGTACAAATCCAAACTTATAGGCACATACACACACCACACTTCTCACTGACTCATAAACAAATGGTACATAACTACATAGCACACCTCACACCTATTTCCAAGTGGACAAGGACTTACTATCCCTGATTCTCGGGCACAAAGGGGTACTCAAAATTATCCACTCCAACGGGCCTATCGTTTCTTGATTTTCTCCAGTATCTAAAAGGTAGATATGGAAAAGGGGTTAGCAACAGCTAAGTAGAGCAAACATATGACCAACATAAACACTATCTTAATCATAACGAGCGTGCATAAGCCAAACAAAACATGATTATCTTCAACTCATGCATGGCGCATGATAAAATGCAGCGAACGAGCAATAATTAACTCAAGCATAATACATATCATAACGAGTCTAAGGAGCCCAAAACATAAGCCGAATGCTCGTTCACCTACCATCCTTTCTTGGTAAGACCCTAAATTGATCAGTCAAAAGCTGAGCCGATCAAATTTAGTTTACGAGCGATAAACTTAGACCTTACACAAGACTTCGCACATATTGACAGCATACGTCGCGCAACGTAATGCCCCTGGGAGGTTAAGCTGCTGAGCAAGCTCAACATATATCCCGTTTCCATATAACCCGATTTGTCGGCCTTCGACCCCCGACCACTACTTCCGAAGACTCGCATGATTTATAGCATGATATAATGCATAGATAATGTTAAACACATCAAGTATCATATAAAACATTTACATGCATTTCTTAGCTCGAAACGGTTTCAGTGAAAGCAAACCAGTTCCAAATCTAAGCAATTTAGGGTAACATACACTCTGAATTTGAGAACAATATGCAGTACAGTGTTAAAGCACACATCTTAAGCTTTCCAGAAAGTTAAGGAACACTCAAATCCGACAAGTAGTGAATAAGATATGCTCGTTTAGATATCAACACAGAATCTGCCCAGTTTAATCTGCTTCGACCGGTTTCATATTTATGCAATTTAGGGCAGTATAAACTTCGCATTAGAGAGTGATCAAAGAAACAATGTTCATCTTCAGCTTTCCATAAAGCTATAGAACACTCAAATCCAACAAGTATTGAATGAGATATGCATGTTTAAAGATCAGCCTAGAATCTGCCCAGATTTCTCTAATCCAACTCCAACACTCCATAAGCACATAACACACCAAATATACAAATTCAAACCATGTTCAAGGCTGCTCATATGTAAAACCCTACCTTTGACAAGATTAGGGTGTAGAAATCATCAAAAGCTCCCTCTTTTGTCAAGAAGAGAACATCTAACCATCAATGGTTGCTAATCTGAAATTGTCACAGCAAATTCTCCTTCTCTCTTCCTTCTTCAAGCTCTCAAACCTCTTCTATAGTTTTCTCTAAAACTAGGCAGCTCCCTTCTCTCTTATCTTCTTGTTTTTACTTCAAAAGGTAGAAGACACGAGTCACCAAAGTTTAGAGAAATCTACTGAGATTTATCCCAAGAGAAACAAGTGCTCCAAGGGTATTAGACCCCTTCCAAGTCTTACCAATAAGAACTTGACAACTCAAATCAATTTCTAGAGTTAATAAGCTTCATTAGTACTAGTTAACCTAGATTAGTAACTAAGCAATCACAATTAGCTTAATCAAGATTAGGGCAAACTAATCAAGCTTATTCAATAACTTATCACGATTAACCTTGACTAATCCAGATTAGCATAATCATGCTTAGGGATAACTAATCATGCTTAAGACCGACAAATCAGGATTAAAACTAAGCTAATCCACCTACTTGAGGTGCTTCAATGCCAAGCATATCGCTTGTTCTACATAAATGGTCGTGAATATCGCTCGTATAATGCACGAGATCTTTCAACAAGAAAGATATTCACGCTACGTGCGTAATAACAAGCATCAAATGAAGTTTACATCTAGGTTAAACTAAGGTCCTCACACCTACCCCTCCTTAAAAGAATTTAGTCCCTAAATTCTTACCTCGATAAGGATAAAGATGGGGATACTTCTCTTTGATTTCAACCTCTCTCTCCCATGCTGCTTCTTCAATTCCATGGTGTTCCCATAACACCTTAACAAGTGGTATGTTCCTATTCCGTAACGCTTGTTCCTTTCGGTCCAAAATTTGAATCGGTTGTTCGACATAAGATAAGTCATTCTGAATCGGAATCGGTTCAGGACGCAATACATGTGAAGGATCAGGCTCATACTTCCTCAACATAGATACGCGGAAAACAACATGTATACCAGCTAGCGATGGTTGCAATGCAACCCGATATGCTACTGCACCAATCCGTTCCAAAATCTCAAAGGGACCAATGTAGCGTGGTGCTAGTTTCCTTTCTTTCCAAACCTGGTAACCCATTTAGAAGGTGAAACGCGTAGAAATACATGATCTCCTACAGCAAACTCCAAATCTCTTCTTCTTTTATCCGCATAACTTTTCTGTCTGCTCCTAACCGTTAACAAATGATCACGGATCACCTTGATTGTTTCTGTGGTTTCTTGCACCAATTCGGGTCCAAGTAACTGTCTTTCACCAACTCCATTCCAACAAACTGGAGATCTGCACTTCCGGCCATAGATAGCTTCAAATGGTGCCATTTCGATGCTGGAGCGGTAGCTGCTACTGTAAGAAAACTCCACAATTGCCAAGTGATCATCCCAGCTACCGTTCAATTCCATAGTACGTGCTCGTAGCGTATCCTCCAAGGGCTGAATTGTTCTTTCGCATGGACCATCTGTTTGTGGATGAAAGATGCGCTAAAAGCAAGTTTATTCCATTGCATCTTGAAAAGCCTTCCAAAACCTCGAAGTAAAATGAGGATCTCGATCTGAAATAATGCTTACCGGTACTCCGTGGAATCTAACAATCTCTTTTATATACATACGTGCCAACTTCTCTAAGGTGCAAGTCACATTTATAGCAAGAAAGTGAGCAGATTTAGTGAGTCTATCGACAATCACCCAAATAGCATCATGTCCATTTCGAGTTCGAGGTAAACCTGATACAAGGACCATCATAATATGCACCCATTTCCACTCAGGCACGGATAACGGTTGAAGTAACGCAGCTGGTTTGCGATGTTCCAGCTTAACTTGTTGACGTGTAAGACATTTTGCAACAAATTCAGCCACGTATCTCTTCATGTTACTCCACCAATAACTAGACTTCAGATCCTTACACATTTTAGTACTTCCGGGGTGGATAGAATACTTGGACCGATGTGCTTCTTCCATTATCTCTCGTCTCAAACTAGCATCATTCGGAACACACATTCTCTTCCCAATTCTGAGCAAACAATCGCTGTGCAATGTAAAATCCGATTTGGAACTTAAATCTTTCAAAATAGCTTGTACATCTGGATCTCGTGCTTGTGCTTCTCTAATCCTTTCTATAAAAATAGGATGCACCCTAATATTAGCAAAGACAATACATGTCTTAAGTAGTTGAGGCTGCCAAATGCATGCATCTTCTAACAATTTCTACTCTTTTATCATCAAGTGTGCAACCATAGCTTTTCTACTCAACGCATCAGCAACCACATTAGCTTTGCCCGGATGATATTGGATAGTGCAAAATTATAATCATTGAGAAGTTCCATCCATCTACGTTGCCTCATATTAAGCTCTTCCGGTGAAAATAAATACCTCAAGCTTTTGTGCTCCGTATACACTTCAAATGCTGCCCCATACAAATAACGCCGCCATTTATGCAGGGCAAATACAATTGTTGCCAATTCCAAATCATGCGTAGGATAGTTTTTCTCGTAGGCTTTTAGCTTCCTCGAAGCGTGTGCAATTACCTTTCTCCGCTGCATTAGAACACAAACCAAACCCTCATGTGAAGCATCACTATAGATTATAAGATTATCGTTACCTTCCGACATAGTTAGAATAGGGGCTGAAATCAATCGTTGCTTCAATTCTTGGAAACTAGCCTCACACTTGGCATCCCAAACAAACTTCACTGATTTTTGAATGGACATGAAATCACTGAGAAACTTTGAACAAATCTCCGGTAATAACCTGCCAGTCCCAAAAAGCTACGAACTTCTTTCTCAGTAGCCGGTCTTTGCCAATTTACAACCGCTTCAATCTTTACTGGATCTACGGATATGCCTGCACTAGATACAATATGTCCCAAAAATGTAACTTGCTCAAGCCAAAATTCACATTTGCTGAACTTGGCGTACAATTTAATTTCGCGTATAACTTGCAACACTACCCGGAGATGGTATTCGTGCTGTTCACGGTCCTTGGAGTCGACAAGAATATCATCAATAAAGACTGCAACAAAGGAATCCAAGTATGGCTTAAAAACACGATTCCTCATGTCCATGAAGGCTGCTGGAGCGTTAGTAACACCAAACGGCACAACAAGGAACTCATAATGACCATAACGTGTTCTAAAAGTTGTTTTGGGTACATCTTCTATTCGGACTTCCAATTGAT
>JAVXUO010001643.1:232500-259001 GCA_033065855.1 Escallonia rubra | reverse complement strand
TAACCAAAAAAAAAAAAAACAATCACACAAACATAAGGTAAAGACTACAAGGATAAGAACTAGTCAACCTTATCCCTTGAAAACCTGATCGTCATCCACACCAAGGCCCGTACCCCACGCCATTACCACCCCAGAGGCGCCCATACAACAACGTCCACGCGCAACAACGCATGTCGCCACCACAGTTGTAAAACCAAACTGCATCGTCTTCTTCTACTTCACTGCCACCGACGACAGCGCCAGGCTGCCCACCACCAACAGAGCACCACATTCACACAAAACGCCACCGTCTCACCGACACACCTTCAAACCTTACGATCTCCTCAATTCAGCCACCATCCCCAAGACACAACCCATGGCACCGCGACACGAACGTGACACCGTGCGCCCAGCCAGCAGCCCCACCACCCGGAGCCTGAGAAAACCACCGCAACAGCATCTACCACCACCAAAACCAAACAACCAACCTTTCTATAGCAAAAGGGGGAGAAGGGGGATGGACCGGTAAATAAACCATTCTTACATGAAGGAAGAAAGAAGGAAGCAAGAAGAATGATTGCACCATACCAAAACTCTACCTAACTCAATTGTTAAATCATGCTTTGATCCTAAGTTCATCTTTAGCATTAGTAAGATGATTTTAAGTTCATCTTTAGCTAAAAGATGAACTTAAGAGCAAAGCATAATTCTCATCATTTCCTCTTACTATATGGGGTCATAAACTCATGTATGACAAATCTTGTCAAATTAGTTGATTAATAAAGACAAGGTGCATAAAACTATATTTGGTGATAAAGACGATGTGCACAAAACTGCATTTACGCATCTTGAGTCATCTGAAACTTTTAAATGGGCCGTTGGCTTATAAAATTCGACGATAAAACTGCAAATTTACAGCATTTAAGATAAGCATTTGAAAGCATGAGACGTTGTGGATGACCCGAAGGTATGGTTATGTTGCGTGCAGAGCAGAGCTAGTGGGCAGCACTGGTGGCCCGGTACCCACCTACTCCTCCAAAAAAATTCCCTCTTATATGTGGTATATTTAACCCACAATGATAAAGGTGCCAACCTAAAAAATTTTAAGATACTTAAGGGGGTTATTTTTAGGTTACTTTACATGTTAAATTACCTAAAAAATTTAGCGGTATTAAAAAAAAACCCCTTTTAGTCATTTTAAAAGTTAAACTTACACAAATAAATACAAAGAAAACAAAGTTCGAACTCCAAATAAATAAAGACATAAAATCAACATATTGAACTACACAGTTTACACTTTAAAGGGTGACAGAGCACACTGCCTCTGGGCTCTAGCTGCTAAACCGCAATCTCTGCCTCCGCCCTCACTTGTTTTCTCCTATCCCTCCTACAGTGAACCCAAGTCTGATATAAGATTCAATCCGTCTAGCCAATCATCTGGTGGCTTTAGGATAAAAATTCCTTCCCTTAATTTGTGTTGCAATAGAAGGAGGTTTTTCTATTTTGTTTTTGAGACGCCCTGAATAGAGCTGAAGTGCTGCTTGTTGGCTGGCGGCAATTTCACAGTGGACTCCTTGTATGTTTTTTAACACCCAAAGGTCAAAACATTGATTTTCACGATAAGTTTTGTTTGGATTCTTATATAGTTTGATTCTTTAAATCCTTTTTTAGTAATAGGTACAATTTCTTTTTTTTTTTTTTTATTATGGGATTACTAACTTCTAGTTTTGGATTTTAGTAATTAAAAATTTGGAGATTGTCCAATTTCAGATTGAGAATTTGGCAATTGAAAATTTGAAACTTATAATTTGCATATTTCACGGTTATAGCAATTGGGCTTTTAATATTCCAAATTTTCTGTTGAGCTTCAGCTTGAGCCAAGTAGACAGAACCAAGGGAATTTAACATTGAGTTCCACTATTCCGGTAGTTTAGGCAATGGACTTAGTTCCATGAGATTTAACGTTACTGATAAACATATTAAAGCATGAGTTTAGGAATATTCTTATCGCTGAATAATAAAAAAATTCCAAGTGCTCACCCCGCTCAATATTTCTGGCTCCGCTACTGGTTGCGAGGTTTCCTAGTACATAGGAAATATATTAAGGTTAATATGTATAAAGCAAAGGCTATAGTAAAAAAATAAACCTCTTTCAAATAAGAGAGACTTGCAATGTCCTTTGGCCAAGTGAGTTCTTTATGGAGATTTATTACAAATTCGAGAGCAAAGACAATGACATTCTCTCCAAATTTTGAGATAAAATGGTGATGACGTGACATGTTTATCTATACTACTTATAAAAGTCTGAATAGATGTACATCATTTTTTTGGACGAAAATACCCTTAAATAATTTTAAATTTTCGTAAATAATCTTCAATCTCAAGCTTTATGGTTCGACTTCCTCGCTAACCCTTCCCCTTCCTCCTCATGCTCTAATTTCATCCGCTTTGAATCTCTGCAAAAGTGTTCTAATACATTCTCCCAAATTTAATCGATAGAGTTCTTCAAAAGGATGACTCTCCACCACCTCCATGGCATGAAGTCTCACAAACTCTTCCTCTTCAAGATCCGATTTTATCGCAAATGACTATATGCATCTTTCATGAACTAATTACAACAATTTCTTCGAACGGACGAAACCCAATCTCCACGGCAACAAAGGCCCAAATAATTAGAGAGGCTTCCCACCATATGTAATTGTTCTATTCACCTCCAAACATGTACAACTTTGCTTACTCCATCGCCCCGATTGCTCGGGTTTGAAGAAGTATCCATTTTTACGTTTCCATCCATGCAGGCAATACCAACTTCTAATCCTTTAAATGCAGGTTTGCCCATTCTCATGACTTATTTAGGATTCATTATTGAAATTATCTTTTGTTTTGAATGGTGCACTGTTTTCTAATTTGAATTCATCCGCTTGTTTGGTTTTATATTTTCTACTATGATTTTTGTTACATTTTTATGGTCTATTGCTGCTCCAATGGGTTTGACAATGCCTTGAGGCAAAAGCCTATAGTTTTGAAACAGATTGCACACATCTGACAGTTCAATTTTTGAAAATGTTTTAGTGGAATAGTTGTCGTACTCTTTGACTTGTTTCCATAATAACCTAGCTGATTCATTCTTTTAGTTATAGCTGGCCCTTTTAGGTAGTTGAATATTGCCTAATTGTAATTTTACATTTTCAGTTTATGCAGGTCTATGCTTTAAAGGTGAGTTTCTCCATTCTTATGACTCATTAGGAGCTTTAAATTAGCTAAACACAAAAAACTTCCTTTGCAAGTCACTAAAATTTCAACTGCATAACTTAGTGACATTTTCTTTTGATTTGTATTGTTCTGGTTGATATGTGCATAACTAATTTGCGATATAGCTTCATAAAACTTGAATGCCAGGTTTACATGCCTAAATGAACAATTTTTTTGTCTCATATGATGCAAGTTAGCTTCAGTTTACAACTCTATATTTATTTCAAGCATATTTGTTTTCAGGGTTACGGAAAGAATTGACCTTCGATTTGGATTCATAAAGCTTTCACTTTCTGAGCTGCACATCGGCTCACAATACTTAATCTCAACTTACTAAAACAAAGTTTTGGCATGCACAATCTTGAAAATTGGATTTCATGTTACCAAAATCTTCCAACATGTGTATTAAATATACTACGTACATGTGTGTACGTGTGTCTGCAGAAATTGTACATGTTTATTGTTAGAACCAAGTTGTTAGCTTGCATTTCATGTAATAGCAAAATAACTCTCCTTTTATAGTGAAACCAGAGTTAAACAATACGGTAAATATTAATAACATGACATGTTAGCAGCAAAATCTTCTAGAACATGCCTCTCCTTTGGGATACACTACAACCAATCAATGAGGGGTGTCTGTATGTGGTGGTGGTGGTTCGGGAAGGGGCTGGCTTTATTTCAAAATGTAGCATTTATTTATTATGTCCCTTTCTTGGATTTGATCCGCAATAGAGGGAAAAAAGTTTCTTATAGTTTGTTTCTTGGTCATTGTTGTTCATCTCATTGTAGTTTAATCACCCTTACTGATGCAGTTTGTAATGTGTTGCCGCATTGATCTATTTAATCTGTTGTAGTTTGCAAAAGCTGCCCAACAGTTCTGTAAATGTCCATGTCTAAGCACACATTCTTCGTGTACATATCCCACATCTATTTTGCGAGTGTATCTCTCATATTCCTATGTATTATAGCATAATCTTAGACAAATATGTCCAAACAACTATTTACTTGTGGTAGCGGGCATAAGGACAACAACAATTTCGAGTCTTGTAGTTACGGTTAAAAGTTTTGGGTTTCTTCAAGGAACAATTTATTAATATGGCAGCTTAGCTAGCTTAAATTTTACGGCGTAAAAGTATTGGTGATTTTTTTTTGGATCCAAGGCTACCATCACAAGCAGGGGCAATAGTATTTCTACCTATTGTGTTCAAAGTGGACAACTAATAGGAGTTGTTTTTCTCCTCCCTCATGTAGGTCTGTGTTTCTGGAGCCTCAACCAGTTCTGCCTCCATCAAGGTGAGCTCTTTACCTCATAATTAAGGCATGCAAATTACGATGGGTGTGTTTATGCATACTTTCAGAGTTTCAGTTGATATAAAATAATAGTTAGGTATCTAAAGTCACGTTCTGTGTCTTAGTTCTCCTCCACTAAAGTTTTCTCTTTTGTTGTACTATGTATACCATTATACAAATTTCCTCTTGGTTCTTTTTTTCCTTAATTACAACAGCCAATCTTTGCAACTTACTAACAGTCAAAATATCGTAATAAATTCTTGTACATGGTTTTCCATTGACATCTCCATTAGCTCTAGGGAAAATTTCTAACACAGTTGTCACACGTGAGAGGACCATCTTTGCGACTCTGTCTCTTAAGAAAATGATTTTTCCACTCATTGACCAATAGTAGTCTCTATTCATCCACCTCTGGCACCGTCCGCACTACCACACTTCTCTCTGAGTCATGAAGAAGCGTTTTCCCTCTTCTTCTCGACCTTAAGACTGCAATATCATCAACACAATTCCTTGTTAAACTTGTCGTAAATAACTTTATCGGCCTAGTGCAAACTTTAATTTTCTTAGTGCAAACTTCAACCAAGCCATATCTCAACATTTCTACTGTAACACAAGATCTGTGGAATTATAAGAATTAATTAGAAAGGCCTTCTTACATGGAATAAACATGTATCTATGAATTAAAATTTTCCAAAGAATAAAGTTATTAGAATTAACTCTACGTGACTGTGACTAGAGAGGTTGTAGGTTTGTTACTTAACTAGGAAAGCAACACCGAAATTAGAGAGGGGGTAGTGTGGGGGTTTTTGTGTGTGTTGGGGGGGGGGGGGGGTTTGGTACCTTTTACAAGAGATTCTAATTTATATATTAGTATAGAGATAAGTACTGAAGAATCATCTACAAAGAAAAAGAGAACAATGAATAATATTCTTGGGTGTTTGTAAGTTCATTAGAATTATCTGGCTCTTGGGTGGACAATAATTTGTAATAGTAAACTACGAATGCATTCCAGGACCATGAAGAGGATGAATATGGAGTTGATGTGGAGGCTATTGACCATGTGAGTTGTATGAATCTTGTGCTGCTTGTATGTTATTATCTAAACTAGTTTTAACCTTCTTTAAAGCTTGGGTTCTAATGCAATCTTTCGTTCGATAGGTTCTTTTTCATTTAAATCATATATGCATTGCACGCAAAGATGCGTAATACTTTGGAGTAATGACTCGTGGCAAAAGCCCGGGTGAAGGTTGTAGGTATAAATTTAAAAGTGAAAATCTTTACAATCTCACTTGTAAATATAGAGCATAAGAGGAAAATCCATGTGAAAATCATGGTAATGTAAGCTACTTTGAACAACTTGTATAGAAAAAAAGAGGGGTCAAGGGAAAAGACCAAAGAACAAGAAAATAAGTTGAAGAGGATACTAATGAAACAAATAAAAAGTTAATAAAATTAAAGGAAAACGATAACAAATTTGAGGAAGTATTACCAAATGGTTCATTATACTGGTTCATTCGAGTTTTTGTTACTTTCCTCATGCATCTTCTTTGTAATTGCAGCGCCGTCTGTAAAGAAGTATCGATCACATCTTCAATCAATCTCCACCATGTTCTATTGGAGCAATGAAGTCATTCTACTATAGTTTTGCCATTTTGTTTTAGGAAGGATGCTATAGTATTTGAAATTAGATGTAAGTGAAGGGGGCTCCGTTATGAAAATTATCCAAAATGAATTTTTCAGTCGTGAAAAATTGATGTTCTCGCATTCTCTGATAAGTGTTGTGCTAATACTATCTCACATCACGTGATTTGTGAGATGTGATCGGTGAATAACGACATACTAGCTTGTCGAGGAGAGTTTCAAAAAAAGGAGTGACTTTGGATTTCAATTAAATCTAACAGATTCACTTGAACTGCTTAATTAATTATGATAGGTTCGAGAGAACATGATATCATGACTTTCCTAACCTAGATATAATCTCATTTTGTTACATGTTGATACTCACGTGCATCACACGTGCATTCTACTAGTTTAGAAAATAGCACGAATCCTATCCCGAAATGGTCCAACACCGAAGATACAAACAACATTAGATAATAGTATACTCCGTATATAAGGTTTTGTTCCGAAACTTCAATCCAACATCATACGTAATATTTCTTCAAGTCGTCTCGCAATACAACTTATGAAAGTATCTTTCACCAAATACTGCTTCATCCATAACATATAAATAAATCATAATAATGACCAAATACACATGCGGTATGTGTATTTGTTTGGATTTGAACTTGTGTTTAAAGTTTAGCCCACGAGAACTCGAAGCAGTAAACTAGCATGCTTAAGAAAATAATATATAGCTATGGAATTTCTTAAGCATATTAAAGACGTAAAAAAGATTACAACTGTATTTGACCAGCCAATTGTTGAAATCAAGTAAATTTAAATTATTTGGATTATAATTTATTGTATAATTTGTTAAATAGTGAACCCTGAACAGAATAAAAATAAAAATAATACTTTAAAAGAAAAATTGTAAGTAAAAGTAGTTCCACATACATCCAACAAAAAGCAAACACAAATACGAGCAAATTCGCATGAATGAAAATAACAAAAAGAGAAATGAAAGTGAGAGCGAGAGGGCTTCCAAGGCAATTGGAATTGGTTGCCCGCCAGAGTTGTAGCATCGACGGAGTTGTACGTCTTTCAGCCGCTTTCGCCCAAAAGCCACCACCACCAACAACATCAAGACAACACTCTTCCCAGTGGCGGAGGGAGCGGGGGGCACTGGTGGGCCGGTGCCCACCTGCTTCTCCAGAATATTTCCTTTTTAGATGAAATATTTTATCCTTAATGGTGAAAGTGTACACCTAAAATTTTGAAAAAATGCTTAAAAGAGATGTATTTGTGGTCATTTTACATGTTAATATACCTAAAAGTTTCAAAGATGGTTAAAAAAAAATCCTTTCAGTCATTTAAAATGTTAAACTTGAACAAATAAACCAAAAAAATAGAAATAAAAACTTAATCTACCCATAAAGTCAACAAAAAAATGATTTTTACTCTCATTCTTACAATTTCCAAACCTCAATACTTTCAAAGCCTTAAAGGCACATATACGGACAGGAGAGCACCGCCTCCTCCTAAGTTCTCTCACTGCCCACCGATCTTACCTCCCGTCGGCGCGCCCTCAACGGTCAACGCCGCTACCCCCACTGGTCGGTCCACCTTCAGCAGGTAGACCCGGCAAAAAAGGCCCGTACTCGTCCAAAAAACCTGGGTACAAGAATTACAGACCGTTGAAATGTTACCCGTACCCGAACCGACACGTAAATTCCGGTTCAGTCCGAGTCGGGTACGGGCTACCCGCGTTTGTTCAGTATATAAGCATTAGGGTTCACTTTCTCTACTCACTCTTATTTCTTTCTCGCCGCTCATCACCTCCATTTCTAAACTCTCTCGCCCACAACTCGTCTTTCTCTCTCTCTCTCTTCCCCCTAAGGTCAGATCCACCCACACCGCACAACACATCTCTCTCTCTTCCCCGTAACGTCAGATCCACCGACGATCGCTCTGCACATCAAGTCAACTCGACGGCGCCATGGTCGCTCCATCGCTTGTCGCTCGTCTCTCAATCCATCACCGCCGTCTTCAGACATAGCTTCGCCACAGCTCTGCCATCAGTCATCGTCAATCCGTCACCACCGTCGTTCAAGCACCGGCTGACCACAGATTCAATCTTTGAACCAAAAGTCAGATCTGCTACTAGAAACCCGATTCTCTTCCACTGTCACCGTCACACCCTCACCTTCGCCACTCGCCGGCCACAAATTCACCGCCGTCGCTGATGAAGGCTGATTTCGTGACAGATCTATCTTGATCTACAAAGTCATCTCATTATCAAATTGATTTGATTTACTTGTAAATTTTTTTGTTAATTTGTTTACTTGTGTGTGTGTGTATATATATATATATATATTTTTTTGAGGTGATTTTCTGTGTTTAAAGATATACGTGCTTATTGGTTGGGATTTGAGATCTGAGATTTGAGAATGGAGATTTGAGATGATTGTTAGGTTTTGTTGTGTGATTTTTTCGGAGTTATGGAAATTAGAAGTGATAATTGTGTAACAAAAAAAAGGAAAAAAAATACACCAAAGAAAATAAGCAAGTGAATATAATTTAAAAAAAGTTTTTTATTTTTTTTAGAAAATAATCTGTTTACTTGCGGGTAATACCCGAACCGACTAAGTAGGGTACCAGTTTAAAAAATGGCTACCCCTAAAAAAGGGTAATTTTATCCCGTTTTTATCGTACTCGCGCGAATTTACCCGTTTGCCAGGTCTACCGGTAGGTCTAGGGCTTAGGCATGGCCTCAGGGGCGAGTCATAGTGGTGACGGCGCTCACGGACAAGGCAAGGGGCGAGTCACACGGACGATTGTCGGCATGTCAATTTTCTCCAGTTAGTGGTGACGGCGCTCACGGACAAGGCCAGGGGCGAGTCACCCGGACGATTGTCGGCATGTCAATTTTCTCAACGATGATACTATTGGTCACGCCAGTACGTGAAAGTCAGGAAATATCCGGTAATTAATTCTTAAATTTTCTACTTCTAAAAACCCTTCTATTTCTGTATCAATATGTAACAAATGAGTTTTAAAAGTTACACTATACAATTAGAAATTGGTAGAATTTATCAATTGTGAGTGAGAATGTTAATTTTGGATTGGGATTTTGATACCCACCCTAAAAGATTCTGACTCCGCCACTTACTCCTCTTACTCGACCACTGCATTACCATCTCCCTCCAGAAGTAACTGCAGCTCACGCTCGCACTCTCTCCCTCTCCGTTCAGCACACTCACCGCCGGCCATGACTTCCGCCGGAACGACGCCGTCAATGCCCCCGCCGGTGGCGAAGAAGGTGAGGCACGAGATGGAGATGTTCGGAGACGTCAGGATCGACGACTACTACTGGCTCCGCGACGACTCCCGCTCCGATCCCGAGGTCCTCTCTTACCTCCACCAGGAAAACGCTTACACCGATTCCGTCATGTCCGGTGAGGAAAAATTCCTTCTCTTTCTCTTCGCTTTCCAATGTCGCTCCGTTTCCGTTATTTTTCCTCTCTTTTTTCCCTTTTTCTTTTGCGAGTTCCTTAGAGAATATAATTTGAGAACTGACTTTAATCGTTGTTGCTGCCCAAGTTTGGCTTGTCAAAGCGAAGTTACATATTTCCGTTCTAAAGGTTTCTGTTACTTGTTTTATTCTTGTTTCACAATTCCCCCATTACGTAATTTCTGTTCTCTATAACTTTTTGCTAAGTGCTAGAATAGTACATGTTGTTGTTGTCTTCTTTGGCTTGTCACTAGTACTTATTTGATATGTAGTTACTAATTTTAGTTCAATTTGATGTCTAGATATTTGAATCCTCTCTAGCAGATCCGCAAATAGTCAAAGGGGACAAAAGTTATGCGCGTGTGACCTCCTAAGATGAATTTGGCTGTTAAATGTTCAAACTTCTTATTTAAATCGAAGAGTTGCGGGTTCATACCTCAGACTAGGTGAACCATGACACAAGTCGTTGATCATCAGTCATTTCCTGTAGTTGGGTCATCCTTGTTGTTTTGAAAAACATTACAAGTATGGATTAGGATCCCCTACAAGTATGGCCATCCACACGTATACGCACCTAGCCATCACCTGTTATGGCAGCAATTCAACAAGGCGCTACAGTATTTGCAGTTTCTCTATTGTGGCAGCGTGGCACCACATTCCTGACGAGTGTGGGAAGTTGAATTTGATAATATTTTGAAATGGGTTCTCGACAAAAAGGGTGATTTATTTGCACTTCTGATTTGAGTAAAGCTGGTAAAAGCGAGTGTCAAATGATGACAGAGGACATAAGTAAAGCTGGTAAAAGCGAGCTTTTGAATAGCATACGAGGACATACGAGCTTTTCTTCTAACATCATTGCATCTTGTGCTTCGGGAAATATCGTTTAACAAGCCGACCTCCATAAAAGAAAAAAAGACTTGGTTAGATGTAATTGATGCAACTTGATAACACTGTAATGATAGCAAACATTAGAAGACCCACAGGTTTACTTCATCCAGGTGTCTTAGTTAACCCGAGGCCCAAGTGCATAAAAGGGCATGTTGTCTAAAAGGTATTCTGACTTATGCTTTGGCCCTTTTCTGGAGTAATAATAACCTGTGAGGTTATATCGTGCTTGCAATTGAGGCATTCGATATACCGAAACTTTCTTAGGCGAAACAGGAACATCATGGATTGACACTTTTTTTCCTGAACCTGCTTTCACTTTGCTACTGCAGGAATGGGGCGATCCTCGTAAAGAAGAATACTACTTCTATATGAAATCGTATTCTCCTGTTGATAATGTGAGCACCAGACTACTTTTTCCTCTTTCATTTTAACTAGAGTTCCACAATCCAGCAAGCTAACGTTGACCAGCAGTTCATACCCTTGGAATTGATTCCGTAGTTTAACGTAATATGAAGATTGTTTAAAGATTAATGTACTTATTTTGTGCTTTCAACAGATTGCTGCACGAAAATATCCTGTTATTCTCGTTACAGCCGGTTTAAACGGTAAGTCAACAGTTTCTGATAATGCATTTCATTTTCTGTTCACAGCAGAGGCATATTTCCTGTATAGGACTTCAGGTATGGGTAATTTGGATCTACATTTATGCTTGTGATGTTGCATTAGTATGAAGTTTATCTCTGTTTTCCATAGTTAGGTTAGATTAAAGAAATTGCCCACTTATTCTGGTATATAGGCTAGGGCTTTAGGTTTCTAGACAGAGAGCACGCTCTCAGGGGCTAATGCTTTACTATGTTCCATCCTTACCAATCTAAGCTCCTCCTCTCCTCCATCTTTCTCTCCTGATCTCAATGCTGTATTGTTTCTTTCTTAGTCTCGTGAATAATCATTCCAATTGACAGTCGGAAGGTACTATCTAAGTTTCTCTATTGGGAGATATGTAGTCACATATATGATTCATGCAGCTGCTTACCAGAGTGTTCAATGTGTTCGCAATTGTCAGATTCGAGGTCCACTAGAATAGATCGAAAGTCCAATCCCTGTTTGTTTTTGTCCTTTCGGTCCCCACTTAGGAAATGAGCTCAAAGCCCTTGATTTATAAACCAAACGGAGTACCAGAACATAATTGCCACTTTGATCCTAAGTAAGATGTGCTCCTGATAATTATTATTACAGTATAATATTATGTATTGTACATCCTAGATGGTCTATAAGAACAAAATTGCTTAAAGAAATCGGACATCTTAAACAGATTAAGGTAATAGTCCAGTGGTGAGGGCCTCTCCCTTTCCTGTCTAGGGTCACAGGTTTGAGTCTCGTAGGGACCGGATATTTGGGGTAAAGGGGGAGGGTAGAGGTGTCAATGGGCCGGGCTTGGGCCGGCCCAGCCCGGCCCAGCGGGTCAGAAAAGGGCCAGGCCATTTAGGGCTTCGGGCCTGGGCCGGGCCCAAATCTTGGAAATGGAAGCCCCGTCCAGGCCCAAGCCCTAGGCCCTAACTTTAGGGCCTGGCCTAGGCCCTTTTTTTTTTCTTTTTTGTGTTGCAAAAATACTAATTCACAAAATAGATACAATTGATATGCCCTAAACCATTCAATATCTCTCTCATGACTAATGAAGTGTCTTAGAGCTTTACGTTTACTCTATTTGAGAATAGTGATTAGCAACAAAGAGTAATTTGTTCGCAAAAAGACAATATTTTCACATGAATAAATATAAAGAAATGTGCATGTCCAAAAAGTTAAAATAAAAGAGTAAAATATGAAGTGTAGAGAGAATGATGTGCGAGAAAGAAGGGGAAAAGAAAAAAAATGACTCAAAATGGTTTAGGGCCAAAGGGATGGACCAAAATAGGGCCGAAAAGAGGGCCAGAAACGGGCCAAGTGTCGGGCCTGACCCGGGCCTTTTTAGGGCCGGGCCGGCCCAATTTTAGAAAATATTAGGCCTGGCCCTAGCCTAGGCCCAAGGCCCTACAGGTTAGGGCCAGCACTATTCACATTTAGGGCCGGCCCGGCCCGCGGGCGGCCCGGCTCGTTTGACATCTCTAGGGGAGGGCTACCCCCCATTGTGTAGCCCATACACCCAATGGACAACAAAAACGAAGACAAATTTCAGGAATTTGTTTCCTTCCTCTTTTTGCCCCAGTTAAACTGCTTTCAACAGCTTTAATACTAACATCCTCTATAGCTTTTAGCTGGCATTTAGCGAGTTATGCCAAAAGGCAACACCCTCTACAGTTTTTGGCTGGCATTCAGGAGTTATGCCAAAAGGCAAAACTGATTTAGGTTTAATTTAAAATCCGCATATGATAATCATATGTTCATTGTTGTCAAAGGCGTCCAAGGTGGTGATTTCTGATGACACTGTAGCGCCTCGCCCAGCCAGAGGCGAGGCAAGTTCAAAAAGGCGTACGTCTTTCTGGAAGAGGCATGAGTCGACTCCAGGCTTAAGGCGGCAAAAAGGCACGCCAGGGGAGAAACCGTAACTTAAAGGGTGAATGGGTTTTTAACCGAATGTCAAAGGGTCAAACATCTAAAAAAAGGAAAGAAAAAGGCAATAAGTCAGACTCCTAACCCTAGATTGGCCAAACCCAAAGTAGTAGCCACTGCCTTTAAGAGAAAACGAAGAAGCTGCAGCCACTAGCAGAGGAGGCGAAGAAGAAGAGTCATGTTCCTACTGTTAACCTTATAGATGAAACAAATGATGAAGAAAAGGAGGAAGAATGTGCAGAGGAAGACGTTCCTTCAGGTTATGAAAAAGATGGTCACTTTTTGGATGATGAGGATGTTATTTTAATCACCATTTGCCGTTGCTCTGTTACCCTGTCGACTTTCAATATTTATAGTGATCATCTGATCGATGTTTTAATATTCTATATTATTATCTTTCTTTCTTCTGCTGGTGTCGAACACTTTTGATTTATTTTTGTTATACACGTATATTTTTGCACTTTTTCTACAAAGATTGCCTTACTTCGCTTAGCGAGCGCCTTGCTTCTTGCCTCTTTTTTTAGCCTCTCTCTGGCAATTGGAGACATTAGCGCCTTAAGACCGCCTTTCACCTTTGACAGCAGTGAGTATGTATGTCATTAATGTAGGCTTTAGACTTATATAAGTTTAACCAATAGTCCTCTGTTTCGTCCGATCAAGAATGGCAGTGCTAGCGCCTAGCAGTTTTTAGAGGATACGGGCTTCTTTGATGTGGGTCCTGTGATGTTATTCCTGTCTTGGCCTTTTCATTGGAGTGATGTTCTTGACCTTTTCATTGGAGTGATGTTATTCCTGTCTTGATGATCCCTCTAGAAGAGGGTAACTATAACAATATTTATTAGTTACTACATTCTCTATTTCTATTTGAAAGCAACCTGAGGAAAAGGATCTTAGCTCGGTAAACCTAGATGTGTGGCAAATAATGATTCTCTTCTTGCTGTGGACCCTTTGTGTTGACAACTTAGTTAAAATTTGGTTCCCTCTAGTCAACTGGGTAAACCTAGATACATGGCAAATAGAGTGTGTTTGGATGAATAATTTCAAATTACCTTATATTTCAAAATCCATTCATTTTAAAATTCGTTGATTTACAAATTTATGGAATTGCAAATAGTGTGTTTGGCTAATTTTGTAGATTAAGTATTTTATATGTGGATTTACATTTGAAAATTTGAATATAGATAATTTAATGGTGTATATAAACTAAGGAGAGAGAGCATCTCATTTTTTTTTATGGAATAAGTTACCTAAAATAATGGTGACTCTTTCTGTAGAAGGGATTTGACAAATAACTAGTCTGAACTAGTTATTTCTAGAGGGGATTTTAGCACACCAAATTTCCTTTCCAAATCCCTCCGAGAATTTGGTAAATCCATCTTATCAGTATTTAAACAAAAACTTTTATACGATGTATTTCAAAATCCTCTATGAAAGTGAAATTTCCAGTTCAATTACCTCATCCAAACACACTCATAGTGTATTTTCATCTTGCCGTGGGCCACCGCCGGCCACTACCTCTATGGTCGGTTGCCACCTCAATTGCTAGCAGCCTCCACGTCAGCCGCCACATCCACCGCTGCTAGTCGTCTTTTATGCCAGCCGCCACATCCACCGCCAGCAGCCAACTCTACAACAGGTAGTCGACTCTACCATCGACTGCCTCCATCTCTACCTCCAACAGCCGCCTCCAATGTTGACCATCGCCCTCAGCGCCTGCTGCCAATAGTAGAGCCAACAACTAGCCACCACGACAGTGCCACCACTGCCTGTCACCGTCGTTCTGCCGCTGCCGATGTCGCCGCTGCTTGTCGACATCCCCCGACCCATCTTCACCACCACCTTGCCTCTGGCATCCGCTCACTGGCTACCGTTGTCACCACTAATCGCTCGTCACCAGCGCCGGCCATTGCCGCCTACCGCCGTAGGCCGCTATCATAAATAAGTAAGTTCATTAATCAATTAGTGCATTTGAAGCTAAAATTAAATAGATCCAGAATATTATGTATTTAATTAAATTATGTTCAAGTCGAATAAAAAGTCAATATTAGTATGACCTATGAGGCCACTTAATTAGATGCATTTGATGCTAAAATTAAATAGGCCCATAATATTATGTATTTAATTAATTTATGTTCAAATCGAATAAAAAGTCAAAATTAGTATGACCTATGAGGCCACTTAATTAGATTGAATCAGGTGTCAAATACAATAATGGAAACCTTGGTCATTGCAATTAACACCGTTATCAGACGCCTTAAAAGCTAATACGCCGCAATTGGAGCTAGAGACTGGGATGTTACATGGGAGCTAGCTAGTTGCAATTGTCAGTTTTTATGAAGAAGTAAAAGACCCTGGTTTAAGTTGGGTGTTCTGACTTCATTCGCATGTCAGTTTATGCTTAATTTGTGAATAAAACAAGGATTTCGAATTTTGGTCGCCAATCATTAACTTTGTTTGAGTAAGTAAATTTAGTTCCGAAATTAAAGGAGCTTGCAAGAAACCCAAGGGGATCAATGCGCTATGCACTTCTTTACCCTTAAAATGTTTATCCAACAATTTATGTCCTTTTTTCTCTTAATCCGTCTAATGACAGCTCCTTTTTTTTTTTTTTTTCGTTTTGTTAATTAGAAAGAAAAAGCCTTACGGTTTTAACTATTGGCTGGCCGAGATGAAAGAATACTGTAACACCCCGATATAATTTAACAAATTAATTTTGATTTTTAAACGGAAATTTATTTTCTTAGTATTTATGTACTTAGTAGCGATTTTAATGCGAAAGATTTAACGTCTATTGCAATGAGTGAAATTTTATCGATAACTTTTTAGCAACAGTACTTTTAACTTAACATCAGTATTTTTATTAGCGACAATATTTTTTTTACATCGTTATACTTTTAGCGACGAATAGTGAAGCGGGGTAGCATAATAACCCGTTAACAATTTTTCGTAGCGCATAAATTGTCATAAATGTTTAATTTTGGACCTGTTTGCAATAATAGAAAGTTGTGGGTAAATTATAATACTTAACGAAAGTTAGGGTGAATTTTTCGTAAATTGCCAACTTAGGGTTTTATATATCAACTAACTATAGGGTCACCCGTCCTTGGCTTTGTTGGAGACTCAATACGGCAGAGAGACATAGAGAGTCAGAGAGGGAGAGAGTGAACAAGGGAAGGGATCGAAGGGAATTAGGCAAGTGCGAGGTGGTTTTTCGGTAAGATATTCTAACCCTTTCCTCTTTAAATCATTCACGGAATTTATGGATTTTAGGGGCTGTGTGAGAGAGAGAGTAAGATGTGAGTGTTGTGTATATTTAGGTGTGGATCATGTCATGTATGTGTTATGTAGGTGTAAGTGTGATCGGGTAACCTGTGTAAATTAGTGTAATGGGACTGTTGTGTTGGAAGAGAGAGACAACCGTGAAAGGCCGTTGGTGTAGAGGGAGGTGTGCTGCGATGGATGTATGCGTGAGGTTGTAGAGATGTTGTGTGTCATGGGTGAGTAGGCCAGTGAACTGTGTTTGTGTTTGCATGTCGTGTGTGTGTGTATGTGTGCTCGTATGTGTGTGTGTGTGTGGTTGGGGCTGCCGAGGCAGCTTGTGCGTGAATGTGTTTGTATTGGGGTGTGTGGCAGTGTAAGTGAGGTAAAAGAGGGTCTGCCAAACAGCCCCATATGTAGGTGTGTGCGTGTTTTGGGTATGTGAAATTTCAGTGTGTATGAGTGCATTGTGTGTGTTGTGTGCATGGTGATGCTGCCAAGAGGCAGCCACTGTGTGATGAGTACCTGTATGTGTTGACTTTGTGTGCGTGGACCTGTGTGACCGTGTGTGTTATGTCTGTGTGTTGTGTGTGTCCTGCGTGAGTGTGTGTGTGTGTGTATAAGCTGTGTGCCGTGAAAATGTGTGGTGTGCATGTGTGTCGGTACCATATATTTCTGGTTTTGCGTGTGCATGGTCACTTGGTCACTGAGTGGGGAAATAAAAGGGTGTTTTTGTGCTTGTGGAAGAGACAAGAAGGAAATGGGTTTTGGGTGTTCAAGTGTGTGACTATGTTTGCAAATTGTGAATGTGTTATCTTAATCCGTTTAATGACAGCTCTCTTTTTTCTCATTTTGTTAATAAGAAAGAAAAAGCCTTACAGTTTTAACTATCGGCTGGCCGAGATGGAAGGAGGTGGTACACATTGTACAAGATAAAGGTCAACAAAGGACTAGGCTTGACGAGTGGCAGATGACTCTAATTGGTAAGCACCAGAGATAAGGTGGAAGATTGGAATTTGTGGTCAAAGTATCTAAGTGGCTCTTGAGACTCACCAGCCTGTTGGTCAATATAGAGAAGGGTTCAAAGAGAGAAGTTATTGAGACCGTTCTTCAATAATGAGAAGGGTTTAAAGAGAGATGGTTTATCACATAGTAAGCAGATGGGTTCAGGATTTTAGATGATATCTCCTTCATTCGACTTGAAATTCTAGATCTGTCCAATACAAGCATAAAATCTTTGTCAGCATTCATTTCTAGTTTGGTTGCACTCCGAGAATTTTTCCTGAGAGGATGTGCACTCTTGATGGAACTGCCTCGTGAAATCGGTGCGCTTAAGAATCTCAAGGTGTTTGATTTTGAAGGAACAGAGGTCATATGTTTGCCCAAGGAAATTGCAAAGCTAAGTAATTTGGAATGCCTCGAAGGTTCCCTGTGTGGATATGCAGACCATTACAAAAAAAGTAAGGGAATAGCGGCAACAATACCAACGATGACACTGTCAAAACTCACTCAATTGAAGGTATTAAGCATTGAAGTAAATCCTGATGGTGAGTGGTGGGATGCTGATGTCAAAAATATTATGAACGAGTTGTCAAGCTAAAGTAACTTGGAAAGTCTTAATTGTATTTGCCAACAGCTCAATCGCTGGAACAATTCCCTCAACTTACTATAAACCAACAATATTTATGCTCGGCATTATCACACTTTAGATTGCTCGTTGGCTGTCATGAACAATATTTTGTATCATATAAACCAGATGACCTTGAGAAAGAGTTTGAGAAATGCCTAAAATATATAAACGGTGAGGACAACGCAGATGTAATTGCCAAGGCACTGAAACATGCTACCGCTTTGTTTTTAGATAGCCATTGGACTATTAAGAATCTATCTACATTCAAGATTGATGACTTGAATAAGCTGAAATTTTGCTTGCTGAGAGAATGCAATGAGATGCAAACCATTTTTGATGAAAGTGAGTATTATTGCAAAGGCCGAGATTACCAGGGAGAAAAATATGCACTTGGATCTTTAGAATACTTGGGAGCTCATTACATGGAGGAGTTGGAGTGCATTTTGTCGTGGTTCTTTGTCTTCTCTAGGGACCTTGGACCTGCATACAAGCTCCAACTTGACTACCATTTTCATCCTAGGGTTACTTCATAATCTCATAAACTTGAAAGAACTTCTAGTTGAAGACTGTCCCAAAGTCAGCAGCTTGGTAATCATAGATTCTTCCTGCTTGGAGACTAATCGTTTTCTACCCAGCTTGACGAAGATATCACTTGTAGACTTGCCTGAATTGATGAACCTTTCTAGTGGCCTATATATCGCCCCAAAGTTAGAATCGTTGGTTGTCATTAACTGCGCAAAACTTGAAAGTTTTTCTCCCATGGGAGTGTTGAGTGAAGATATAAAGAAGATCAAAGGAGAGAGTGAATGGTGGGACACTTTAATGTGACATGAATCAGAGTGGAGCAGCGGTTGACCTGATTATTTGGTTCGCGCCTTCCTCCCGCTTGGAAGCGATCGAGATTTTATGGATCAATCAGAGAAAGATGTAAACTTACTCCAAGATATATCAACAGACAGGTAGGTTTTTGTTCATTCTTGTCTTTACAAATATATTACACAGGTTTTTTCAACTTCTCTATGATTGTTTCTTCCAACATGATTCCACCCACGTCCACTGTTATTTATTTTTCTATCTTACAGTGAGATTGATTTGACGAGCTTTTCATCTTTCGGAGTCCAAACTACCTGCAAAGTGAAAAAGGAAATTATAGTTAATTTCTATATTTTTTAAATTATATAAGGTTAAAAAATATAGAAATTAACTAATCTAGAGAAAAAGACATCATCTAAGATAATATTGACCTTTAGCGACGCTTTCATATTTAGTGTATGGTACTTATAAACTCTAGTTCACATTAAATACATAATGTGACGATGTGTCGTGAAGAAGCGATGATGTGTTGCACAAAGAAGCTATTGTAGAATTTTATTGTAAAGTTACGTATAAAATAAAAAAGGTTAGCCATTTTATAAAAACGTCAGCATTCAACTAGATTGTTAACCTTAGTAAATTCAATGAGAATCTAATTTGATAAACATGTTGGTTAAAATTTTTGGTTAAATTATGGTCTTGATTTGCTTACTCTAAGGTTTTGCGCTTTCCCATTCAGATGCGTTGGTTAACTGTAAAAACATTATAGTATGCAAATCACACACACACACACACACACATATATATATATGATCCATTGCTAGCGCTATCACTAGCGCTATCATATAGCATAGCTAATAGCTATATAATATATTATACATTATATATAATCAGTATATATATATATATATATAAAGCTAATGTAGATTTAAGACCTTATGATACTTGATTACAAATGTTGAACAAATTTACTTTTACACCATATTCGGTCACGTTATCTTTTACCCTTAAAATAAGGTACGGACAAGTATGTGAGGTATAGAAATAGGCGCTTCCATAAAATTAACATGAACAAAGGTATTTATATAATATAGTGGATAAGCATGAGTAAAATTGAACTGAACTCAACAATGGATCAAATGTAGAGTGAGTAGCTAGAGGAGAGTACCATCAACTGCTAGAAACAAAGAACTGTGTGCAGCATGTGGGAGATTAGCAACTTTGTTTCATGGATTCATAAACTCTACGGTTAGGTTATTGTGAGACGTATAGTTTTTTTTTTTTTTTCCTTCTTTCAGTTTTGAGATGTAAGGATGGTTGTTTACAATATTCTGAATTTTAATGAAAATACAATGGACTTCTGACCACAAATTAATAATAATTTTTTAACTATTCTTGTCGGAAATTTTTTAAGCAGATCTTATCCTATGGTGAGTAATTAAACTCTTAAGCATTCTAAATTCTGCCTTGGCAATATACCAACATCGTATATGTTAACTTGTATACTTTTAAAAGCTCTCTCTTATATGAAAACAAAAAACTAGACATTTGGAAGATAAAATTGCATATGGAATCTAAAAAGATACGCCGTAATAGTCATGTCGTGATTTAGGGAGTCAATAAGATAGATTGAAAACCTAGTTATATTTGAAGATAAATCTAACTTAACAAGCATGCTTATCAAATAATTTGTTAAGTTTTGGTTAAATCGAGTTCAACAATTTGCTTATTACAAGTTTCTAGGCTATCCAATCTAGTCATTGCTTAAAACTTCTAAACTTTACATAATTGTCTCATACAGTAATATATTGATCATTGCCTCATACAGTAATATATTGATCTTATGATTCTCTCTGTATGCTTTTATTGGTGGGTTGCATTTGCTTCTAAAAACACCACGGTTGTTCACAATTAGGAAGTCAGTCGTATTGATTAACTTTCAAAAAAGTTGAACAGATGAGATATACCTGGCTGGCAAGAGAGCTTTCCCATCTTGCGTGCTCTGTTCTTGGAATGTGTTTTCACTGATTGCTAGTTGATCCATCAAAATATTGCCTCTGGTAGTAAAAGTCGGTCCAAACAATTTCAGTACCATATAAATTTCAAATGCAAAGGATCCCCATCAATACCTTGTAGAAAATTATGAGCAGATTAAAGTGGCTTGTATCCACATTATTTTTTCCTTTTTTACTTTGCAGAGTTTGGACTCCAAAAGATGAAAAGCTCGTCAAATCAATCTCATTGTACAGTGGACGTGGGTGGAATCATGTTGGAAGAAACAATCATAGAGAAGTTGAAAAAACCCGTGTAGTATATTTGTATAGACAAGAATGAACAGAAACGTACCTGTCTGTTGATATATCTTGTAGTAAGTTTACATCTTTCTCTGATTGATCCATTAAATCTCGATCTTTTCTAAGCAGGAGGAAGGCGTGAACCAAATAATAAGGTCGACCGCTGCTCCACTTTGATTCATGCCACATTAAAGTGTCCCACCATTCACTCTCTCCTTTGATCTCCTTTATATCTTTACTCAACACTTCCATGGGAGAAAAACTTTTAAGTTTTGCGCAGTTAACGAAAACCAATGTTTCTATTTTTGGGCCGATATTTAGGCAGCTAGAAAGGTTCATCAATTCAGGCAGGTCTAAAATGACATCTTCGTCGAGCTGCGTAGAAAACGATTAGTCTCCAAGCAGGAAGAATCTATGATTACCAGGCTGCTGACTTTGGGACAGTCTTCAACTAGAAGTTCTTTCAAGTTTATGAGATTATGAAGTAACCCTAGGGTGAAAATGGTAGTCAAGTTGGGGCATGTATGCAGGGCCAAGGTCCCTAGAGAAGACAAAGAACCACAGCAAATTGGCCCTTCCCAAATGCTCTACAACTCCTCCATGTAATGAGCTCCCAAGTATTCTAAAGATTCAAGTGCATATTTTTCTCCCTGGTAATCTCGGCCTTTGCGATAATACTCACTTCCGTCAAAAATGGTTTGCATCTCATTGCATTCTCTTAGCAAGCAAAATTTCAGCTTATTCAAGTCATCAATCTTGAATGTAGATAGATTCCTAATAGTCCAATGGCCGTCTAAAAACAAAGCGGCAGCACGTTTCAGTGCCTTGGCAATTACATCTGCGTTGTCCTCACCGTTTATATATTTTAGGCATTTCTCAAACTTCTCAAACTCTTTCTCGAGGTCATCTGGTATATGTGATACAAAATATTGTTCATGACAGCCAACGAGCAATCTAAAGCATGATAATGTCGAGCATAAAAACTATTGGTTTCTAGTAAGTTGCGGGAATTGTTCCAGCGATTAAGTTGTTGGCAAATACTGTACAACTTAAGACTTTCCAAGTTACTTAAGCTTGACAACTCGTTCATAATATTTTTTTTTTTTTCTTCCCACCACTCACGATCAGGATCTACTTCAATGCTTAATACCTTCAATTGAGTGAGTTTTGACAGTGTCATCGTTGGTATTGTTGTCGCTATTCCCTTACTTTTTTTGTAATTGTCTGCATATCCACACATGGAACTTTCGAGGCATTCCAAATTACTTAGCTCCGCAATTTCCTTGGGCAAGCATATGACCTCGGTTCCTTCAAAATCAAACACCTTGAGATTCTTAAGCGCACCAATTTCACGAGGCAGTTCCATCAAGAGTGCACATCCTCTCAGGAAAAATTCTCGGAGTGCAACCAAACTAGAAATATGCTGGCAAAGATTTTATGCTTGTATTGGACAGATCTATAATTTCAAGTCGAATGAAAGAGATATCATCTGGAAATCCTGAACCCATCTGCTTACTATGTGATAAACCATCTCTTTTTAAACCCTTCTCCTTATTGAAGAACGGTCTCAATAACTTATCTCTCTTTGAACCCTTCTCTATATTGACCAACAGGCTGGTGAGTCTCAAGAGCCACTTAGATACTTTGACCACAAATTCCAATCTTCCACCTTATCTCTGGTGCTTACCAATTATAGTCATCTGCCACTCGTCAAGCCTAGTCCTTTGGTTGACCTTTATCTTGTACAATGTGTACCAGCTCCTTTCATCTCGGCCAGCTGTTAGTTAAACATGTAAGGCTTTTTCTTTCTTATTAACAAAATGAGAAAAAAAAGAGCTGTCATTAAACGGATTAAGAGAACAGATACACAATTTGCGAAGATAGTCACAAACTTGAACCCCCAAAACCCATTTCCTTCTTGTCTCTTTCTACAAGCACACAAACACCCTTTCTTTCCCCACTCACTGACCATGCACACCCACACCCAGAAATATATGGTACCCACACACACATGCACACCACACATTTTCACGGTACACAGCTTATACACACCCACGCAGGACCCACACATGCATGTACTCATCACACATGCGCTGCCTCTTGGTAGCATCACCATGCACACAATGCACTCACACACTGAACTCTCGCATACCCAAAACACACGCGCACACCTACATATGGGGCTGTTTTGTTGCCCCTCTTTCACCTCATTTACACTGCTACACACACACACACACACGCCAATACTAACACAGACTCACGCACAAGTTGCCTCGGCAGCCCCAAACACGCGCACATACGGCTTGCAAACACAAACACAGTTCACTGGCTACTCACCCATTACACACAACATCTCTACAACCTCATGCATACATCCATCTCAGCACACCTCTCTCTACACCAACAGCCACGGCTGTCTCTCTCTTCCACCACAACAGTCCCGTTACACTAATTTACACAGGTTACCCGATCACACATACATGATACACATCTTACTCTCTCTCTCACACAGCCCCTAAATTCCGTGAATGATTTAAAGAGAAAAGGGTTAGAATATCTTACCGAAAAACCACCTCGCACTTGCCGAATTCCCTTCGATCCCTTCCCTTGTTCACTCTCTATGCCGTAATGAGTCTCCAACAAAGCCAAGGACGGCTGACCCTATAGTTATTTTATATATAAAACCCTAAGTTGGCAATTTACGAAAAATTCACCCTAACTTTTGTTAAGTATTATAATTACCCACAACTTTATATTATTGCAAACATGTCCAAAATTAAACGTTTATGACAATTTATGCGCTACGTACGAAAATTGTTAACGGGTTATTATGGTATCCCGCTTCATTATTCGTCGCTAAAAGTATAACGATGTAAAAAATAAAGTCGCTAATAAAAATACCGATGCTAAGTGTCAGCTTTTAAGGCGTCTGATAAAGGTGCCAACTGCAATGACCAAGGTTTCAATTATTGTATTTGACCGGTTGTCCAATCTAATTAAGTGGCCTCATAGGTCATACTAATTTTGACTTTTTATTCGACTTGAGCATAAATTAATTATATACATAATATTATAGACCTATTTAATTTTAGCATCAAATGCACTAATTGATTAAAATGAACTTACTTATTTATGATGGCGGCCTGCGGCGGTAGGAGGCAATAGCCGGTACTTGTGACGGGCCAGAAGTGGTGACAACGATGGCCAGCGAGCACACCAACCATCTTTAAGGGTCCAATAATATCAATTATAACAATTTTACTAAGAGTAATGGGTAATCAGCTTAAATCTACCATATATGCAACCCTAAGTTCGGGATATTACATTATCGTAGCCACTAGTACGGTTCAACTAAGCTATTAAAGTTTATCCTTAATCCTCCTGTCGAAAACTTAAGCATCCCATTGCACAGTTCTAAAGTCTACATAATCATATATTGTAACAACCTCGAAATTCGAAGCTTTAACAGCCGAACTTTTCTGGAGCATTATCACCCCGAACTCCCGGAGCGTTTAAAACAATCAATACTTAATGACATAAAAACCTCGATTTCAAATAACCAACTATGAAAACTTATGCCAGAACTCCTAATCAAGGCACTTCCTCAAATCACTAATACATATGGTGGTAAATAGAGATATTTAAGTTCTCTAGAGCAAGCTAAACAGAATCTTACCTACGCAGGGGTTCAAATATTCAATACTAACTTAAATTAATATTCCTTACTCAACTCTAATCCTTACTCAAGCACTTAATGCTGGTTATCACATGTGGAAAGGAAGTCAAACAGGAGTGAGCTTTTGAGAGCTCAGTAAGGTCGCTTAAATGAAGAAATTACGAAATAATTCACAGATGCAATTCAATGATAATTTTTCTAGAGTTTTAAATGAATCATAACTAATTCGATCAGATATCAATATGATTTTCAGATACGATGCAAACAATCACAGATACACCGACTAGTTTGTCACGGTACTATCTCACACCAATACGCCAGCTAGTCCGTCAAGGTACTAGCCCACACCAATACACTCACTACAAGAAAATGACCTTTTAGCAACGGATTTCATTCCGTCGCAAAAAGTCACTGTCAATAAAAGTCCGTTGCTAAAGATCTTTTTTGATGGAATGTTCTGTCGGCAAAAATCTTTAGCGACGAAAATTTCGTCGCTAAATGTTATTTTATAGTTTTTTTCCATTTATTTCGTTTTTTCCAAAAAATTAAAATAAAAAAGGGTTTCAGAGATGGACTTTTACCGACGGATACTATACATTTGTAATTTTTTAATGTACTTTACTGATAACGGATTTTCCTTCGCTAATTCTATTTTTTGTATTTTAATTTATTTCATTTTTTCAAAAATAATTTATTTCATAAAATATTTGGCGACGGAATATTTCGTCTCCAAAAATTGTTGACTTTTAGCGACAGAAATTTCGTCGCTAAACGTTTGTCGTTTAAGACTTTAGTGACAAAATTCCCATTGCTAAAAGTCGTTCATTAATAGTAGTTAGACTTTTAGTGATGAAATAAAGTCCGTCGCTAAAAGTCAAACTAATTTTAATTTTTTAATATCTAAACTTGTAGTTACAAATTCCCAACAATCACAATCGAAAAATAAAATGTATACAAAATCCAGGAGGGCACTGGTAGAGTAGGGATGGGAGTCCAAGTCGGGGGGAGGGGGCATAGGAGCGGGATACAAATAGCTAGGAAGGGAAGGGCTGATCAGGGTTCGGCGAGTTCCTGATCTGATGGGTCCTGCTGTTCGTCCTCGTCCTCGTCCTCGTCCACTGGCACTGTGATCCGGATCTGGCTCGGCATGTCCAGCAGCAATGCCCTGCATGTAAAGACACGGACGTATTAATCTCAATAGCAATCGTATGTAGTGTTCACTAAACATATATAGTGATTGTACCTGATTATGCGACGTGATCATCTTATAAACCTCCGCAGCAATGCGACGGACATCATCCTCATGAAACGACGAGCGCTCCACGGTCGGTGTCTACGTCTTAGAGATGCAGCGGGGGGTGGAGACGCTCCTATCACGGCACGTGCAGTCATACCGGGGAGGCCGTGTAAAACTGATTAACTCTAATTAATTCTTAATTAAACTCTAACTTACAGTAATTAGTCCTAATTAAAACCAACTAACTACGATTAGCCCTAACTAACACTGATTAGCCCTAGTCACTAATTAACCCTAATTTACTATTAATATAATCTCTAATTAGCCGTAATCACTGCTGATTAACCTAATTTAACTCTGATTGTCCTGCTAAATCGTAGACAAATCCTAATTAAACCCAATTAGGGTAATTAACCGTAATATGCTCTAACTAGGCTCAAGTAGCCCTAGGTAGCCAGAATTAGCCAGAATTAATCTTTGAATAACATTAATTGAGTCTAATTAAACGCAATTAATTGTAATCA